>JBBPCS010000917.1:14220465-14233156 GCA_037974645.1 Hollardia meadi | reverse complement strand
AAAGACCCAAAATGAACACTGTAAGCGGACTACTTGATTACTATAAACGGATTATTTAAACAGCATTTGTATAGGAACGATTCTGTCCTGAACCTTTAAATCCATATAAGCGGTTTCCACTGTACTTGTTAGTGTTTCTTTGTGTGTGTTGACTCATCTACACTTTGTACAGCATGTGCGTGTTTACAGTTTTACTATTTTAATGCGTCTCTGTCTCTGGTTTTGTCTTCCAGGAGATACTGAGTGGTTGCCAGGTCAGGAGCTGTCTTTATCCCCCTGGGACCTGGTCAGAAAGCCTCTCAGCCAGTGCATCACCATCCGCCTCAAAGGTACAAACCTGGCAACCACAGTCTGCGTTCATTCTGCAGCTCAGAGCCAAAACCAGAATCAGAGCCACCATCACTGATAACAAATGCCATTTGTTGGATGAAAGGGCCTTACAAATCAGTTTGGATGCATTTGTAACATGGGCAGATAAACCAGGATCTGCCCACTGAGCTGAGCCGCATGAAGGACAATTTAAGCCAGAACGTTTTCATTGTCAATTATTTTTGACTTAATATTAATCAGTCTAAGTCGACATTAAATCGGAATTAATGATTGTAACTGATCAAATTAATTATTTTGATGATTACTACAGTGCCAGTCATGAAACATAAAGCGGGTCTGTCCACAAGTTACGGTCCACACATCGACGGACTTAACAGGCACATCAGTTTTATTTTACAAAATGAAAACAAAAATATATAATAAAAAAAATGCCAATATTTTGAAAACGCATGTGTTGCGAAATAAAAGTGCTGCATATATGTAGATATACTTTTTAACAAAGCTAACCCACAAACCTGCGGTCCATTGAAAATAATCAATAAAGACGAAGCACGTGCAAAACACGCCGTTCGCTTCTCTTACAGTACGTTATACAGGATATATGGATGTGGTGGCACTTTCTGGGCATTTTCGTGGCCGGCACATCCAGTAGGGCTTCCTCATTGGCACTTTTGGCCGTGCCAGGTCAAAGCATGCCACATTGATTTGACGCCGAGTTGCACCTGAGACGGACCATCTCCGGAGTCTGGTCAAAGCGGGTCTGCCTCCAAACGGGTTGCGTTCAGGGACAAATGGTAGATTGCTCTTCTAGATCCATTTTGTCGTCCTCCCCTTTTCTCATTTCTCAGTTTGCACATCCTTGATCCTCGCTTTCGGAGCTGTCATTTTAAAATTACTGCAATTAAAGATGACGTGTTGCACAGCTGCATCATCTGTCCATTGTTTTCTGATAGCATACTGCTGTATTTCATGATCTCTTCCAGATGAGCATAACAGTGTACAAGACAACTTGCTTGAGTCACACATTTGATCATCTTAAATAGCAACTTATGAATATAAAAGGAACATTTGTGGAGTCCTTCTCCTGCCCATGGTTCGTGTATTCCAGCTATATGTTACACCCGTTTACAGCCTCCCTTCTCCTCGCTCCTCTGTCCTCGAGATGCATTTTAGGAATTGAGACATCCCTCAAGATGATGTGCTGAGGTTGACTTCTGGGTCACAGGCAGGAGGACGGAGGAGAGAGGAGACGAGGACAAAATAGTGAAATGAGAAGAGCGTTCCGTCGCAATAAACTGTGGCGACCAAGCAAACAACAGCCTGGAAATCCATGATGATAAGTTGCCCGCTACCAACAACCGCTGCACGGTGCAATAATAAACTGTGCTAAAGAGTGCTCTGCTTTTAAACGTCGACTCAAGACAGAGTGCATCATCAGTTAAAAGACACTCCTTTAAACGGGCATCCCTGTTGTAATGAAGATAAAAATCCCTGCCGTGCTGAGCCGACACGCCAAGTCAAACTGAGTCGAGTCAAACCGTCAGCACACGTCATGTAAAAGGGCTACAGGGTGCACAAGGAAATGCCAATTACCCACGTTTGTCACAAGTGTGACTGACATTGCTCCATCCTGAATTAGGTTCACACATGCCATTGCCACTGTTGCTACTCTGATTTAGATTTGCGCCATCAGAATCAGGCGGATGAAAAACAACATGCTGCTTCTTGCCTCACATTTTTAAGAGGGAGAAGAGCAAAATCATGATGGTTTAATGACCGAATCATAACCATATGGGTTCAAATCAATCATAAGAAAAATGTTTAAAAAAAATAAAAAAATCTGCATTTATAGATCATTTGGAAACAGTTCTCTGCTATTTTCCATGGATGTAGCTTTGTTGCTAGCTATGTAAAAAGGTGACTTCCCCATTTTTAATCTACAAACTTCTGATTGGACTGTTTTGTCAGTGATGGTGGTTCTGGCCTTATTTGGTGATATACTATCCAAGCTGTATCCAAATGACAATAATTGTTATTTTACACCATTTTGAAGACATAACTGGGACCAGAACAGGGCCGGAGATGGAACCAGTGCCTCTGACACCACTGTTAATGATTATAGATGAGTCACAGCAGCAGCAGCAGCAGACAGTCTCGCTCCACAGATATTGGAATAATCTTTCTTACTGTCTGCTGCTGCTGCCGCTTCTTTTTTGCTGCCTCCGTTCCTTGACTTGCTTTATCTGGTGCATTACTTGTCTTGGTGAATCACGGGTAAAAAAGAAAAAAATAGACTGAGCAATAGTGTAGAAATGAAAATCAGGGTGAGCAGCAGCAGCCGTGCCCCCCCACCACCTTCTCACTCTTCACTCGTTCATCAATTTTTTTCTCCATCTCTGCCTTCGCCTCCGCCTGTCTGATCGTCTTCCTCCAGAAGACGTCTCATGAAGTGAGGGAGGGAAGTAGCTTTGTGTTTTTCTGTTAGACGTCCATATCGAGCTGCATGTCCATCCCTCCACCTTCAACGTGATGGCGTTCAGCCAGGAAACGTCCAGCGCTTCAGTTTTCACCCTCTGACTGTTCAACTGTCTCTCACTCGCGGCATTCACAGGCCTCAGGGGGAAAAACCACTTCTGAATGCTATGACAGCTGTAATTTAATTAAGAGACAGCCAGTAAAAAATGGTTAATGGTTAATGGATGTCCTATAGTTTTATAGTATTTCCCAGAAAGGAGTTAAATCGAGATAAGTCTTATTTTACTAAAAAAAAACTGACTTTAAAAGACAAACTGGAGGCAATTTTGACAAATTACCCCTCTAATATCAGGACAATTTTACTCCCATGGAAGATTTGAATACCATTTTGAGGCAGTAGTAGATTAGTAGAAGAAGAAGTATTAGGAGAAGGATGAGTGTTTTTGATTTAGTGTGCATTTCCTCAGAAGGCAGATTAAAACCTCTCACCACTCACTGATACAAAACATTAAGAGGTATTAACTGAGCAAACAGTGACCACTCATTCTGTTCTAACTAATCGACATCCAGTGCTTAAAGTTTCTATATCCCTGAGCTGAAAAGCACCCGAGGACAAACAGCTGTTGAATGTCGATAGCACTGAAGGTGTGACGTTTAAGTTTCATGACTAACTACAAGGGCACCTTGAGTTTTTGCAGCTGTGTGATGTAACTGAAGAGTTGAAGCTTGCTGTTCTCGCCTGCTGACACTGAGCATGTTAACCAGAGAGGATTTATTGTGTGAACTTTGTGCGTGTGTTTGACAGGTCTGTCTGATTCGTGCTTCCATGAGTTGGCTCTGGAATATCTCTTCCCCCTGCCGCTGCTGCACAACTACGTCCGCCTGGTACGCGCGCACACACACGTTCATTCCTGCAAACACACACAAAGGACTACGGGGTGGGGGGATTGAGGGATTAGATGAGTAAGATGTTGAAAAACGGGGAGAAAGCTAGAAGACTGCAGCAAGAGAATGGTAAAGAAAGGCATGAGGGAGAGATGAAAGGAAACAGACAGGGAGGATTAAAGTGCTCAGTATTTTTCTAACAGCTACAGTGCCCCCTGCTGGCTGTGTTAAGATGAAGATGTGAGAGCAGGAGGGATTGAAGGCAAGATTTTGTCATCACAAATTAACATTTTACAAAAGCAATAAAATGCATGATGGCACTCGTAGATCAAAGAAGTGTCAGTGACAGTACGCATAAAGAAACTGAAGACTCTGAGATTTTATCCAGCAGCATCTGCAGATGTCTGAAGTCCCACTTTTCATGACTGATTTACATTTTAGACAGTAAATCGCTTTAATCTACAGAGACGTGAGTCTGACAGTGAGTTATGTTTCAGTTTAGATCAGCGCTGTGGCGAACTGAGTTAAGATAGTTTGAGCTGCAGCTATTGTTAATGAATCTGTTTTATTTTCCGTTTAATCAGTCAATCATTTAATCCTAAAGTGTCACAAATATTGAAAAGTGCACTTTACAAGTTAGCAGAGCTCAAAGTGATGGCTTAATGGTTTAGTGTGATCTAAAGTCAAAACCTGAAGTATTTGGTTTATATGAATATAAAGTTTCTGTGAGGGGGGGCTGTGTGTGATAAAGTGTGAGATTAAACAACAACAACAACAAAAAAGTAAGAGTATGTATGGAAGCCCTGAGAGGTAAATTTCATCATTTTTTTTATTTTTTATTTTGATCTGAAAACAGGTGAAAGAAAGGTTTTTTTTGTTTTGTTTTTGTAGCTGTGAATGTTTTGGCAAGTTTCACAAATGAAAACTGGCTTCCTTATATAAGAGTAAAACAGTTAAAGATACTATTTAGTATAGCTAATTTTCTTTTTATATAGACATTATACCCATAAACAAATCCATTTTCCCTTCATTACAGAATTCCTGATCACATATTGCATTTTATTTTAGGTATTTAGTTGTTAACTCGATTGACTTGAGAGTGCAGCAGTAGAAAAGCCACAATTCCTACATTTAACACCGTTAACATGAAGGCAAAGCTTTAGCACATTATTCTATTAACATCCAGCTGTTTGTCTCTTTTTCTCTGTCCAGGTGGAACAGTATGGAAACCTCATCTTTCATGGGCTTGAGGGCAGCTGTCAGGAGTACATCGCCAATCTGGTGGCTCGCTGCATCAAGGTACGTCAACACTTCCATGATGAAGCATAACGTGCAGTGTTTAACGTACCGATTCGTCGCTCATTCTGTAACATCAGATTTCTCCAAACAGCTCGTGTCGCAGTAAGCCTCTTTCTCGTCTCACGCGTAATATACTTAGAAACCTTTTGGAGATAGTTTGAAACCCGACTATGGGCTTCTTGGTTTAAAGTCTGAAGAAAGTACTGATGACATACCGGCGAGCTGTTTGAAGTAAGGCTTCGTGACGACATGTCAACCATCTGTAGAACAGTACAACACTACTTAAAGTTGTGCCTCTTCAAAGCAAATCCACCCATGGCTTACCAGACCACTGTTAGAGAGGTGGAATGTTTCATCTCGGAGTTTAAAAAAAAAAAAGTTTGGGAAAGTTAAATTGGGCTCAGTTGCACAGTGTGATGCAGCGAAACAGAAACTGCATGTAAACCACAACAATATATCACTACAACATGATGAAACGTACTGCAGGTCGGCCGCTGGTCCAGTCCTGCTTCAGGACGCCTACGGGTCGGGGATTCGAGGAGAACTCGTACAGTAGACATGATGAAACCAGCAGTGATGATTTCTCATTTGTGTCATTTGGCCGAGATGCTGGTAACACATCTAGGAGTGTTTTCATGAGCTACTGTTTGAATCACTGCAGTTCTCACTCTGAAGTATTGTCGTGTATGAAGGCATCAAATGATACTTTTATGCGGCAGATAAAGGAAATCTGGTTGTATGAAAGAAGTACTACATTTTAAAGTACATTTATATTCCACTGCATTTCAAGGTTTTATGTTGCAGATTTTTTTATATGTATGCAGTGAAATGTCCATTAGGGGTGTCGCGATATAACTATATTGCCGATAACTGTGATGAATTAATACCGTGTTAATAATCCACATATGATAATTTAGTGTAAATAATACAGCACTTTTGTACAGTTATGGTTACAGACTCTCTCTCCACCTCCCTACACTCATATTTTGAGTATAATGCATAATGTAAAACACACAAAAATTAATTTGACTGATAGCAGTTTTGTTTTGTGTGCAAATTGTCCATACATATCGCAATAATATCACTATCCCAAATTCTTTTGCCCGTGATATTGTGGTGAAATCGGATATTGTGACAGGAAGGAAAATGTCAGCTGCATCTCGACTGTACTCGGCGATGTGCCTGGAAAAGCCCTTTCTGCTCATTCAAATTCTCCTCCTGCCCCATTTCTCTCAGCACATAGTAGTAGATTTCCTTTGTTTCCATGACAACGTGCTCCCTTCTTACCTCTTTGTATCTACACTCATCACCCCCTAACCCTCCCTCCCTCTCTCCTCACCAGTCAAAGCAGGAGGCTGGGGGGCTCGGCTGTGACGTGGTGAGGGTGGAGGTGGACGAGAGCCTGACCAAAGAGCAGCTGCTGGAGACTTTCATCACCTGTGGTAGGTACACGCACGCACGCACGCACACACACACACACACACACACACACACACACACACAAATGTAGAAATGACACACACATATTACAACCACATACTGTTCATGCACATACAGGTATCACACATTGACATTAATAAAGATGGACGACGCGTCTTGTGCAAAAATTAAGCCAAAACATCCCGGATACGAGCGCTGACATCTTGCGCTGGTGACGTCATTTGGAACCAGAGTCTGCACAGTAGGGTTCGGCCAGCGGAGCAGCGGTATCGAGTTTCACGCCCATACACCTACCCGCCCAATCACGAGCAGGGCTCAGCTGTCAATCATGACCTTTCACCCCATTTTTATAGCATCAAATAACTAATTAAAACCAAACTGATCAGAAAAATTTAAACTTGAACAAACATCAGCGTGATAAGAACTACCTAAAATGACAGAAACCATGTTTTGGAAAAATGTATTTGACGTGTGCATTGACTTTTTGGTTTGGCCCATGTCCCATCTGATAACATTGAGGGGCAGGATTTATGACCTGTACTGTAGCCAGCCACCAGGGGGCGATCAAGATGTTTTGGCTTCACCTTTGGGGAGCTCTCATGTCGTCCAGCTTTAAATACAGTCAATGTTTAAGACCAAACAGTAATGCAGTTTATTGAGATAATAATCAACAGATTTCTCAATAGTAAAAAAACAAACATTAGTTTCAGCCCTACACACTTTAATTGATGTGAGGGTGAAATATTTAATGTCAGTGTCATCTGAGCTGCACCATGTTTTCACTTAAATAATAAATACTTTATTGTAAATGCCTCTAATTGAATTATTCATTTCATACTTTGGGAATATATTCTTATTATAGGGTAGCTGTCATCCTGATTTTCATGCATTTAATTTTTCTCAGTTTCCTTTTTAATAATGGATTTTTTTATGGGACATTGTAACAGAAAAGTAAATGTATTTAATTATAACAAATCTGTTGCTTCATGACTCTTCCCGTCTCAGGTTTTCTGGTGCCAGCCGTGGGGGCAGGGGGTCACACTGGTCACTGTGTGGTCGTGCTACTGGAGGGCTTGGAGAAGGCTTCATCCCTAACAGGCCTGCTGGGGGACCTCTGCCACAGTTTGGACAACAGGGGCTCTGCTTCACCGCTGGTTCTCAATACCGGTATGACTCACAGCAGTCAGGCTTTGACTTGAACCATAATCAAATGCACAGCTTAAAGTTTTTGTCTTTTATACAATTTTAAAATATATATATATATATATATATATATATATATATATATATATATAAATATCAGATACTAATCCTGGATTGAACCTGCATCAATCTGTATGGTGTCATTTAAAAAAACATGCACATTTTGTCTCAATGAGAAAAACTACAATAAAAATACAGGAATTTAATAACAGATGTGACTTTGGGTAAAACTGTCAGATAAATGCCTTCAACAAGAGTTTCATCTTAACCAGGTAACCACCAAAGAGTTAGCTCACTGACAGAATAATGGGAAATCAATGGACTTCCTGTCTTACCTTCCCTCCTATTTATTCAGGTCCCCACCACTTCCGTGAAGGCAGCTTCCTGATCGCCACGCTGTCAAAGCCCCGCCTGCAGGGTTCAGAGCTCCGTCTCCAGCAGCATTTCCGCTGGGTAACGCTTCGTTGGGACCAGGAGCCGCTGCACGGCCTGCTGGGAAGGCACCTCCGCAGGAAGCTGCTTCATAAGGTCAGTGAGTGGATGTTCACTGCTGCGTCGATGTCATTGTTACCAAACAGTGATATGCAAAAATCACATCTGGACATGTAATAATAATCCATGTATATATATAAATAATCCAATAATAGAGTCAAGAATTGTTCTAAAGACTAATTTCAAAACACTTTGTTTCAGTATTTATAGTGTTGTGACTCTGAAAGAGAGCAATAGAATGAATAATATATGGATGGAGAAATCCTCAGAATTATAAGATCTGTTTTGTTGTCAAACATTGCTTTAATTGATTCAGCTGTCAAGAAGATGAACATCCTTTTTTTCCTGCTTCAGTCTTTTACCAGCAAGACCAAAGCCAAATGTTCAAGCTTTAATCCCTTCCTCAATCACTCCTCCAGATGGGGACGGGAGTTTGGTCACCTGATGGCGTCATGGAGCGGTCGGTGCTGTGGGTGAGCCAGGTTTGGCAGCAGCTCAACGCCTGTCTGTCCCGTCTCGGCACCCATGAGGCTTTGCTGGGCCCGCAGCTCTTCCTGTCTTGCCCGGTGGTCCCAAACAACACACAGGCAATCGTCAGGTGCTTGTTTGTGTTAGTAAAACGGCACATGATATGTTAAATTGCATGTTACCATAGAATAAATACAAATCAAACATGTTAATTATTTCAGATTGCCTGGCTATGCTGTGGGGCTAACATTTGCTGGCAAACTACATTAGCTAACAAGTTAGCCACTGTCAAGTTAACTCCTGGCCTGACTTTTTTATTTTCCCTTATGTTATAAATGTAAATATTACCGTAAAACACTGAAAGTATGAGGAAAATTTTTTACTCAAGGTTAGGACAGGACTAAAAATAGCTAATAAAGCTTTCTCAGCTAGCTACTTTACAGATTTTTGGCTATCTAATCAACTTAATCTAGCAGGCAGTCTTAAATAAACCTTCACTTATAAACTTAAAATGATTGAATGAAGTAAAGCTGCAACTAACAACTACTGCAATTGCCACTTAACCTCTTCATTTTTTTGTAATCATTTAATTCATAAAAAGGCATGTTAATTATTTAAATCTTTCAGGTTTAGTTGTGTTAGCTGACAGGCTAGTAAAGACAGCCTGGCTATGCTGCTAGCTAGCACTTGCTGAGAAACTACATTAGCTTACATGTTAGCTACTATGACAAGTTCAAATCTGTCCTGGCTTAATTATTTTTTTCATATGTTAGCGCAGTAAATATTATTAATGTTCCTTGTTGTAAAAAAAAAAAATTCTCAAAGATGGAACAGGACTAAAAATAGCTAATAAAGCTTCGTTAGGTGGCTACTTTACACATTTAATTAGCTAATCAACTGTCTTCAATTAGCCTTCTTCAATTAACCACTTATTAACCTAAAATGAGGAGCGCTGCAACTGTACTGACAACTATTGCAACTGTTGTTCTCTTTGTAATTCTTGTAATAATGAAAACGACTGATTGCCAATTACTTTGTGTTAAATTATGTAAGTGTCCATGTTTAAGAGCAGTAATGTCCTGTGAAGTAGTTTTTTAAAACACATGTATTCTTAATAGCAGCCATCCTCTCTAAACATGGCTTACTGCAACTCATTCTGCAGTTCTACCTGTATGTGTGCGTGTTTTCAGATGGCTGGCTCGGCTCTGGAACGCCGTGGTCGTCCCCCGCGTGGAAGAAGCCATCATCTCCCGGGTAACAGCCAAGCGCTCCACCTCCTCTTCCTCATCGCCGCGACCGTCTCCTAGCAACTGCGGGCTGAGTGCAGGGCAGCAGGCTGTGGTGAAAGCCGCCCTCAGCATCCTGGTCAATAAGGCTGTTCTCATGGGCTGCCCTCTCCCTCGACACGGTGTGTGGGCGTCACAGACGATGGAGAGGATTCATTCACATGTTTCACCAGCTGTTGTTTCAGTTGGGGAGCAACCTGCTGCAAAATAAAAATCACATAACATACTTTCTTTTCCTTCATCTCCTGCAGAGATCGACAGGTACCTGCTGGAGTTTCGTGGCGGGGCCTTCCCTCTGTCGGCCATCGGCTCCTATAAAGGAAGTGATGGTGGGGGAGGTAGAAAGGGACGTGACAGTGGCAAGTTGAGACGATCCAACACCAGCCCTCGGAAGAAGGGAAGCCCCGAATTAAACTGGAGCTGTGGCGGTTCCTTTAGGGAAGGTAAGATGGCCGCTCTGACAGCGGTGATACAAGCTGGGTCCCAATTCAGGTGTTTAGATCCTCTAAAACACTATGAAGATGATCCCCATGGGCATGACCTCACAGAGACCAGAACTAATGGTGTATTTAGCCATTTCTATTCAATTTGTAAATTCAAGTTAAGTTTCACTTAAATCTTGGCTTTCATTACTTACATCCTGCAGCTAACAGCATGCTCATGTGATAATTCCTGACTTTAAATGTTGAAGAGGTCCTGAATACTCCATCGCATGTTGTTGCATAATGGAATATGGGGTATTAAAAGGGATTGTTTAGGTTTTTTGAAGTGGGGCGTTACCTTTCTGTGTTTCTGGAAAGGTAACGCGGTGAAAATATTCTACATATAACGAGCTAAAATACATTGCTTAGCGTTCATGACACAACTACTCTGTTTCTCCAAACTGTGGTCGTGCCAACCGCCATCTAATGTAGCTAATACACAGAGTGGATAAGTACCTTATATAACCCCCACTTCAAACCTGAGGTATCCCTTCGAGGGCTGCAAAGGATAACACCTCCAATTTCAGATAAAACGGGGGCACATTTTTCAGCTGCGTTTGAAGGGTTCTTTGAAATGAGACTGACTTTGTGACCCATTTTGAAGTCTAGACCTCCTGAAATGTGGATTTTTAGAACATCCAGTCCTGAACTGGCGACACTGGCTTTGTGTCAGCAGAAACCACAAGGGGGCGGTGTTTCACAGGTGCTGCAGGCTGCTGTCATTCAAACAATGTCCCCATTACTTAGACTAATCCACAGTGTGGATAGTTTACACCATATTTTTACCTCCAATAGCAAGTAGTTTCTAATTAAAACTGCTGACAGAGAGGTGTGTGAATTAATTGCTTTTTTCATTAGGCCAATGCTGACAGTACAACAAACAAAGTTTTGGTCTATTGTATTGTTATGGAGGCAGAAATCTCAAAAACTCTACAAATAAAACCCCAAACCTTTCGCATGGTTAGACTCCATTATAATTTGAGTGAACTGACCCTTTTAAGTCATGTTTTATTATGAGTTTGTTCATATGTGTTCTTTGTCGCAGGTTCACTGTCCAGCACTGATGTCAGCTTCATCGCCAATGGCAAAGATCAGAGGTTTGTGTTCTATTATTATTAATTAATTAATTAATTAATTATGCAGTATTAGCAGCAGCGGTAATATTTGGTCTACCAGTGTAGTGCTGGTACTGGAGTAGTTGGGCTTCCAGCAGAATTGTCTCACTCATGAAATATTGGGTCTGGTTCAGCCAAATAAACGAGACTCAGACAACACGAGTGTAATAATAAAAAACGTGTTCAATAGCCGATTGACTTTGTTGTTACATGATATGTTCCTGTATTAAAAGCCAGAAATGTGACACTAAATTTCATTGTTTTTTTGGTTTAGGGAGCCTGTAGGTCTGTCTGTGTTCTCTGACGACGAGACAGATTTGATCAGAGAGCTGCAGACCATGTGCTCCAGTAAGTCAGAGCCAGACATCAGCAAGGTACTGTCACTCATACCTGTCAGCACTCCTCTGCTCTGTGTGATTCATTCTGGTAAACTTCACAGATAACCACATTTACATTGTTTGCAATAGGTTTTACTGTAGTGTTGCAACAAGGGACGTAAAAGGATTTACAAATATGATGAATGGGTGACACTTTAGATTAGGGAAAGCATATTAACTATTAACTAGTTGCTGATTAGCATGCATATTGTTATCATAGCGGCTCTTTATTCGTCATTACGAAGCACTTATCAATGAGCACATCCTACTAGGCCATCAGCTAAGATTTTTCCCTCAATAGCCTCCTCATTACTGTTTATTGAGTTGTTTACATGAATTATGATCTTAAATTGCTTTGCTCAGTATGGGCATTATAAGGTAGTATCACAAGAATAGTCATTCTCCCTTAATAACACGTCAGAAATATGGTCAATTCTTATGCAACAAAGCACAGAACTATATATGTTAATAGTGTCCACATAAATATAAATTAAGTCTTTCTAACTTACATGTAGAATCCTGATTCTACTCATAATAACTAATTCACTAGCAGTTTGACACTTTTCAGTTAGTTATGAGCAAGACATCGCTTTAGACTGGTGAACATATCGAGTTACATATTATTATTGTACTTCCACGTTTATATTAAGATTGTAATTCATATACAGCAACGTCCTTACTTACAATCAATAAGTAGGGATGCACCGATTGTTCGGCAACCGAAATTGGCCGAATGAGTGAAAAGACTGAATAATTTTTACTGAACAATGACGTTTTTGGCTGGACCGTACGTTCACAAAGTAAAGTACATCGGATCTGAACAGAATCTGATGTGACTC
>JBBPCS010000917.1:14164652-14210524 GCA_037974645.1 Hollardia meadi | reverse complement strand
CTGTTATCTGGCTTCACTAAGCGGTCAAAACTCGATAAGTCAACCCACCATTACTCAATGTGTCCATGAGCACGCTCACATGAAAGAGGCAGTGTTTGCAGCATTCGACCAATAGCAAACAGCGTATTTTACAAATGAAGAGCAAACCATAATATTAGACAAGTACGAAGAAGGTAAACGTATAATCCAGGCTGAATGCAACAGTTGGAGCTGCTTTAGTGATTCTATAAATGATCACGAGATTTTCCAGAGAATTGATTGGTCACGTTTTGTCTTTTTATACATCATCTTAAATATTGTCAAGTTCACTTCAGGTATTCTGATTCAAAAACGTACTTTGTTTGAAGGATCATTTTAAGGCATTTTTCTTACAGAGTTGACAGAAATTGACAGGAAACTTGGGCAAAGAGAAAAAGATAAGCTGAGACATTGGTAGTCAAATTCTTGACTACCTATACGGTGGTTCAAACCACCGTGCAGAGGGAAGTGTGTCTACTCACAGACACGTCTACTCATAGCTAAAGTAATAGTTGCAGGTATTGGTGACTGGTTCCTTTCTCTGCAGTAAGATTGAGGTCACTTCCCTCATGTTACCACTAGTTCCGGCACAAACCCCCGTTACTGACATGCAAACAAACACTTGTGTGCAGAACCACACACCCAACATAAGGGAGCGGACGTTCGTCAATTCATAACAGGCTGTTCTTCTGCGAACACCTGGGCGTTAAAACGTTGATGGAACTCAAGATCAGCGGAAATTATGAGCCAAATCTAATCCAACGCACTTACCAGGAAAGATTGACACTCCAGCAGCGGCTCCACTCTGTGTTCTGACAGGATGACGGTGCAGCCAGAGAACGACTGCTTCAGCGTCTTCCTCAGGACCTGTAACGTTCTGCTCACGCACACACGCACACACGCCATCATCATCATCATCATCAAAGGTCGCCATACTTTAGCTTAGCGTTCCGTTTCTGTTGAGGCCGACATGAATGAGCAGACAGCGTTGGCCTCAGGTTAAACTAGATTGCTCATTATAGGCTTTATTTACTATAAGCACATATGGTCACACACACACACACTCTGAATTACTGTAAGCAGTCAAGATTGTCTCCATATGCAGTGACAGAAACATCACACACTGGATTTGGGTGACTTCTGCTGCACTGTGACATCACAGCGCTAGATAAAGCAAGAGGGATTTTGCCAAGAACGTTTTTTTTTAAATCTAAAAAAAACAAAACCCTGTTGACCTGTTCCAAATTGTCAAAAACAAACTCTGGATAAAGTTTGAACCCACACTGTGAATGGGACGCCACAAATACAGAAAAGCGTGACCACATATTCACAGACAGATTAGAGTGCTTTTGTTCATACTGACATGGGGTCGAGGTAGGCGGAGGGTTCGTCCAGCAGCAGGATGCGGGCCTTGCTGAGGATGGAGCGGGCGAGACACAGCAGCTGTTTGTGTCCGTTGCTCAACACGTTGCCTCCGTCCTCCAGCTGAAAGTCCAGCTTGTCTGGAAACTGCTCGATCACGGACTTCAAGCCCACCTGAGGACACACGGGTCAGGTTTCACTCCTCTGAACATCATGGATTTGTGTTTTCATCTCAGAGGTTATGAGAGACAATGTTGCATTAAACCTGAACCGCTTCATTTAATAAGTTGATTTTTTTTTTTTTGGGGTACAGATGCCAAAACAATATTTTATGACCTCAGTTTGAGGAGTATAAACATGGTTGTGTTCAAAACCCTTTTTTATTTAACAAAAGCACCCAAGCAAAATGCGTCTGATTAGCCTGATGGCAACAAAACAAATTTTATCAAATATTTTCCTTCATCAACTATATTCTAGTGGCGTGAGAGGAAAATTCAAGGCTAATAATTTTAATTTTTGTTTTATTTTATTTATTCATTGAGATAATAGATCTCTTCTTTCAGGGATTCCTGGTCAAGACAGCAACATAAGCAGTTTCAAATAAAAACAACTTAATATTTTAGAAGGTGCTTCTAAGCTCATTCCATGGGTGCATAAAAAGTTTTGCACCCTGGGGACATTTAAAATAATCAGATTTTGTAGATCTAATGCTATAGTTGCTGGTATGACAGGATAAACAGCTGTAGATAATGTATGCAGTTTGCTTAGTAGTAACTGTGCAAATATGTAGCAGCATGTGCGTTTTTCTCCTCTGGTATAGAGAGGACCATCCCAAAGATTCATATAAAATACAATGGTGAGCCTGTATTTGTGACAAAACGTAATGCAGCGTGTCATGCAGAATGCAGTGACTTCTAATCGACTGATTAACCGGTCATTCCCATCGCAGCAGAGGACCAGAGAAAACAGAGCCTCACCTCCTCGGCCACCCTCCACAGCTCCTCATCATTGTAACGTCCGTGTGGGTCCAGGTTCATCCGGAAGGTGCCGGTCAGAATAAAGACTTTCTGGTCAAAACAGACCGGAGAAAACATTTCAATCACAAAGTCAGGGGATTAAATGAGAACTACTTCAACGGTTATGATGAAATCTACTTTTTTCAGAGTCAGACACCTCTCACAACCTGGTCACTGATCCAAGTCAAGTGATTTATTGGCCAAAAACTCACATCTCCCAGTATAAACAATTTACTGCAAACAGTCTTTGGCCATTTAAGAGGTGTGAGGAAGTAAAGACCACAAAATCTAAAGGCTGCACTATATTCATTAACTATTTATTGCATGACTGAGGTCATTCATGTCGGGCAAAAGCTACATAAATCAATTTAAAAACTGATGAAATTGAAATATTTACACCACTGTGTAAATATAAATTGGTTTCCAGACTTTCCTCTTCAATTCTGATAGTGTTAAAAATAAAAAGCATCTTTTTTTTTGTCTTAATTATCTTGTACTTGGCGGTAAAGTGGTTCGGTCTCATCCACATGGATAATAGGAACTGCAGGAACATTTGGTGATGCTATACAAAACATCAGTCTGAACTTTACAGCTTAATTTTTAATATCAGACTTAACTGCTCAGATGTAACTTCCTGGCTGCACTTCCATAAAGCCATACTACTGATATCGGCTCTATTCAAATACAGTTGTAAAGTGTTTCTCAACAGTAAATGAATTTGAACCAGCAGCCTCTGTGTGTGTTGAAGCGTCTGACCTGCGGCACGACTCCGAAGGCTTTCCTCCACGTGTGCAGGGAGACGGAGCTCCAGGAGACGCCGTCAATCGAGATTTTTCCGTCAGTGGAGGCGAGACGCAGCAGAGCGGAGAGCAGAGTGCTCTTCCCTGAACCTGTTCGACCCAGCAGACCCATCTACACAAACACACACACACACACACACACACACACTTTCAGTTAATTATAAAAGGTTAATTACCCCATTCACCATTTTCTACAAATCCTGTATTTGGTGTCCTTGTGTGCTTGCATGCATCCATCCATACATACCTAAGAGAATCCTGCATGGACACATACTGCACATGAAGCAGTACATGTGGATACAAGCAGAGTGTACTCATGGCATAAAATGAACTGTTGTCTCGAGGTGTTTAGGAGTCTAAAAGCTCTCTGTCCTTTCTTCTGCGGCCTCACAGCAACAATTAGTCCATTTATCAGGAGGCCATAGAGAAGCTAATGGGACGAGGCTAAAGTGCTGACACTTCCTGAGCTCTGCTGTCCTCCAGGATTCATTATGAAGAGCTCATACTGACTGCAGTCACTGCCAGGAGCGGAGACAGAGACACAGAGTGGGCACATATTGCAGGTTTTGTCTCCGTCCACTGAAAGCTACTTGGCCACTGTTGGCTGAGCTCCTCTGCCCTAATTAAATAGCATAAGGCATTTAAAAACCAGATAGGAGGGAGATATTACACATATCACTGAATGCGAGTTTGAAGCAATAAGACAATAAAGTGTTTTCTACCAGCAAGAACTTTAAGAGGTGACATATGTTACTCATTTAGTTATTTTATTTGAATCATTTTACTATCTTCTCCCTCTGGATCCTACTTATTTCTTTTGAATGGTTTATGCCTTTTTATGTACTTTGGCCCCAGAGAGGAAAGACATTTCCGGAAACGGAAACACTGACATCATCACCTTTATAAGTTTATATGGCAACTTGTTAGCGCACAGTTTCCCCTTTACACATCCAGCAGGTGCAGAGCAACGATAGCTTCCGTTTGTGCTCGTTTGTCTGTCCAAATGATGAATCTAAGCCAAATATTCACTCCCCATGCAGCTCTGTTGTCGTCTCCAACTCCTGAGAAATTCTCTCTCCACTAGCTGGTGAGCTAGTGTTTCCAGTGGGTTATCAGTTCTTTACTGAAACTAGGGATGTTCCTGAAGACGTTTAAATGGAAGTTTAAAACCTAAACTAGTTGAGAAGTCCAAATGTAAGAAAACACTCACAATTGAGCACAATTTAATCCATAAGGTTAAACATTGTCTGAAAAAAATACTGCATAGATAAGAGTCAACTTAGTGTTGTTAACAAAGGTGGGGTTTTTTTTTTAATGACATGCTATTTTAGTGCAAATGAAAAACTAACAAAAATAACCGACCAGCTCTGGTGTCGACTAGCGAGGATAGCAACGTTTAATCGACTACTCAACTAATCATGAGCATCCCTATTGAAAACAGTCGCTATCTGATAAGTGAGTAAGACTAAAAACAAAACAATAAAGTTGCAGAAAAGCAAAACAATCAGCTGAAAGTGGCCGAGTTACTCAGTAGAGCTGAAGATGGTTAAGAAGGTGATAACTGCCACTTCAAACGACCACTTCATATACATTTAAACCAGTAATGATATAAAAAAAAACAAATAACCTTTCTATGTCCTTGCCATGTCCCTGTAATTGCAGCGCCCCTCTTGGGCTAATCAGCGTTCGGATGGTTTAAAGTCCAATAAAACAGAGCTAATATACATCACTCTGCCAAATTTCATTAAAACCCCGTCACACACACCCGTGGCCCATCAATCAAGACTTACGCTCTGCCCACCGTCCACAGAGAAGGAGATGTCGCTGAGGACGGCTCGCCCGGCCTCTGTGTATTTCACAGTGAGGCCCTGGACGTCCATCTGGCCGCGGTTGGGCCAGCAGTCCTGGGCGTGAGGGTTGTCGATGACGAGGTCGGGGCGTCCTTTGCCACCAGACTTCCCCGGCAGCGGCTCCTCCGATGGCAGGTCGATGAACTTGAACACCCGATCCACTGAACGCATCTGAGAGGGGGAGAGAGGGAGAGCGGGTGAGGAGAGCTGTGGGTCACTGGGAGTTACCAAGTATAAATACAGGCAGAAAAACAATTTCCAAGTAATTTTTCAGTCACTGGTTGACTCTTAACACGGACCAGCACTGCTCCTGGTGTTCCAACGCTAGAATAAAAAAAAAAGTCGGTCTTTAAAGTTTTCTTCACGTTACATTTAGGCGCGTTTGCCGACTTCCTTCCTCGCTCTCTGACTCTCTCCTGGAAGTTATAACGACAGGCAACCAAATGAATCGCACCACTCTTATAAAATTACGTATTTCTCTTAATTTTAACATTGTTGGAAACATTTGGGATATTAAGTAAAACACATCAATATATAACAAAATGTCTAGTCTTGTTTAATGTGGAATTTAAAAAAAAAAAAAATAAAAAAAAATACATCCTCATAAAACTGAACTTTCTTGCTTGAGAGTGATATTTTAGTAGCTACTCTCACATCACTGAAAATACTAATTAGAAGGAGTCATTCTGAATTAGAATCAGTCACAATGTGACAACTCCCCCAAACATTGTGTGAGAGTGTGTGTGTGTGTGTTCTGAACAAAACGTCCTGCACTGTGATAAGCTCCGTCCGCTCACCAAAGTGTGGGGAAAACAACCGCCGGATGGGTACAAACTGGTTCAAAGAGTCTCGCGCAGTCTTCACAAACAGCAGTGAGTGCTGATGTACCTGCAGAGTTCACCCTGTTCTTCTTCCAACTTCTGAATAATTGTAAGGAGGGGTTGGTGAACCAACAGCAACAGCAGCAACACAGAACAACAAGAACAAAGACACTCCCTCCCTTCTGATGATGTCTATGAATCATGGTGATGTACAGACAATAGCAACAACATATCACCAAGACTCCTCTTGGTGTATAAATTACATTACAATCCTTTTTTTTTTTTGTTGCCAAAATGACTTATTTATTCCTCACACACATATGAGGAGTAATTTGCTCAGAAGGACACTCCATCACGTGGACCAGAGGAGTCGGAAACCGAAACACCAATTCTGCAATTAATGGCTGAACCGCTCTACAATTAGCACACAATCAGCTGTGCTAAGTATAAATCTTATTTGTGGCTGTTTAAAAGGAGCCCACAGGCCAACAGCTGGATTAGCAGGAGCGGAGGGGATTCTGTTTCCAAATTTGGTTAAAAATGCGAGAGAGAAAAAAAAGTACAATTTTTAAATCATTACTGTTCCACAGAAACAACTCAGTGACTGTCTAGATGAGAGTCACTCATTGTGCTCATTTAGAAGATATTTTTGTTTTAATGGACTTGCAAGAAGTGCATTTGAACTCCTACAAACCAGATGTCCTCACTAATTGGAAATGCAATCAACTGTAAACACACGGTCAGTTCCACAGTAAGAGCGTTCAGACGTTTTAAAAACGTGGTCATATTTTTTAGGAAATAAGAGCTAGCAAGAGATGTTATAGCAAGGTGTCTTCCAGGTGCGTTTGTCGCCAGCATCAGATGTGCAGTGGCTCTGTTGTCCTAACTTCAATGAGGGGGGTTTCATTCCTCTACTTTGGGGCCAGAGCAGAGCTGACCAAGATGAGTGACTACAAGTGATGGGGCAGCCGATCGTCCAGAGGGTGGAGTCTTGAACTGCATGCGAACCTCAACGGGGAGTCGGTGCAATGGAGGGTGAAGTGGAGCGGTTTGGGAAAATGTGGGAGCACCAGATGGGCAGATTCATTCTGCTGACACAGGTGTTAAAAAAAACGAACCCATACACGTTCATCAAAACCCCCTCTAATGTGTGTGTGTTTGTAACACATGGACACTCTTGAATGGCCATTGGTTGTGTGGTATTTTAATGCAAGTCAGGTGTTGCTACGATGCACACCATGATAGATTTTTTATGTGTGAAGCACATACCAGCCCGTCGACGGTGATGCTGGTGATGACAGCCCATTGGAAAGTCCCCAGGATGAGCATGGCCAGGGCCACGATGATGCCAATCTCCCCTGGTTTGTCCTCTGTAGACACACACACACAAAATATTGTCAATTAAAGCTGTGCTGTCTGTGATGTCAGAGCCGCGTGAGGTATTGCAGCTCTGCTACTGGCTCTATTGGTAAGTAATGAGCTGTGAAATGACCCTTTAATCGACACTCAACATAAACACAGTCTATGACGCAACAACACATATGTTGTGTGTGTGCGTGTGTTTGATTAAATGAATGGGAAACACAAGTACACACACGCTTCCTTCTGCACATGACATTTTAGCCGGTGGCATTCCAACAGTTTTGATCAGTTTTCACGGACAAACTGTCTGTTATGATCCTGATATCTGACTCTGCACACTGCAACACACAGATAAGGCTGAGGCTTCTTCACTTGGTCGGCCCAGTGGAAAATAACAAGGTGTGTACTAACTGGCTGACTTACTGGAAGTCCCCTTAAAGGCTGCACTCACAAAATGAAAGGGCGTCCTCGTGCAGTTTTATCAGTTTCACCTCATTTGGAGCGTAAATCACTGTTCTCTTATGAAAATTGACTGTGTGATTTTGGTTATTTTTGTTAAAACTTCAGTTTCCCTCCAAATCACACAAAACATTTTTTCTCCTCGTACAATACTGTTTTCTCGCCGAGTCGATATTTTCAGCTTCCTGAGCTCGACTCTGAAACTTCTGCCCTTCCCCAACATGCCCTTTGCTCACAGCATTGAAAAATACATTTGAAAACTTAAACAGCATTGTTTTACCATAAGCAGTCTCGACTACAGGGAATAATTCCCAAGCCTGTTTTCTTTGTTGAGAAACACACCATAAATGCATTGGCTCCACCTGCATTGTGAAATGGCTTGACACCACTGAGGGAGCAACTTTTTAAATATGGCTACAGTTTGAAGGTAGCTCCAAAAATATAGGAGGCAGCGTATCAACAGTGCTAGCTGCTCGCTAAATTCTTCATTTTGTTTATTGGGATTTGAGTGACTTATCACTGATCCACATACAGCAGATACAACAGAGTACAAATCACTGAAGTGTTCTCTGTTGAACCTGTGTTGTTGTTGTAGCTGCACCAAGTTGAGAAGGTAAACCACTGGATTTTTAGGGAATGTTAAAAAAAATTTTATTTATTTTTTTTTAAAAAGGTGGGATTAATTATTATTGTATAAACCTAAAAAATATGCTGCGCTCAATTTAACAAGCCTGTTCATCATCACTCACGGTTGGTTCCCACGGCGATGAAGGCAGCGGCGGTGAAGAACAGGACGAAGATAATGTCACAGCGAAAGAGAAACCATCGCAGCGTGGCCAGGTAGTGGAACCAGGTGGCTGTGTGAGTGTTCAGCGCCTTGTGGAAGAGCGTCTCGAAGTAGGTCTGACGCCCAAACGCCCGGATTGTCCATAAACCCTTCAGCGAGATGATGAGGTGGGAGAAGATGGGGCTTCGAGCTGCAGGAGAGGGAAAGTTACCGTTTTGATAATCATTGAATCATTTCAGCTTTTTACATATTGACTCTTTCACTTCCAACTTAACCAGATTTGGCTCTGTGGTACAGCTAAGTTTCAAATCTTGTCTCTGCGTACAATAATCCTCTTTATTTGGACTTCTGGGGGACACATTTCTTTGAGTAATGACAAAAAAATTAAAAAAAAAAAAAATTCTAATAAACATTTGAGTGACTAACACACATATTTCCACTGTATTTTCACTGACATGGTGCTTGTGACACCACAGAGAGCGACAACAGGATGGGGTCGGAGGAAATCCCAGCTCGGCTCATCTCTCTGAACCCAACGTGCTCTCAGCGGCTCCGGAAAGACCCCGCCATCATCACTGAAACACACATTCAGTAACCGAGTCGAGAGCTGAGGAAAGTCCCAAAAAATGCAGCGTGGCATCTTTGTCAGCAGTCCAGTGACCCGCTTTCTCATCCTCTGTTGGCTACCGCACTATGACTATAATGTGCAGAACTGCAAATCTTGGAATGATGTAGTTATTGTAATTATGTACTCAGGTCTCCAAAAAGAAAAAGAAATCTCAATCCCACTTTTGTCGAAACACTTACAATAAGTAAGGACAGGCGCAAGATGTCATCAAAGATTATGATTACAAATGCACATTGTGCATTGTGTTTCTGAAAAGAGATTAATTTTTCAATGCTTTGATCCCGATTCTGTAATCTATGTGCGAGTAAAATTTCACTGGAACTAACAAAATATCCTTGCAGATCATTAACATTATTAAGTAATAGTTGAATTTGGGGGTTTTAGACATTTTAATGACCTCAGGGTCCTTGCAGGATTGACCAAGTTAAATTAAAGCTTTTTAAGACCATTTTAATACCACTCAGAATGCATCATTCAAGATCATCCTGGCTAAATCTGAAAATCAGTAGGGACTATATGGCCTAGATTTATTCATTATATCATATTATTTTCACTGCTACCCAGCAGTTTTTAATGATAAACGTCTCCCGGCAGGCCACAATGAGATACTAAAACGTTTTATAACAAACCTGGATCAAAAATCATACAGGACAAAGGATAAGGATTCATTTTGGTGGTTTGAACTGTAGGAAAACTGGTCAAAGCAGCTTTCATCTTTCTCATGACTGGTGAACTATGTCATTAGGGCCCATCTCAAACTGGACCCTGCCCACTTCCACTCCGTCACATAGTGAACTTTGTTTATAGTCGGACTTGCAGCTGAATGAAACACGCTTCATTGAGGTTCAGGGCAGCAGCAAACTTCAAGAACTTCCCTTTTTCCTACAGGGATGATGATGCCATAGTTTTACATCAGCACATTTCAGAAGCAGCATGCATTTTTTTTGTCAACATCTCCTCGTGTTTATTAGTTGCTTGGTTTTTGCAACAGTCCCTGTAAATATACAACACTTTACAATCAAATGAACACATCTACTGTTTTCTAGACTACAGAAGGGCATTTGATGTCAAATACAATGTAACCTTTAAGTTGTTAACATCTGTATAACAATGTTAAATGTCTGTATTCGTTTGTACGGACAGCCACACGGAACTTTGTACAGAGCGTCATCCACGACAAACACGACACGGCGTTCCAGGTGACCAGTGAGTCAACATCGGTGTAGACTCACTGTGGGAGGGTTTTATAACCCACTTCCACTCCAGGGTAATTGGATTGGGATGTCACTTAATGTGGCGAATCCTCTGCGAGGAAGCGTATACGGAGTGGTTACGGAGAGTTCATTTCATTCCTAAGTTAGGGTTAACACAACACAAATGCATGTGTGTTGCACAAGCCTATAGTTGTTAAAGATATTGTCCATGCGTACCCCCATTCAAACAAGGAAAAACAATTGTTTAATCTGTAAAAGCTTTTAGAAATGTCTCAATTCTTTTCACAGGGATACCAAATCCTTTGCTAATTGGAGGATAAAGGTTGTTATTCAGCCTGCCTCACTTCCTTTAACTGTTCCCGCCCATCTGTGGCAGCCCATCCATCCTCTCCTTCAACCCTTCCTCTGTCATGTTTTTGTTCTTCTTGCTGACCTTTGCCCCCTTGGCCCCGAGCCATCCACCAGCTCTGCCTGCTGACGGACAGTTATGATGACCGCGGCGTTCGCCCTCGAGTCTCGTTTCCTCCGTTCACTCTATTGGTTTTCCTATCATGTTTCACTTTTACTCCTGAATATTTGAACTCGGATCCTTTTTAACTCTTCTGTTATACTCATTATATTGTTGAATAAAAGAGAAATAAAAAAGTAAAACCCAACTTATCTTCAGGAGTAAATTATCCTGAAGTTAAAGACCAACATTCAGAATTCAGCCTGTTACTCACTGATACTTCAGCAAGATGGCCGCCTTCAAAATCATCAGCAAGGCCCATTTGACAAATTTACCGCTATGTTTTATCCACAATGCAAATAGAGTTTTATTACATAGTGCTGTAAGAAAGCAATTTGATTTTTGCATTCAAAGAAAAATTCTGCATCTGTATAAGTAACTTTACATTTTATAAAGTAAATCAAGCTTTAAGTTTTAAATACATTTAAAATGCATTCAGTATTAATTTTCATGTAAGAGATGCAAATTTCCCAACCACATTTGAAATTTAGAGTTTTACATATTGCAAATGTTTATTTTTCTTTTTTAGGAGAAGGTCAGTCTCCTTAATCAATGCTCTACTTTCCACACAATGCTATGATCAGAAGCAGCATTTTCCTTACTTGTCCCTTGTGGTACTTGTTATTTCTCTTAGCAATAACAAAAAGGAGCAATTGCACTTTTCCTATAACAGTGCAATGTCACACATATAGACACACACACACTCTCCCCCACTCTCACCTTCAGCCTCCAGTAGCTTGAGTTGCTGTCCGGTTCTTAAGAAGTACTTCCTGAGGATGACGAAGATGACAGCCAATGGAATGGCAGCGATGAAGATGTAAGGCCGCATGATGGACACAGTGAAGATGGCACCCGTAACAATTAGTGTCAGCTGGCGTGAGTAGGAAAAGAGAAGAGTGATCATCAGCAAGTGACACACAGTTATTTCTGCTCACCAGCTAGAGAATATTATAGATCCAAGATAAAACTGAAAATTAAAATTCAAAGAGGTCCAGTTAGAAGATCCGGAACATCATAACTAAAATATTTTAGTGCCTTCCGTTCAGATTTGAGTGGCTATGTTTGCTCAAACTGCCCGTGGGAAGAATGAACATGTAAGAGTCTATGCATTCTTAATTAAAAGCTCTGTGTTTGCGGTCTACTTTGAGCACGCCATGTAAAAAATACTTTTCTCTGACTAGCTCAAATTGTTGCTGCACAGATTTGATTGGCCGAGTAGCATCACGTGACATGATTTACACGCAGTGCAGTTGGTTTGAGAGTGTCCAAGGCTGTGTCTTGGTGCCGTAAAGGCTAGAAAAATAGAAACGCTCCCTTAACAGTTAATAACTGTTAACCATTTGGCTGACAAGGCAGATGCCGTCACCTCCCTTTAAATCGGCTACAAACTGTTGATGCATGTTTAAAAAGTGTACAAAAAGTTAGCTCAATACCGCTTCCGTTCTCTAAAACCTTAATTACCAGTGCAAGATTTGAAAAACCAAGTGGATTTTGACACTTTAATGCTGATGTGGAGGTTGCATTATATTTCTTGGACAGGTAAGCTAACATTAGCCAGATAAGCTAATGCAAACATCAGTTCACACCAGCCTCACATTCGGTCACATTTTACAAACGTCTAGCAGCGCTCTCATGTATCTTGTCTTGCTCGCTGTTTGAGTTCATATTTGAATTAAATAGATAAGATTTGAATATGAATCCTGCTAACTTTATAGCCTTCCTTGGCTACAGTTTGATGTAACGTTTGTAGGGACATTCGGTAGAGCGATGTTATGCAGCCCATTATTATTATTCTTTTGGAATAGTGCGTGTCATTATGTCACGTCATCCATTGTGTTGGTTAAACACCTGTATGAGGTCAAACAGCACCAGAGGAAGCATGTCGTCTATGGTGGCCATGTCCTTGGTAAATCTGTTCATGATCCGGCCTGGAAGAAATTTGGAAAAGCTTTAGCAATGTAGTCAATGACGACAATAATATGGCATTCAATAAGGCTAATTAGATGTGGTTCTGCAGGTAGACAAAAAACAAAACAGTTGAACATTCATGACATTTGCATTTTTGGCTAGTGTTTTTTTAAAAAAAAAAACCAAACATAAAGCCCTGGAACGCATTAAGAAAGTAAATTGAGAAAATCACCTGTCTTCATAGTGTTGAGCACAGCCATGGGGGCTCGTATCACAGCACTAAGCATCTGTTCGTGCAGCCTTTTAGACACAGTGAGTAATGTGTGCACTAAAGGGAGACCCCTGAAGAACCCCAAGGCCAGCACGCTCTCCGATGTGGCCACGTATATGTAGATGATGTAGTAAGCACTGGTCGGTGTGACGATGACCGCCAGGTGGACGGGGGGCGACGAGGCATTGGGGTGCTGCTCATCGATGTAGTTGGGTGATGAAGGGTTGGCGCCATCCCTCCAGATTGTGCTGATGGAATAGAGGTAGGGATTGAGAATGAAACAGACTGAATTTCCCGTGTTTCCCCTATCTAAATTCAACATTATTATCATTATTATTTTTATGTTAAAAATTTAGCCACTAATATTATTTTTAGTCTCAGGCTGTAAAAATCCATTAACAATGATATAAGTGGTAATTGATCCAAAAGGCTTTTTCAGCAAGATCTAGGAGGAGAAGCAGAACCACAAATCATTCTAAAATAACAAATGATTTCTCCCCAAAGCATCATACATGCAAAATTCCTCCAACAAACAAATGAGGAAATTTAACTATATTGAAAGAAGCAATGCCTGTGCTCATCGCCACAACACCTGATTCAGTCTGAATACAGTCTCTCATGAAACATAACACTTACTCAGTAATTAGGAAAATGCCAATGACTGAACCCGCAACCTGTTGAAAGAAATAAAATCAGAAACACTTGTTTTGAATTAAATTCAGATAATAATATAAAACAAACAAACAGCTGAATTATGGAAGTGATTTTACCTCAATGATGAAGACAAAGAAAATGAAAATTAGGACGTAGACTAAGCTCTTGTTGGTGGTGATGTAGCGCAGGTAAGTGCTCCATGAGGTAGTTTCAAAGGTGTTTGCACGTTCATCTGCGAAGCATTGCTGTGAAGAAACAGAAAACTCTTTCAACATACAGAGCCGCCTCGAATCAGCTGCCCTGTATGTCTTGCAAAACTTTAAGTTGTGGATATTTACAAGATCTTGAAAATGAGGGGAAAGAAAACAGTTTGATTCTTCGTCTGTATACTCATACTCATAATACAGGGTCTAACAAAGCTCTACCTCCATGTCTTCTTCATCCACATCCTCACTAATGTCATAGACGCTGTCCTTGGACAGGCGACGGGCGTAAATGTCCAGCTCAGACGCCAGGTCGCACTGAGGTGTGATGGACAGCTTTTTTCTGAAGGACGACTGTATCTGCTCTCTGCGCTCCTGGCCCTGAGAGTGGGTGATGAACGCCAGGACAGACTGGCGCCGCTGACCGTTCAGGTGCTGCAACCCGTGATGGTACAAGTTCCCCCTGGGGAGCACCTCCTCTACTTGATCATCCTCCGGTACTACAGAGAATTTCCTCTCAGGATGTTCATGAACCCCGTCCTCTGTCATCATGGACTGGGGAGTATTTGCAGTCTGTTGGGTGTTCCCGATAAAGGAGAACTTGCGAGCTGCTGCCAGGGGACTGAGGATGAGGGACTGTTTGCGTTTTTCTGGGTAGCCATCACCTCCAGGATGGCCCTGGGATCCAGAGACTATTATTGGAGGCGGTGGCTGGCGGAACGACTGGCGAATTGGGTCTGGGCCTCGGAAACCAGCGGTTTCATCGATGGAGACCCTGCGGAGAGTTTCTGTGAGGATGGAGGTGCGTCGCTCTGCATTGATGTTGTCATAAGCTTCCAGGCCGAGGAGGAGGGAGCTGAAGTCAGGCCGCTGGGCCTGTAGCTCTGAGAAGGTGCCGTAGAAGTAGCAGTCTCCGTTGTGCAAAAGGAGGATTTTGTCTGCTCGTTTGAGATGCTCCAATTTGCTGGTGACCACAATACGCGTCTTGGAGGCCATAAGTTTACAGACGCATCTGTGCAGTGATACAGAAAATGGAGATTGTAAAGAAACATCAGCTTTCAACTTGTGTGTCAACTTTTACTTTTTTTTTTAATAAACAAACCCTAACTATGATATAATATATGTAGTGACTGATGGAGAGCTTCATCACATCAATGCAACAACAATCACCTGGAGCTCAATATCAGCAAAACCAAAGAGCTTGTGTTGGACTACAATGCTCCAAATATGGATGTTGCTGCAAAGAAGCTACAAATTCTAAATCATGGATTCTTCACACACACATGTTCAACCCGGCAGCACAGAAGATCTACACAATCAGCACAGTTTCAAGGTGGGCACCCAAGATTCCTTATTTGACCGAATGTGAAACACTGTCGCTATCTCCCCTTCTGTTCCTGAGACATTTGAATGGATCAATTCGTCGTTTCATCCTGTTCCGACATTTGTGTGAAATTTGGTCATAATTTGCATATAAATTCTTGAGTTATGGCTAAAAACCTGTTTCGTGAGGTCATGGTGACCTTTGACCAAATTTTAATGAGTTCATCCTTGAGTACAAGTGGACGTTTGTGCTACTTTTAAAGAAATTCCCTCAACACATTCTTGAGAGATCACTTTCACGAGAATGGGACGGACAGACAACCTGAAAAAACATAATACCTAAAGCCACGACTATCGCGGAGCCATAAAAGGACAGCGTGAGGTGTCAAATCTAAGAATATTCAAAATTAACAAGCTACTGTATGAGCTCATTACCATGACTTTTATTAGGCACTGACTACATAACTAAAATGTTCATTCAACAAAGATTATGCCCGCTTCTCCCTTTTGAAAGATCGCCAAATTCCACATTTCATCAAAGGATAATTCCCTTTTGCTCATTTCCTGAGGAGGTTACATCCATAACTCACCACAGTCAACCAGAGTGTGTCTGACACAACAAGAGATAACCTTGACCTTGAACTTAAACTTTAGCTCAACCACCCTCCCCCACATGAAAGACTCTCTGTTGGGATACACACTTCTCAAAGATCTCTTTCTCCGTCACGATGTCCAGGTGGGTAAAAGGTGCATCCAGCAGGTAGAGGTCTGCGTCTTTATACACAGCCCTGTGGGAGAAAGCGCGCACGGTGAGCCAGACAGAAACGCAAAGGCAAAGAAACTGTTCGAATGGGTGAGAAATAATGTACTGAGAAAGCAAAAATGTTAAGGTGAGAGAAAAAGAGAATATATGTCAAGCAAAGCAACAGAACGAGAAAGAGGAAAAGTCTACTGTATATCAAAATGGTGTAAATGAGGAAGTCTAGTGGGGATAAATCCATTCCAGTGAATATTTACAGGAGCCAGGACAATAAATAATGCATGGGAATATGAGAGTGCATGACTGCTGTAATCTACACGCAGATTTAATGGAGTAATAAAGCTCTAATGAGGCCGTAGAAAGCGCTCGTCATTACCACCAGAGACCATAAAACACATAGCAGTTAGCAGACAAACAGATAAGAAAGATAGGTGATGGTTATCAGCCTTGGCAGGTTATGATTATGAACAGCAGAGGCTCCATTCTTTACACTGTTGGGAACAAACACTGGAACTTTAAGCATTTCCAACAACATAAAATCCAAGATAAGGTACATGTTATTAGGCATATGTTTTTATTGACTCACAAAGAATGGATCCTCTTACGCTGGAAGTGCTGGTAATGATGATGCTGATAACACCGATTAATTTATGGCCCTGAAATTGATGTTTATATGGATTGTGAACGACAGCGTAACAGAATGTGTCCGACAGCGTCTCACAACGCGTTTAATGTTTCTCCTAGTGACTAACAAAACTGAGCAATTATTCTCAAGGGAGTCTGGTGACTTTTCCCGACGGGCGACAGAGCAGCAGCCTGTAGTGGTTATTGTTTATTGTCTTTGGAATATTTGACATGTTTACCATCAAGCCCTTCATCAATTAGAAGTTATGACTCAAATCTGAAATCACGTTCTATTTCTGTACTTTACTAAACAACGTGGTCGCATAAAGGTTGGACAAAGTCTGTAATTATGACTAATCAGCAGAGGTGGTCTGCGCTGACAGATACAAGGGGGTGAATGAGGCGTGCCGACAGATGCTCAGGTGTGACAGGAAGTACCTGGCCAGGCCGAGACGGGCCCTTTGACCGCCGCTGAGGGTCACCCCTCCTTCCATGAGGAACGTCCTGTCTTTCTCAGGCAGCAAGGCGAAGTCCTAAAGAGGAAAACAAAGGGGTCAGCGGGCCAAACGCATGCATGATCACATACGACAGCAAGAGGGACTGTGTGATAGCAGAGAACTAGACAAAAACACATCAAGACATTGAGTCAAACTAACTCTAGCCTCAAAGTATCAGCTCCTCCTTTCAGTTCTTACTTCTTCAATTCTTTTCTACATCGTGACCAAGGTATTCAGTGTATCTGTTGCCTAAAATATGAATAAACAGGGAGCGCCACCAGTCTGCTAAATGCTACAGCTTCTGAAACTGGGTCAATGGGTTGAGGATATTCTGTAAGCTCAAACTTTACCAATAACTTTGGAATGAAAACGTACGAACACCGGGCCACTAGGATTAAAGGTTAAAGGTACTGAAGCAGAAGTTCTACACATGGCAACTGTCTAGCAGATGAAATGTTTTGATGAAAGAGAAAGCAAGGATTAAAACTTTATATTATGTTTGCAAGACTGCTACATTGAAACAACAAAACTACAGCTTTGTGTCTCCTGCTGCTTTTATCACTGCAATGGTTGAAGCGTGTCGTGTGCAGTCTTCTGTTTTGAACCGTTCCCTTTTTGCACTGCGTGAGGGCCTGTCGTCCTTGCACAGAGTTTGACACTACGGTAAGCTTCTCCTGTTATGGTTTGCTCAAGGCGTTTGTGCAAATATTTAATGTAAAGATTATTTTTAGAATGTTGTGACTCTTTTTTGGGTGATTCTGTTCTGGGCAACAAAAAAAAAAAAACGCACCAGTTTTTGACTGGAGAGCACATCAACAGCTTGAAACACTACAAAAAAAATGTTATATACAGCTTGAAATACTGTTTTTAACTCAGAAAATCAAACCAAAAACAAATAAATAAAGCTTATTTCTGCATGGCAAGTTGCTCTTTCAAGCAATTTTAACAAATTAAAATATATTGTAGTGATCCTAATCGAGTCTTTATTCACCAATATGCAAAAAAGATGTATTATTTTACGGTTTAATGAAACAGCCCAATTAATAAACTAGAACAGCGCGCTCGGTGGAGGTCAGTGCTCCGTCAGGTTTACAGTCAAAATGGAGGCGAAGTCGTGAAGGTGACAAAAACAGAGATTTATTCGTCTCTTATTGTGCCTGACATTTGTGGGTGATCGTGTATAGAATTAATTCCCTGAAGCTATTCCTGTCCAAGATGAGACCAAAGTTTTCTGAGGACATCAGTTGTTTTCTTTTGCTATGTTGCAACGCATAGTGTAAAATGCTGCAGCCGAAAAGACGAAGGTCTAAGCTTTATGAGAGGTTCATAAGGGATATTATAAATATTTCATGAATAGATGACACAACCTCTCGAGGTATTGAAATGTGGTACACATTGATCTAATGTCAGTGTCACTCTGTTGTACCGACGTTATTTTGTTCGTATGCTGAAAAGTGTCCCGGCACATACGAGAGTCCAAACTGAAGCAGTTGTTGATCACTCGAGGCCCCAACCGGCCGGTCAGCGCTATTTAACAGCGTTATAAAGAAGAACAGTCAATAAAATTGATTTTTCATACGGATGCCGATACTGATAACCGATAATTACCTGCTTCTCATGGCCGATATCAATAAAATAACCAATAATTTCACATTTTTGTGTTTTAAAAAGAAGTTTATAACCTGTGGCTTCTACACACCGGAGGGGAAGACAGGCCAAGATGTGGTTTTTCTGAAACTGTAAAAAAAAAAAAAACGTCCACGCTGGCGACGACGTTTGGCTCTCCAGTTTACACTGCGTGGCTCTACCCAGCTGCAGCAGTTTGACATCATGAGTGCAGCTTCTTCTTCTCCTCCCTCTTTGTGTTTATTGACCGACCATGATTCAACTTTAAAAGGTGCAAACCAGAATCGGGAGCGTGTAGATGCTGCGCTTGTTGAGTCAATTTATTTACCGTTCGATAGGCGATAATATACATTTTGCCATTATCAGCCCAATAAATATAAAGCATCCCTGTTTTTTCAAAAATTGAGAATTATCACAACCACGAGAGATCCATGGGCATACAGCCATAAAATGCACAAAAGACATTATGCTGATCGCTGCTCATCTTGTATACTACTGCAGCCGACAGATAAACACACACACACACGGCCAAACGCATGGTTCCCTCCAGGCTGATGCCTCCTGAGATAATAAGGTTAATTTCTTTTCATGGTGAGGCATCTCAGTACTGTGAAAGGAATAAAGTACGTCTAAGCACAACAACACCAAGACGGAGCTCTTTACATGAATTTTATCTGGTAATCAATGTAATTAAAGTTCATATGGTCACAGATTTATTGTCAAAGTTCAAACCACACAAGAGCACAAACCACAGAGGGGATAGGTACATGAAGGATGTCACAAGTAGAGACACGTAGTGTGTTCAGTGGTAATTAATTATGAAAATAGACGCCCACACCAATAAGGATGAAGTGACAGCACAAGTGTATCATTGTTAAAAACTTCCTACCTTTTTAACGGCGGCTTCCGCTGTCCCGACAGGAGCGCATAGGGAATCAAGTTAACACGTTGTTTAACAGCTTGTAAAATAAGGCAGCATAATGACAAGACATGTTGTGTGTCTCACTGAACAAAAAGCAGCGGTCAGGCCAGCAGCGAGAGGCTGGAGGAGGCAAAAGATGAGTTTACAGTGGGAGGACCACCCACAGCAGTCTGTCTGGTGCTTCAGAGGGCAACAATAGTGAGGAATTACTGTCACAAGCCCACTAAACGCCTTGTCTCTGTCTGTCACTCCTGCTCGTCAGGGTTGCCCTGGGGATTCTTCCTGGAGTAGAGAGTCCTGTGTGTACCTTTTCTCTCATTTTAAATTATCTGTAGCCTCTTGAAGGGTTTGATACAGAGACAGAGCATAGAGAATTAATGTTAAGAATTGGTACTTTTAAAGGTTATTGGTAAACTTCGAATGCTTCTGTGTTACTTGGAAAAATGACAAAAGAGTTTGTGAGCGATTCCAAATTAAATTCTCATTTATTATTTTAGTTTTGCTTTCTTAAAAAGGCACAATCTGTGATCCAAAAATAAAGTAAATAAATAATATTAAATAAATATTTTTTAAAAATTAAAAAATAATATTCACTGTGTAAAATGATCTATGTGCAAAGTCTGACACTGTAAGGCTGTTTTCACATTTGATGCTGAAAGTGTAATTTTTCTCTGTGCTCATTAAAAAAAGAAAAATCAGATTTTAAGAGGTGGGGCCTATGAGCATGATGTGTGACATCACAAATAGTTTGGAAGCCAGTCCTGGTCCAACATTCAGCGTACACAAGTGTGATGTGGAAACTTGAAGCCTCCAGATCAGATACACTGAGAATAGACTTTACAGTGAAGTAGGAGACATCTTGTGTCCAGCAGTTAAACGTGTGAAATGAAAAAAATATTTGTATATTCATATATTCTGGAATTTTAATGAAGGAGATGGAACAGGTGTCATTTTAAGGATTTTAATGTGGTAATTTCCTCTTTTATTGCAAAAAAAATAAAAAAAATAAAAAGATGTCGGACGCACATGAGAGAATTTGTATGTATGCCTTAAGGGCCTGTGTCCACATAGTGGTTTTTTTGCCGGCAGTAAAGCGATGGGGAGTGCTGGGATGTAGCGCTTGTGCAGTGAGAGAAAAACAGTGAATGTTGGTTTTGATTGACATTAGCTTGGTACCTTAACACTATGTTAACATAGGGTTGACTACACTGAACAACAAGCTTACAACTTAGAGAGATAATGGCACAACATTCACCAGCAACATTCAGTGTCCAGCCAATCTGCACGCAAATATGGGCTCTTCTGTCTGCGTTATGATTAAACTTAGTATGGACAGACACAGCCGGAACAAGCTTCTCCACTTCCTTGGTTACCAGGATTACGGGAGACGAATCGCGTCCCCTCTAATATATGTCTGAAAAAGGGCGACGGTGACAACTTCAGCGCTTTTCTGAAAAGTTCTGATATTTTCAACTCAAAGCGCTCGGATTGGCTGCACAAAAAAGGCTGAGTGCTCTGGGTGCAACTAGAAAAAGACGCTGGCGCTCAGAAAAAAAACACTATGTGGAGTCACACCCTAATAAAGGTGTAGAGGGGGGATCTTTAACATGGCCAATTACCACTAATGATTACTTCAAACAATGCATCAGCCCCAACACTGTGTGAAGGTGAGCTGCCTTTTAACGAAACCTCACAGGGATCGTCTCAACACTCATTTAAAAGCACACACAGGAAGACTACAATACACGGAACTGACAGTGTGACGTCTCTCCGTACTGCTTTTGTTATTTCCCTTTCATGCCAGCATTCAACGCCTCACATGGAGACGTCAGTATTTTAAGCACACCAGCTTTGTTTGCTGTGACAACATGTTGTGTTTTTTGTAAAAACCACTGAGGTACCAACAGTGCCAGAGGAGATGGGGCGCTGCTGCACTGATTTCAGTATAAATAATACTAATTAAGTGTGTCTAAAATATCAACATAACTATAAAATGCCACAGATTTATCAACGTAAACTTTTAACAATTAATTATATCTTTAATCCTAAATTACATCACTGTAATTTAATATGCTATTCCAAAAATAGATTCACAATAATAATAATTGTATTATTATTAAGTCCTTTGCATCATAGATGTCTCACTTTGCGAAACTGGTTCAGAATCTAATTATTAAAAAAAAGTTTAAAGTCATGAAGTAAAATCATTTATATGTGTGTGTGTGTGTGTGTGTGTGTGTACACCATGTTGGATTTGGATATTTACATATTGTGTATTTTTTTTGTATAAGTAGGCTTAAGTGTGTAAAATATAAAACGTATGTGAAGTGTAAACAAAAAAAGATTTTTCAACACAACAAACGCCAACAGTATACTCTAATTCATGCAACATCTAAAATGTCATGTTTTGCTGCTCTTCAATACAAACCATATTTGATCATATCAGTTAATATTGAATCACAGACCTATCAAGCCCTCAAGTTCGATGGTTTGTCCATACAGCTCGTCTGTGTTGCAACGTCTGTCACTGGGAACCAACAAGCTCATATTCCATCCCAGTGACATAACGAGAGATTTCCATGGCAACAGAGGAGACATTATTCCGCTGAGGGGGCCGTCACTCAACACCGAGTCTTATGAGAGCGCGAGTGTGTGTGTGTGTGTGTGGATATCAGTGGAAGAGACAGAGAATGTGCAAGCATGTGTGTCTTTGTGTGTGTGAGGGACCTAATGGGTGTAAATGTGGAAACCTGAACCTTCTTGACGCCTTGCAGAGGCTCCAAACAGACAACTGAGCAGAGAGAGCATCAGTCCACTGAAAGAGCAAAGACTTGGAGGAAGCTTGCAAAGATGAATTTTAACTAAACTGTAACTAAAGTAATATTTAGTGCCATTTTCACGCGTGAGCCTCTTGAACAACATTAAACATATTTAGTCATATTTTGTTTGAGTGTTTTGAATGCTCATATGGTCCATCTGACTGTTCAGTATGTCCCAAACGCTTACGTTTTCACCATAATATAGGTAGGGCCTTTTTACATTTATGGGAAAATATGAAGCTCCCTGAACACATTGAGCAGATTGTCCTGCGGAAATGTTTCGAGAAGATTGAGAACATTGTTCCATGAGTGAAAACACCACATTACTTATAATGTAACATCATGTTTATAATGTTTACTGCATGGGCTCAGGAACATTTGGTAAAACTGTTGTTGGTAAACAGTTTATTTGTAAATTATTGCATTCTGTTTTTATGTACATTCTACACAGTGTTCCAACTCGTTTCGAATTAAAATTGCATTTAACGATGTTTTGTGCAGAACAGAAGTAATGAAGAATGAATATTATAAAGTGAAGGTACCTCCTCCAGCTGACAGGCTCTGATGACAGAGGTGTAGCGGTACTCGTCGTAGGTCAGGCCAAACAGGATGTTGTCTCGAATGGTCCCCGGCATGATCCAGGAAGTCTGGGGTGAGAAGGAGATGCGGCCGCTGTGTCGGATTTTACCTTCTGATGGCACCAACTCTCCCAGGATCATCATGAGCAGGGAACTCTGGAGCAAACGGAGAGAGAAAAAAAAGAAAAAGTGGTATCACTTTATTCTGTTACATTTTCATTCTGAGCCATTAAGATGTTGTTCTCACACAGAGCACCGTGCAATGATTCAGCATGTTTCAGTGCCTTGCTCGACCGCATGTTTGTAAATGGGTTCTGTAGCGCTTGCAGATTTTGGCGAAGTCTCTATAAACACTCTAACCAATCTTTCATTTTTAATCGACCAACCTTCCCAGCGCCAGTGGATCCAGCCACCGCCAGCATCTTCCCCTTTTCCAGGTACAGGCTGATGTTTTTGAGGACAGGTGTGACGTAGAGGTTAGTGAAGAAGAGGCCCGGGTCACCGTTCAGGTGTCCGTTTGCTTTGTTCTCCTGCTTGATCTTCTCAAACAGCTCACCAATGCCCTGCAGAAGAGTTTCAAATCTGAGTCGTCACTGTTTTTACGGACTGAACAAACTAATTTTTCTGATTATTACGACACCACATGAATGCGCTAAAAGACACTCCAACATAATTTATATTTAGCCAGGAGTTTTATCTATTTTTTTCTGTATAAATTCAAAATGTGCATGCGACAGGTAGATTGAAACATACTCCACCATTTGTCTCTGAAAATGGCATTTTTAGAATCAGATATTCACTCTTGCTTTTTATTACAGATTGACATGATCTCTAATATTCTACATAAATAGAGCTCCAGATTTAAATTTTGGGGAAAATACCCAACCTGCCCAATAAATAAATAAATAAACACATAAATAAATCTAACTATAAGTTATACTGTAGGGTATTATATCACATATGAATACACCGCACTGTACGACAATATGCTATATTAAGTGTTAGGGAGAAGTGAACTACATGTAATTAAACTAGTAGTTTAACTACATTTTGCCGTAGCTTGCTGGTAGTTCAACTACATTCATATTTGCATAGTGGTTCAAGTCGTTAAATCACATTTTGGCATTTTGTCTTGGGTAGTTAAACCTGGAGTGCCGCACTTTTTTCATGTGAACAAACATCCGTTGCATTCAGGCTACTGCCGAACGAGTTCACGTAATTCTGATTGAACCAAAAACCAGATGAACCTCCCTGTATTTTGCAGTATGCCAGAGTCTTAAAATCTTCAGTCTGGGGTGACGTTCCGTGTTGGCACACCGGTAGCAATGCATTTGATGTCAAACAGGAAAGATTGGTTTGCCATAAGCACTTCTGGGCCAAAGTAATGATTTAAAAAAAAAAAAAATTTTTTATCTTACTTTTTTTTTTTGGATTGTTTGTTCATGTATGACCTTTAAACAAGTGGGCACTTTTTTTTTTTACACTAAACTCAATTGAGTAGCATTTTTTGCTGACGTGTGACTTTTTTGCATTTTCTTTTGTGATAATTTCATATCACATGTACAAATTTGACAATGTACATGTGATCTTTATTTTTTTTTAAAAGTAGTTTGAACTACCTTTTTCCTGAATAGCTTTAGTTAACTAAACTAGATCGCTCCCTCGGTAGTAGCAGTTATTAGCTTCCTCAGCACCGTCTATATTCTACTATACCATGGTGCCACGGTATACTTTTAAAACACTTCACTATGCCATTCTCAAGTAATCATTCTGTGTGTGTACGTGTGCATACGTGTACTTGATTAGTGTTTTTCGTTTAGTTTATATAACTGCCTGCCCGCTTCAGGGCTGAATGAGTGTGTCCGTCATGCTTTCAGACAGTGACACCAGGCTAAACTACTGTGAGAAACAAGAGATTCTCCAAAGACAGAAGAAGACTCCCAAAGTCTCACAATGGCTTTATTTCACCTCATCTGTCACCGCCTCTGTAAAGATTAATGGGTGACACATCTAACTGTTAGAAAAGGGGAACCCTGCTCGACTAGCCGGCTTAATCACTGACCTCTGTGACATTTTATGGGTCACCGTTCCTCTAATGCGGGGGACATGCTGTGGTTTGTATACGTTTGTCTGCGATTGTCATTCTAATGAGCTGACGCACATGCTGTCAGCAGTAAAGAAAGGCAACACCCCTCCCATTCACCTGCGAATGGCACATTCCAGGAAGAGGAGAAGGCAAAAGGAGAATCTGGGAATTAGGAACTCTGAATCTCAAAGGGAGGTTCGGAGTGTTCCCAGCAAAGGCAAAGTTTGATGACGACACTGGGATAATTAATTATGCAAAGTGAAGGGGGAAAAAAACAAAACACAGTTGGATGTTGGTTTTCTCACGGTGTTGGGTGGTCAATGAATCACACCTGTTAGACTGTGTTTACAGCCTCCACCTATAGATAAGATTATACTACCCACTCCCAGTGATGGTGAGGAATTAACTATTATACCTGTAATGCCTGGTAGATTTAGGGGTTGTGGGAGTTTTAACTAGACTGACTGATTCTGGATTTTACCATTATTGACATTTGAAAGTCAGATAAGGATCTATCAGCTACTATTGGTACTCTCAAGTGGACAAACAATAAATCATGTTATGGCAAAACTGTTACTAAACCAGCTTTATTTATTGGCCGACATATGGCCATATACTGTAGATATCATCTACAATAAACCAATATCTGTCAATATATTGACCCGGACAATTTATCTCCACTCCTCTTTAACTGAATATTAGGATCAGTTCAGGCTTCGATTGTGTTGCTCAACTTTTTTAACAGAATCATTCTCACTCCAAACTGGGACATGAATGATTTATCAATAAAGATTGAATAATTTATTATCTGAGATTGCGCAAATGTGTCTTAATATTTGTGTAACCCTGGGGTTTCAGTTCACATGTTATTCAGTGGATTTCGGCATGGTCCTGCACCCTGACCCACCCTCATCAGAGCACATAATGTGGGCATGCAAATAAAAAACCAGTAAGACTTTTGTCTGCAAGAGATCAAAGCAGCCTATATTTGTCTCTTGATATAACATTTTGTAGGCTTTTCAGTCCCCGGTATTTTATAACATGCAGAAAAGCTGAAAGTTGTTTAAAAGTTTCATCTTTTCAATTTGCTTGGCTAAATGTAGAATAGAATCAAGGGCAGCCGAGACAATTTGGAAATTGAGTGATGTGAATATGATGCGTCGCAGCATCGCTCTCAGAGAAATGCAGTACTTCATACAAATCTTCAATGACAGTTCTTTTCACCAAGTCTCACATTCAGTTGTGACACACGGAAATGAACGAACCTCGTCCCAGGATGCGGACACGTTGACCAGCTCCACTTCAGTGGTGGTCAGGTTGTACTCCAGCACTCTGTATTCTTCTTTCAACAAGAATTCCTGGAGAAAACAAAACGCGGGCAGGTACATCAGAATTACACCGTGTATCTACGATGAAGGCCAACACCTAAACACACATTTTTAGATTGAATCCGTTCATGGTGTGCGTGCATGTCTAAACCCACCTCGATCTTCTTGACCAGTGCCAGCGTGTCGTACCACATCTGGATGGATCCTGGCAGCTGGCGGGTCAGCGTCATTCGCAGCACCATGCAGTAGGAGGCTGTGGTGAAGATACGGCGCAGGATGATGCCTTTGCTGAGCGCGTGCGGCACAATGGCAGACACGATGACCAAGATGGCGGAGAAGAAGTACGAGGCGCTGTAGAAGTAACGCAGAGAGCCGATCTTCCTCGTCAGCGTCACCTCGTCCCTGAGGAGGAAGGGGAAGAGGAACACGAGCAAAGTTTATATTTAAACAATTAATTAGCAATTAGTTTTGCTGATTTGTGGACTGAATGAAAGAATCATACTGGTTCATTATTCTACAAGTGATTATACATGTGTCAATTTGCAATTTATTCGGGATAGACCGATTATTGGATCCGATATAACATTTTTCCTATTATTGGAATCAGTGTTTTTTTTCAGATTGCCAATAAGATAAAATCATTTTAAAATTAGCTAATTTGCCTCTGATGTTAAATAAAGAAAGTTATCAAATGAGCGTAGCGGAGTAAGAAGTACAATATTTGTCTCCAAAATGTAGTCAAGTGAAGTATTATGTAGCAGATAGATGCAAATACTCCAAGTAAAGTCCAAGTACCTCAAAATTCTACTTAAGTGCAGTACTTGAAGAAACTTTGCTTGGTTACATTCCATCACTGATTATTTGAAATCTTGACACCAAGATATTTTTTCAAATGTATATCTGTCCCAATATATCGGTTATTGGTCTCCTTGATTACTAATAATTGGTATTGGTCCCGAAAAAAAAAACAACCAACATATCAGTTGGTCACTATAATGTATATCAGAAAAAACATTTTTAGAAAGCAACCAACACCCAAAAAGGCATTTGGGTTAACAACATAGCATTTTCATGCTGCTATTCTCAGCTTAATGTGAAGTGTTGGTGGCTCCGTGTTAGCTCTGATCGTTATCAACATATTTCTGCACCATGATACCAAAACTCTTTCCCGTACATTTATTGTTCTTGTTACAGTGATCCTGATTCTGGTTGTGACAGCCACCAGTGACGCCAAAGTTTTAACATCTCTCTCTCTCAATTTCAGCACCAGGTTGATTCCATTCCTATTGTGCAGTCAAAGCCTTTTGAGTGTGATGTCGGCTGTTCTCTTGTTTCTTTTCTCAGTTTCATTCATTACAGTACGTCTATGGTTTCATATATATACAAAAATATACCGGAGAGATGGAGGACTTCAAAGATTACGAGCTGTATACTGTGTGCAGACTTGTGTAAGACCAGAGTGATGTTGCTTTAAATCTCCACACTGCAATCAATCACTATAAAAAGTTTCTTTCCTTTAACCTACTGTTAAAAGTTGCCTTAAACCTACTAATATCCAACTTTAGGATGCTTTAACACTTTCTGTTATTTAAAGACTGTTTCATAATTCCAAATAACCAGCAGAACCATCGCTCTAGTCAGCATGAAGCAAACATGAGTAAACTTGGGTATTGAAAGTAGAATTACTGCCTCGTGATTGTATGCCTCCGTGCACCAGTCAAGTTGCAGTTTATATTCATGTCTGTGCAGACTCATATAATATTTGTAGTGATTGATAGAGAACTTGGTCACATGGCGCAACGACAATCACCTGATGCTCAATATCAACAAAATCAAAGAGCTTGTGGTGGACTACAATGCTTCAAATATGGATGTTGCTGCATAAATGTGTTTAATAGGTCACAGTGACCTTGACCTTTGACCTCTGACCTCCAAAATCTAATCAGTTCATTCTTGAGTCCAAGTAAATGTTTGTTCCAAATTTGAAGAATTTCTGTCAAGGTATTCTGTGGCTATCGTGGCCAGAGGCATAAAAACACGAAAGCATAACAACAGAAAATAACTGTAGGAAAAGTTCCTTTTGTGACACAGTTATTGCTCGTTTTCATGTCTTACTGTCTGATGTTCTTGATGATTGTCTCCATCACCTCCTCCCAACCGTACGCCTTCACAGAATGGATGTTCTCCACGATCTCCGAGGTGAGAGCCAGGCGGCGACTGATCATCCCTGCTCGCTTCACCCTGTTTACAGGACACAGTTTTACATGACCAACTTGCAGCAGCACCACATCACACGTGCATGCAAGCAGATTTCTGTGTACACAAACAGAAACATGCACTGTATAAGAAGGTGCACAGGCAGCAAGACACACATCACAGACACAGCAACACACAAGGTCACCATGGGCAAAAGTGTGAAGGCATGAATCCATGCATACATGCAAGCATAAACAGATCCACATGCACATTTATGTAAACACCTACACTGTGTTTACGGTAGACATTTGCGCATGATGTGTTCACATATGTTTTCTATGTATATCTGCAGTATATTCATAAAATGAATGTGTACAAAAAATGTATTTAGGTAACAACTGCTTAGAAAAGTACAAAGTGGATACGAGAGAAAAATATTGTGAGCCTAAAAAGTTGTCCAGGAGGTAATGTGTACAATGTATTCAATGAAGAATTATATGAATTTAAAACTGATATATGTCTTAATTAAGGCATGGTGCCTGAGAACTTTAATCCCTGCTTATGTTACATTATACGAGTGGATGTATGGTAGTGTTTCCCCACCGGTGTGGTCCCATCTTCTGTGAGAGCCAGGCCTGAATGATGCCCAGCAGAGTCAGGGCTGCCAGTGCACAAAAGCCGTTCACCTCAATTAGCTCCCAGATCAGACCCACGCAGAGTATACACTGCAGGGGGGTGATCCATACAAAGTGGGCCAGACCCAAGCTCTGGAATAAACATACAAGGTACAAAAAGTTGACATTAGCGTACATACGGTAACAGGAATGCGAGTTATTGTTACAGGGGTAATATGGGAAATGCTTTTGCTCCTGACCACAGACAGGTCAGAGGTCGGCTTTAAGGAATACTCCACTGAAAACATTTTCAGTGTCATACACTCACTATCTGTGGGGCTTGAAAGTTGGCTCTAAAATGTTAACAGAGGACAGCGGCTGTAGTCAGCTTCAATCAACTTAAACAAAACAGTTGGAAACGTAGTCATGTGCATTAAAAGGTAAGAAGTTAACTATGCTTGTACCAAACAGGAACTGAGTATTTAACCACATTTTTTTGTGAAAAACATGAGGGTTTGGGACATACTGAGCGTAAAGCTAGAGAGTATAAAAAGTGAATTATGCCATCCTTGGCTATTATATGAAAACTAGCACCGACATGGTATTTGCGTATTTACAAAGTTTCTATGGAAAATTTGATAAATTTTTTAAAATTAGAGCTGAAAATCCAAGCTGACTGAGGGAATGAGTACGGATACTGCAAACATACTGTATGTTTTCTCAGTATTACTTCAACGGTGAGCCTACTGTAAAAGAAAAGCCATCTCAAACAATGTGGGACACTGGTGTCAACTCAGTGAGATACACCTTCATTTACCTCTGTGAGGTTTCTCACAGGGCATTGTGGCAAAAATTCCCCATCCCGTACATGAAAGATTGTGCATGAAAGATTTGCAGCAGCAGACGAATGACTGAATGCATCATTACAATGAGGGAATGCAAGACAGAATGAAAAGCAACAGGGGGAAAATACTCAAGAGGGACAGACAGAAAGAAACAATGTATCAAACAAAGTTTCTGTTTTGAAGAATCCACTTTCATCCAGTCAGCACAGTGCCGATGAACCTCGAGTAGGTGAGAAACTCTCAGCTCTCACCTCTATCAGCTCCCTTTCATCCTCTCACATACGAGGGAGTCAACTCAAACACACTCACACACGCACACACACAACCAGACTGGATAACCTCAACCAGTCATTGTAAGGAGAGAGTGGTGCATCAGGCCAAGCCCCATCCAAGCCAGGTGATAATTGTCTCAAAGCAGGTTGCAGAGTGTTTCCACATTCAGCGCCTCAGTGAGACCCAAGGCAAGACTGAGTTCAGCTGACACACACACACACCCTCCAGCTATGATGCCTTGCATAATCAGAAATTTGTTTTTCAACACACGTTACTGTGTGTGTGTGTGTGTTTGTTTGTATGTGTGTGTATTGCTCCAGATCTATTGTCTTCTAATTGCCCCTCAGTAAAAAGGTGTTGAGTCATAAAACAGACTCACTGAAGTCAATGCGGGTGTGTAAACTGTCAATCGTCTTGCCCCTTTATCCTGCCTGTGGACACACAAACGTTCTTCCAGCTACTTACAGTATGAGTGGAAAACTACTGCATTTTATTTTATTTATTTTTTTTAAATACTTTGACTTATTAGATGGGATAGTCAAAGACAGACAGGAAAAGGGGAAGAGAAATAGCATGGACGACAAGTCACAAAGGGCCACAGGTTCGGGAAAAGTTGAACCAGAATCAACTTTTGGAGAAACGCACCTTGACGTCACTCTGGGGTGGCCAACCACGTAAGCGAGCAATCAGACTGGCAGGTCAAGAGTATTGATAATGATCCTATTGCGTATTTTGAGTTGCCACCTGAAATAACAGATGGTTTCTCCACAAAGCATCATATATCCAAAATTCCTCCATCAAACAAATGAGGAAACTAGTGCCATTAATTGAAAACAGGCTAAATAAAAATTACTTTTTAAAGTTTTTAACACAAATGGGCCATGTAATGACACAATGAGTGATACAGCCTTAGTGCATGGGGTGCACACTCTTCCAGGTGACCTACCAGAGCTAACAACAACAGACCAAACAATGGTTATTAAAGCTGCACTTTCTGTAACTTCGAGATCTCAACTGTGTACAATGGTGTGCTAGAGCATTTTAAAATATTCTCTGTACCATTACTACTACTAATATCTGGAGACATGATTAACAAGTGTTGAGGATTCTTCCATTTCTATCTCATTTCGCTATTACTTTTGAGCCCAGAGGTTATGCATCATTCACATCTTTATTCTTCATTGCTTTTAAACTGAAAGTTTTTCATTCAAGTGGGAGATAATTTAAAACAAAGTAAGAGATCCATGTTATTTGTACCTCGCAATTCAGCCAGTCAGTATATAATAGACACCTCATATTTGGATTTGGATGATGAAAGAGAATAGTTGTTTATCGGATAGTAAAATGGAAAGAAAAACCTGCTCCAACATATATGCAAGTTCAAAGAATTTTGGATTTTCTCACCTCATCCAGCTTGTTGAGGTGGGCGGACATCAGACTGACCAGCTGACCCGTGCTGATCTTATCCAAGACTCGGCTGGACAGCTTCAGCGTCTGAAAAGGTCAAAGGTCAGGGGTCAGTTGAAGCACAAAGGCAGAAAGTCATCACACACACACACACTCTTATCAGCTGGGTTGTTTTGTGCTAACAACTGGTTGTTACAGGAGTGACTTTAAATCGCAAGTGTTTGATGTAATCAGAGAAAAGGGCCACACAGTGCTACAGAGACTTTACACATGAACTCCAAAATATTTCAGAGGCAAATACTTTTTACTCGCATTAAAAACTAAAAGTTCAAATCATTAAATGTCACTGTCAAAACCTCTAAAATGTCAACTCTTATAATCAATGCAAAATACCTTACTTTTTCATGGTAAGCAAATCTACAGACGTAGAGCCATCAAGGGGAAATGAGGTTGAACAATTGTCTCAACCTGTGAAAACTGGTTTAGCTTTAACACAAATAAACAGACAGCTGAGTCTCAGTTCCGTAAATACATCCTTTGCTCCCCATTACCTTCTTGTATATGAGACTGAATAGGGCGATGCGGATCTGCATGCCCAGGTGGTGCAGACCAAAGATGGCAGGTTGCAGCAGTAGGAAGCGGGCGGTGAATAGGAGGCAGAGGCCCAGGGCCAGGAAGTATCCCTGGCCCCGCTCCGGAGCGTGGAACGGGTCAAAGGAGGCGATGATGCGACCCAGAAGCTGAGGCTGCACCGTCTTGGAAGCCTCCTACACCAAGAGATGGGATAATTAGAGATCAACTGATTTGATCCAAATTAATAACTTTTTTTTTTTTTTTACTTTTTCGTTCTGGTTAAGAAAATAAAAATCACTCAGCCTGTCTGGTGCCATTGCAGCAGGTAGGAGTACATAACTGGCAAGGCAATTAAATCATTTTGTATTGCTTCATAATTAGAATTATTTGTGGAAAAAAAACATCATAATTTTTAATTTTTCATCATTTAGAAATTTTTATGTACACCTTAAAGTGGCCTGCATTAAAAAAATACATTGTGATAGAGTGTAGATCATCATCAGAATTTTTTTTCATACAATTCAGTGCAGTAGTACACAAGTAAAAACACGTTCAAGAACACCCAATGTCACTAGGGCTGCAAGAAATAATTATTTTCATTATCGATTAATCGATTAATCTGCTAAATATTTTTACATTAAGAGAGTAATTTAGTCTATAAAATATAAAAAAATTAAATATGTATTGTGTATAAATAATTATAATAATAATTATAAATAAATGTATATGAAAAAATAATTTCAATTTTGTCAGAGCCCACAGTGACGTCTTCAAATTGTTTCTTTTGTCCAACCAACAGTCCACAACCCAAAATAATGTATAAAATAAATGACAAAGACAGGAAGCAAATCCTGACATTTAATATATGGGAACCAGTAAAGGCTTGACATTTATTATTAATTGATTATCAAGATAGTTGGCAACTAACTTTCTTTCCACCGACTAATCGATTAATCAACTAATCGTTGCAGCTCCCAATGTCACACAGTTTCAAAACAATGTATAGATGCACATCTGGATCAGGGTATGTCCAGCTAATCACGATGCCTAACATAAGAAGACATCGATGTCACAATTCTGCATTTAACTGTAACATAAGTGAGATTCTGCTCAATTTTTTTACGAACGTCAAACAACCACTCACTCCTCTGGCTTCCAATGAGAACCTTCCCCTAAGCGCCTCCGTATTCCCACACAGCCTCTTTAACATATAACAGGCATTCTTGTCGTCATGACAACCACCTCCAACTGTACCAACTGACGCAACGGCTGCTGTCACCACCTTCCCATAAGTCCGGGACAGTGAGGTGGGTTTGCGACACCACGGTGCAACATGCTTGTGATGTTTGTGCGTCACACAGCACTGTGGCTCTATAGGCCCTCACTGTTAACAGGTAGCACATACAACACACACATACAGGTGGGCGCTGGCAGAGAAACAGCAGTGTGTGATTCATGGTATAGTACAGTGGTATGTGAAATAGTATTTATCCAATATTGGACGTTGTGCTTTTTACTTACAGACATCCAGTATTGTTACATTTGAGGATTTTTGATGATTACAGTTGTTCTGCGGTGACATTGCCGACCATAGTTTCATTTTAGCAGGATTGATTAAGTATCTCATTCTGCAATTATAAAATGGAATATTAAACTTTGTAATCAATAATAAGAGAAACTAGAAACCATTTCAGATTCAAGGATGACTCAATAATTTCTTACATTTAAACAACTAACCTACAAAATACGAATAAATTAGAGTACAAAAGAAAGAAGCAATTTGAAGACATTATTTTGAGCTCTGGGAAATTTTGATGAGAATTTCTCCTAATTTTGACATTTTAATCGACTAAACCATCAAACAATCAATCGTGAAAATAATCGGCAGATTAATCAGTAATGAATTTAATCATTAGCGGAAGCCCTGAATGTCAGAAATCGCAAGCTACAGGCCTACCCTACAGTATACCTTCTCCCACAACACAGGCAGGGGCATGAATGTGTATGCTAAATATGAGCAGGCTGTGAATACAGAAATGTGAAATTATACAGTCTATATTTGTTTAGCTGTGAGCAGCAGCTCTATTTTCTGTTGGTCCATCAGTTCATTGGCCAATAAAACTGAGTCCCCCCCTAAAGCAACCGCAACCTTCTCTCTATAAGGCTGAAATTTGCCATGGAGGTCAAGTGTTTGTGAGGTTGTAGGCGTGCTAATGTATGACTGCGTTGGTGTATGTGTGTACACGGTAAGCTGGTAGCAGCTATTGCAAATTCACGCTTTTTTATTTTAAATGGGCAACTTGTGAAATATGGCCAGAATCTGAGTAACTGCCGACTGCTGTCACTATACTGTTGTAGTTATCTTGGACTGTAATCATCTTTGGTTGTAGTTATAGCTACCGTTAGCTCACTTAGAAATGGCGCTAGTCGCTCTATAGATGACTGGATTGCGCCTGGACCTCGATTCACAGGGGAAGTCATCGCGGGCAACTGGTCTTAGCTTCCTCCCAGTGAACACAGCTGGAAACCAGACTGGAACCGGACAGCCTCTGAGACCAGCAAAGGCCAGTTTGGCGACAAGGTATACATTATGGAGGTGATTTACAGCAGCTCCGACAGGGACTGTGACTCCAGGGACGACAGGACAGGAGCGAGGTGAAGCGGCAGAAGAGCGAGAGAGAGAGTCGGCCAACTGCAGCGGGCAAAAACGTGTAGAGCTGGAATGTTTTCACATCTTACTCAAAGAATTCAGGATTTATTTCGACCAAACCAAGACGATTTTGGTAAGTTTTATTTCATTTATGTCTCATTTGTATGAAGTGTGTTTTACAGCGAGTTAAAAAGGAAGTTCAGCTCGTCTTGGTCCGGGGAAACTGAGAAGCTTAAATTCAGAAGGTGTACGGCTATATTTTTCTCTTTAGCAAGGAAAATAGGTGTGAGAATATTTCCATTCTTGACATTTTGGGAGTTTGTTTTGTTTACTTATTAGACTAACCGCCAAGAGAGCTTGTGAAACTTGTGTGCATCTCCCAGCTGAAACTGGGGCGGGGTTATCAGGCCGTCGCCTCTAGAGGTACAAATTGGTATTACGAGACAGGATGGGCTCGGGCTAGCTGGTAAGCGTCAGCAGATGCCTCTACAATATTATACATAGACCTTACTTAGTTCATAAACATGTAGACATGTTTTCTTGAATGAAAGGTGGGTGAAAGTTGCTACAAAGCTACACCCAACCTTCATCACATTGGATTTGGTTTATCTGACTCAAATGACAAACAAGACAATGGTAAGTTGGAAACCCAAATGAGCTTTAAAGCATCCCTTCAGAAATCTTAGAAGGATGGCACCAATATGACATCCATGTTTTTCTCCAGTTCAAATTATTATGAACTTTATTCCCTCTACTTTTATCTACAAAAAAAAAAAAAAAATCACATCGAACACAGCATAAGAATCATGAGTTTGTATCTGCAACCATCGTGGCGGAGTTAATGCCACAATTCCTGAGTTCGAGTTATGTCAGATCTGCTTCGTCCAGAGATGATACGCCGACAGACTCACCCCGAGGTAGAGGAGGACGCCAAAGAAGGCGAAAGGGCCGAAGAAGCAGCGGGCCAGCGCTCTCATAAGCCTGGGCTGGTTCTTGGCCGAGACCACCTCTCTGTCCCATTCTCTGCAGGGAGGATAGAGTTACAACACAGTTAAAACAGCAGTGCAGGCAGAGTGGGAGAATAACAAAATGCCAGCAGAGTTTGGCTTTGGCTGTTCTATTTGTCTACTACTACTCTGGCAACAAACCAGCTGTGTAGTTTTTAAGAGTTCTTTCTTAACTTTGGCCAGCGACTCAGTCAGAGAAGAAGAAGCTGTAGTGCATTTATTCTTTTATTTATTTTCATGTTGTGAGAAATTTGGAATCAAATACATATTAGAAGTTAAAAAAAAGACGTGAAAAAGAACATTTGTTTAGTTGTCTACTGATTTTATGATTTATCCGTGTTGTTCAGCGTTTTTATTTTTTGATGGAATTTCATTCAGGCAAATAGGTCAAAGGTTTACAGATTTTTCTAAAAAAAAACCAAAACTTTGGGATATTGCCTATTGTAGATTAAAGTTTGTTGCCCTTGTTACAACCATGTTGGATTAACTTCCCACAACTGCCCTGACATGCAGTAATAGCTAGAGTAAGTGGCTGCATTGTTCTCTCCGGGTCATTTATAACCGGGGTGATTTGGCCGACCAGTCCAACGGTGAGTGTTGGGAGAAGTGGAAAAGAGAAAGAAGGAGGAGATGGAAGGAGGGGAGACCAATAACGAAGAGAGTAATAGAAGCAGAGTAAGAGGACAAAGTCTAAAATGTTTCCTTGTCAGGCATTGATAACCTGAACACATCGTACTTGAACAATAATATATGTGACAAATATAGACTGAATTGAATTGGTACTTATGATGCACAGACACTCCGAATTAGAATTGAAATCAGGAGAGTAAAAGTTTATGTGCATGCTTGAACAGAGGTGAATACTGACAAAACAAAACGTATGAAAAACAGACCTCCACCTAATCCCTGTATAATATTGTTGGTTAAGACTTGGTGGCTTAATGGTTAGCAATGTAGCCTTTCTACAAGGTGAATCCTGGAAAGTCAAAAGTACCCATTGGTGTAAATGTAAGAAACTGACAACCTTGTGAGGGTGTACCCACCTCTGAACCCTGAACAGTAAGAATAAAATAAAAATGGATTTATACAGTCTTTAAAACAAACAGAAGTAGTAGTAAGTTTCTTGTGATGGCAAAAGACAAACGGGGTGAAAAAAAAAATGACCGATCCATCTTCTTCAGGTAGGGAGCTGGTAGATGATAGAACATGATTGATGGGAAATGTAGTTCAAACTAACAGAGCTGTTGGTGTGAGCGGCTAACAGGTTCTTATTTGTCTACTTTAATATCAAGGTGTCAAAATAAACAGTGATCTTTCAAAGAAACATATAAGTGCTTATGTTACGTTGTTAAAATTCTATTTAAAATGCTCCATTTATGGCCTATACGTTTTATCGATTTCTTCAGCTTTTTCCACATAGTGAAATCCTTTCCATGCCCCCAAAAAAGCTCATTGAACTGAACAGAGCGGGTGATGAAGGGGCTGACGGTACACAGCATGCTTTAATAGAAGGTAAAGTTCACATTCCCAGAAGCCTGCACTGTTTGCCTGATCGGAATAATGAAAGCAAAATCACCCACCACTGCTCATTCATCACCCGGTGGGCACTGGGCCCTTTCTAAAGGTCGACTTTTTAACACCCACGTACATTAACCAGCTTGTTGGCACCGTTCAGCGTGACGTGGGCCCCTGGGTAACCAGGAGGCGAGACCAATGTGGGACACAGCTGTGGCTGGGGGTCACCGTAAAAAATTTAAGAAAGAAGACACTTCACTATTTAATCTTTTGGTTAACATCTAACTCCTCCCCCCCTCCCTGTTTTTAGGAAAAATAAAAATTGACAAAGAAGAACAATTTTTTTACACTTTGAAACACTTGGAAAGAAGAGGGATATAAAAAAGCAGAGTGAAAAGACAAACAGTATTTACTTGCATTTAAAAAAAAAAAAAGAAGAACTTATGCATACCGTATTGTGGGCAACGTTGTTTTAAATCCTTAAATTTACGTGATTTATTTCAAGATTCTTAATGACCAGCCAATACTTTTAGGAGTAAAACGATTTGATAAGAGGGGAAGGGGGCCATACGGTGGCCTAGTGGTTAAAAGAGTGGTTAAAAGAGTGATGTAGAGGAAGAGTCAGAGAGGTGAGGAAAAAAAAGAGAAAAATTGGAAGTAGAGAGAAACGAGTTAACCTTGTCCATCATCTGTTGCCTGATTGTTTGTTTGGCACACACACACATTTAGTTTATGTCTAGCTCTTTTTAAATGCCAGCCCATATTTTAACTTGACTCAAGGGGACGGATGGATACTGTAAACACAAAGGGCACGTATGAAAAACATCGCGGGGGCAGACTTCTAGGTTCCAGTTTTTCTACAAATTCACTCACTACAAGATGATTTTATGATTTCAATTCACCGAAGCTGATCATCTGCACATCAGATACACAGTGTGCAGTGTATGCTGCCTACATCTGTGTTTATGATGAGGTGGATGGTTGTTGATGCTATGATGACACTAAAATGGGCTTTTTCCGGACGGACAAAATCAGGAGAAAATTAACTTTGTTTGAGACCCGAGCACATTAAGCTAGCAGATAAGAACGAGCGGCAAAATAAAGCACAAACATGAATTTCTTTTTACTTTATATAGTGTTCTACTGTTTAACATGGACAAGCATTAGCCCTCAGTTGTGTGTTAGTGTTGAAAATGCCCAGTGGGAATGGGGCATGCAGCACATAGATGTATAAAAACAACTAGATATCAGACGGAATCAGTCCAATAAGAATTGGTAACCTGGCGCATACGCCAGAAAAGGTTTCTAGCTTTCAGGTTTACTTCCTGATTATGTGGCCCACTGAATATGCGCAGCAGTGTTTCTCCCACCGGCCCCGCCTACGAGTTCCCGCTCGGTTTATAGATTTTATACTGGGATGGCGTCAAGAGACTTTAAAAATTAGCTTTTTTTTCCAGCCGGAAACGTTTCACAAATATAAAACCTCCATGAATCAAAAATTCATAATAGAATGAGTCATAACTGACCTTGTTTTCGGTTCGAGGTGTCCTGTCAAGTCTTACAGATGCCTCATTTATAATGGCGCTATGGGGAAAATGCTTTTTGGGCTGTAGGGGAACTTTTCCACTTTCAACTTTTTGCCACTGGGCAAAATTGGAAGCAAGGCTGAGCCAGGGCATCGTATCCAGGTCTAAATAATACATTCATGGACTATAGCCACTTAGGTGGCAGGAAGTTCATACCATTTCCCACCATTAGTCTATCTTGTTTCCCAATATCATAAAAACTGTATCTCCAGCTTCCAAACAGGCGACAGTCTCATGTTTGTGAAAGATGGACTCTGAGTGGTGGAATTTGACTTATCTATAAATTAGGTAATGCAGGATCACAATGTGGCTGGCGCTTTTTTTTCCCCTCTCCATCCTGACACAAATGAGACAACTTGCTTGATAACTGGTCAAAAAAACCCTGAGGTCTTGGGACTCACTTTGCAAAACAGTCATAATCAGTAAACCAGGAGGCAGTATGGGAGAAGTCCGCTTCTGATCCGTTCTCCCAAAGTCCACATTTCGGAATGAGCCTGAGCTACAGCATGACAGCTACCAGTCAGTGTGTGTTGGGAGGTTGATTTAGGTTTTTCAGAGCTTCACAAAGTGCACCAACCTTTCGAGTCTCTCAGAGAGGTTGTCCGCCAGATCAAAAGAAGGAGCCTTATAAACATCCGTCAGCTGCAATTTCTGTCTGAAGCCCTTCCTCAGCAGCGGTGATGTCCACCTGCACAAAAAACCCCACAGATTAGACAGATGGTTGGGTATCAGCTGTTTGAAACTCGGAAGCCTGTGGCAAACAAAATGTATGTGCACTCGAGTAGAATAGCAGATACAGTCCAGCATGCTCAAATTGCTTACAAAATCTATTTGGATTGAGACACATGTAACCAAAGCACACTAGGAATGCATTCTCCACTGCTGAAAGACACTGTGTGCACTATATTAAACACATACTACAAAATACATTTCATATGTGAACATATTTGAAAGATTACATTAAATATATTTGTTTGTCTCGTCAGAGGATAACCATGAAACCACGGAAGATAAGGTAAGATCATAGTGAACAGTCTTAAAAATATCATAACGGCACTCAAACGTCGTTAATGGTCACAATAGTCACACTTTAAATCCCACGTGTAATGCCATTTTCCTTCATGTGTTTTACTTAATGTTAATGACCACAAATATCGAGGACTTGGCAAAACCTCCAGAGAGTCTACCCGCACCTGGCAGCGCTTTCTCGAACATACCTCATCGGAGCACAACTCAATTCGGGCGCAGGTGCGCATTTTACACATGGAATAAGTGAAAAAAAAACAAAAACAAACAGCGTCTCACTGGCACGTTTTGAATGAAATATTCTTCTTTTTGGTCAGAAAACAGGACATGAAGACGGCCCAGGACAACACTCTGGAACGCAATCACAATTGTTTCCTGAGTTTTATGTTAATTTCGGCACAAGACAGAGCCAAAGCTCAGAGTTCTTTCGGAACCTCCAAGCGCGCTTAGACAAGCACCTATTAATACTAATTGATTCCTGATAGATTTTTGAGCAATTTCTTAAAAGTCTTACAGTTTTATTTGTAGTGGAGTAATGAGAGCCCCTCAGATAAAAGGCCGTATAGAAGAAACAAGTCTTACCAGAAGAAAAATTTGGAGAAGAAGTTTGCATCTTCCACTGGTGACTTCTGCATCCTAAGTGCGCCGCCAGTTTGGTTTCCCTGCACCTGAGTCTTTTTCGTGCGCGTCGCTCACATTTGTGTGTCCCCTGAGTGGCTCCGTCCCCACAGACAGAGAATGGGGGTTGCTCGCCTCGTTTGTCCTCCACTTTGTGCCTCCGGTAGCTAAACACGTTTTCGCTGCTTAGTTTCTTCCTTCTCCCGAAATCCGAGAGCGGGATCTGTATCCTTTGCGCGTCTCCCTGGTCTTCTCCGGTCCCGCTCGCTCTCTCAGCTCCTGCTGTCCTCCAGTGCGACAGTGAGAGGACAGTCCATCCTTTATGGGCTCGCCAAAACTTGCGGAGACACACGTCATTTCCACGCCGACGAGCCTCGGGTCGCTTATTGTGGCAACAAGCTGAAGAGGTAAAGCCAGCTGATCCGAATGAGGCCACAGATATTGATCCACAATGCAGGAAACAATTTTGAAGTACTTGTACTTACGTATTAACATTTTCTGCTGCTTTAAACTTCCACTCCACGACATTTTGGAGGCAAATACTGTTATTTATTTTATTTTTTTTAACTGTAACTAACTTTAGTTCCTATTTTTTTTGCACATTGGATGTTGCATCAGAGCCAAAGTAGCACATTTTTTTAAATTAATGTATTTAATCTGGCGTTTGGACACTTATGCCCATAATTAGAAAAATAAAAATAAAATAAAGAAAAAATACTATTCATATGGGTCACTTTCAAAGTAATATTTTGAGTTCTTTTACTCAAGTACTTTACTTTTTACAACACTGGCAATGGGAGTCCAAAGGTCAATATTGATTCACTTTTCTCCACTTTTTCATTCAGAGGAAATCCTGTTTCTCTACAAACTGCCTTATGTCTTTGATTTTAATTCACTACATCGAAATGTACTGCATGTAAAGCTCTTTGAAGTGTATAAATTCTGCAATGATAAAGAATAATCTCACATTTCAACTCATTCATGTATATAGTGTACCACGTCCAAATCACTACGTACAAAAACCCATTTTCCAAACTGGGAGAAGGTATATGGAGCTTTGAAAAACCTTAATCAGCTCATTTGTAAAAGGGTATCTGGATAAAAACAACTGCAAAGTTGTTCCACACAAACATAAAATAGTTATGCTCCTTATTTGTAAAGAGAAACATGAAATGATCTGTCGTGTAAGTGACAGTCAAATTAAAAAAAAACCCAATGTGTTAACATGGATGGATGAGTGAGCAACAACAGTAAAATCACACAACTCAGTGCAAATTTCTTAATTATGTCTCTCATAGTAGGGGGTCTCATGTCAGTATAATTGTTCATAACAGAACCTAAAAGCTTTATAATTGAGCTCATCCCGGAAGCTGCTGCAGTGGCTTTTTATTTCACTCCAGTCAGCTGCCTCACTATCGGTCACAAAATAGCAGAAACAGTTCGGGACGTCTACATGAACTTGAAACTGTTGGGGTTTTTTTTTGTTGTTTTGTTTTTATCAGTTTCAGGTTACACACAGTTTCAGGAGAGGGAGGATCAAAACCTCCAGACATTCCATAAGGGAACAGAGATAAAACGTGAAGATGCGGTAAGCCTTTAGTTCCTGAGTATCTCAACACAAAAACTGTGTCTTATCTTCACTTTCAGCAAGAGTGACACACAAATCCGTTTTAAGAAATATATTAAGCTCATGCTGACGATCAGCTGTTTGATTGTAAAGCAGAAAAACAGCCTTCTGACTTCACACAGTCATGGGATTGATTCCCTCCCCAGCTATATTAGCAAAAATAATAAGTATAAATGTAACATTGTAATGTTTTGGTTTGATGAATAATTATGGCATAATGGGAGAAGATAAACATGAATATTTTGTATTAAAGTAAAACTGACGAGCACAGCAGTGGTCGAGGGTACAGGTTTCATTTTAGCTTGGGCACACAATCCTCACAGAAAGTGACAGAGCTACAGTATACTGTGTGGCAACTGCAGTTTCACTGAAAACACACAAAAATGCACACACTTGTGTGTACCGCTGGTATAAGAAATACCAATGGGAGGCAATCCTCAATGCACAATAAGATAAATATCGCTGAACTGATCTGTAGGGCAGAGATGAATCTGAATATTTAATACGTTAAGCCCAATTAATTGCTGAAATGCATTTGAAAGCAGTTCAAGAATATAAATAATTAGAAGTATAGGCTCTGGCTTTAAAGGAGGTGTGTGTACATCATATAACATCTGTATACACAGAATATTGATACAATACAATGAAAGGGGACATTTAATTCCTGTTCTAAAACAAAGGGACAGTATCTCCAATAATCTAACCAGCAGCAGCTGGGGAAGTGAAATTCAAAAGACAATTCTGTATCTTTTCCCTGATTCTTTAAAGGATATTTGGACCTGTAGATATCTCTGTGACAGGATAAAGCTGGCCCTGAGCTTTCTAATGGAGCTGACAGAATCTCACTGTTGGTTGCTTGCCAAGAGGAAAGACTGACCTCTGCTGGACATTTACTGTCTTTGCAGCCAGATACGTTTTTATGCCCAGAAGTATGACAGAAGACTGCAGTAATACATACAAAGGTATTGCAAAAAAATGATGCCTTATACCCAAGTACCTTCTCTTTTGAGCCTCAGTATGAACCAAACTCAATGACCAAGACAATTGACTCATCAGTAACATCGGTACCTGATGTGTGATGACTACATGCCAACGATAAAATACTTTAAAAAGGCCCTGAGAATTTATTCTGGATGATCAAAGCCCTGCTCAGTTTAAAGTGGGGCAGGGCTATGGTGGGAGTAAAGTGAGTCACTAAACTCCATGTGCTAATATGTATGATAAGGTAAGTTTCAACAAAACAAACAGGCAAGGACAGTGTGTGAACACCCAGAGCCCTGAGAAGGTTTATTCAGGCACATGAGTGAAAATACTTGTGTGTGTGAATTGTAGGTGTGACGGAGCTTTAAAAATATGAGGAAACAAACCATTAGTGCCATATTTTTAAATTTAAATTGATTGGAAAACATTAAAATGTAAAACAAAAAACAACAACAACAACCTTAGAAACCTCAACAACAACAACCTTAGAAACCTCAAAATTAACAGTAGAAGCCAGCATGTGAATTTTGATATTCTGCGAAGTTGTCGTCTTCCTTTTCCAGAGTAACTAGCGTTTGGACAAACAGGAAAAGCATCATCATCATTAGTTGTTGACCTAACAGAAAAATAAATGCCGTTGCTAATTATCTAGGTAGCATGAGACAACATAAAGCATTTACAGCTAGAGTTAAACTCTTGGCTGCAGAACGATATTAGCCATCTAGCTAATGTAAGTTAGCATTAAGTATAGTCAGAGTTTTATACATAGTGTTAGCTGACTTTCCTAAATAGCTAAAGTGGTCCGTGTTTAACCTTACCACAGTACGTGATTTAAAAGGGAAGCTTTTGCTAACTTAGACTCACAACATACAGCTGTGCTTCAAACATAACCGACTAACTTGAGGGATGATCGTTAAATAGTGTGGTGGGCGTGGCCAGACGCCGAACTCCGCCCGCCCACGGGCTGCAGTGAGGTGCATTTTGAAACACCCTCAGGTTGTTCGAAACCGGTGGTAAACTGTCTCAAAGTTTAGCTAACGGCCAAACCGAATTATTGGCAGCTTCATGGATTTCGCCTTCCCAGCTGGAGATGAAAGCGACACCAGTGGTGACGAGTGGGATATTGGTCGTCCGGACAAGAAGGCTTCTTGCATCAAGGTTACTCAGAAAACGTCCATCTTTTCTCAAACCGGTTTATGAAACTAGAACTGGGCAAGCCTCGGTTAGCAGCAATGACATTATTGCTGCTCACCCTTAGCAAACTGTGTTAATCTAGCTAATGTAACAAGCTAACACTCCGTTTTATTGCCTGTTTTGTGGCACAATAGAGAAAACCCACAAGCGGACACAAACCAAGCTAGTTATGATTACATAATTAAATTTATATACATGCCTAACTATTGAAAATGGCGAGAAGTGATAAAACGAGACTGCCGCTCTTTTTCACCCTTCACGATTTTCACTTGTTGTTTTGAAGCCGCATTAGCAAAATGCACACATTTAAGGAAGGTCTGTTTTAAATTGTCCAAGTAGCACTACCGAGGGCTAAATTAATGCGTTGAACACAATCCCATACTAATTGTAAATTGATAAATGACATTGTCAGTATGTGGTTATTTGGATACCATTGTCCCAGAATGCAATGCTCAACGGAAATAGAGCAGAGGAGCTGATCACAGCTTCACAACTGGAAATAATTAAAACTAATTGTGCAAGTGAGGAGAAAGCCTCAGGAAAAGCTTGTTAAAAAATGTTTTGTTGTTAGTAAGTTCAATTGATAATGTTCCACACGCAGGTTAATTGGCTTCCAAGGTTTCCTTTTTGTACCTCCACTGCTGAAGTAATTTCGAGCTGACATTTAAATGATTAGTTGATTAATTGAAAGACAGATAAATAAACTTACAGCTATTTTGACAAGGATTAGTCGTGGTCGGGCTTTTTTTCAGGTAAAAATTTCAGAAATTCTCAAATAAAAGCTGTTTGAAGACATCATCTTGGTCTCTGCAAAATTTTAAATAGCATATTTAACTATTTTATGGAATAAATTATAATGGTAATGCATGATACGAACACTGATAACTGATTACCTGCTTCTCATGGCTGATACTAATAAGATAACTGATAAAGTTCATAACCTGTAGTTTATGCAAACATAAAGGTAAAAAAAACAAATGATAAAATGTAGTGAGCAGAGATGTATGATTTAATATTCCATACTTCCAATAAGATTTATTATGTTAAAACTCATAGACTCTTTCACTTCTCTCTGAACTCTTGTGGACCATGTACTGCAAATTACAATCATGTTGTCTTGCTCTGAGACTGTAAAAAACGTCCAGACTGGCGACAACATGCACGATGATATCGGCACGACATCGGTATCGGCCGAGAAAAGCTTAAAAAGTTAATTATCGGCATCTGCAGATATAAAAAAATTCTGCGATGTGCCTGGGCGATAAGGTGACGTGTTAATTATGCGCACGCGACGATGCTAAATGTTTATTATGAGCGCCAGCGACAAGCTTCAACA
>JBBPCS010000917.1:14141161-14164552 GCA_037974645.1 Hollardia meadi | reverse complement strand
ATCAGTTTGCTATGTTCACACGTAAAATCTGTTTGGTATGTTCACACGTAAAATCTGTTTGGTATGTTCACACGTAAAATCTGTTTGGTATGTTCACACGTAAGGCCGTTCATGCGCGAAACACTTTGCTTATTGCCAGACTTTGCACTTTACCCGTCATTTAATTAAATTAGAGCCCAATGAATCATAATACTGATAACGTTACTTCAACACAGGTTTTTTTGTTTTGTTTCGGGGCGGGGGGGTGTTGGCCTGCCCCCGCTGCTGAAAAAAATCCTAGAGGAAACACTGTTTCTTGTCGCTTGTCCTTTTCAGGTCTCAAATGACCTGTTTGATGCTGGCAGCCAGGGATGGCTACTGTAAAGTTATCAACCTGCTGGTCTCCCATGGGGCAGAAATCAATGTCCAGGATAGCAATGGATATACGGTGAGCCACTTTTCTTTTTTTTTTATCATAGCAGGTCCCTTGAGTTTAAATGTGCAGAACATGCTGTAGCTTGAAAGTCAAAACATTTCATTTAGATAACCTTTTACATATTTGACTTTGCGTATGATAATCAATACTGATATTTTCTGTCAGGCTTTGTCTATAGCAGTGCAGTATGGCAGACAGGAGGCGGTGCTAAAGCTCCTTCAGCTGGGAGCAGACAAAACCATAAGGACCCAGGTGGGCAAGAGCCCTGCCGACCTGGCTGTGATCTTCAAACACACACAGGTAGCTGGAGTTCTTTTATGATGATTTTCAGACTCTACATGTCTGCAGTTTGGTATTTTTTATTATATTAATTCATCCTAATCTTACCAATGTCTAGTTATTGCATGGATATCATTTAATAAAGCTCAAAAAGTAATGAACTGAGTTTTATGTTATTTGAATAGTAAATCTTATGGCCAATTTAAAGGTTTTTTTTATGCTACATGAATCTTAGCCCACTGAGACGTTAGTAACTTAAATACTTGTACTTGTGCAACACCAATGTCTGTTCACAGATAGGCAAGATTCTGGCCTCTTCATCCCACACCACTACTGTCCAGGCCTTCAGCTCCATGGAGGAGACTCTCTCAAAGTTCTTCAAGACCAGCTCTGAACCACCATCTTCCAAAGAAAGGTAAGACAAAGTGAGACTTGTTTTTTATTATTATCTATGATATTAAAACATCACTTGTCCACACAGTCAGAGAAATTTAAAGTGTGCGTCGTGATCATAGTTTAGTTATAAAATCTAAATACACAACAAAGTGTCTCTTCTGCCTGGTTCTGGCAGCTTCTTTAGAGGTTGTTCAAAAGTACTTTATTGAATATTCTGTTCTAGACTGAATATTCAACACTGGAGGTGAGAATGTTGAAGCAGCTAACAGAAAGAAGATGCACTATTGTCTGTTGTGCTGCCTTAGATTTCCATCACCCTTTTCAGTTTCCATCACAGCTAGATAATTTTGAGACAAGACTCAGGTTATAAAGGTTTGCAGCCTGCTATGTTGTTGCTTTGTGTTGCTCTGTGTATGTCACCGCCAGAAAACAAATAAAGTCCAGTGATTCAACCAACACAATGCAGGTCGACTCGGGGGCTATTTAACTGATGATTCAAATCATTCAGGCTTAGGGGGCAGCCTTACTTGATCATGAGACAGAAGACACAAATGCCAGATGTCTATTTAATGATTAAAATGCTAATTACATTTAGTAAGGTGTATATATAATAATTCCCACACTTTATTTTAGTATGTGGGTCTTATTTCTATCACTTATGTTTTCTGTTCCTGTGGTGTGATTCTTTTACTGGCTGAATATTACTGTCTGATCCGAGAATTAACCAAGCCTGCTATGTGATACCGGTAGCCAAAGACCCAGAGATTAGTAGATTAAGTTGAACTCTCTTCATGATACAGCCCCCAGTAATTTCATTCATTTTAATACTATCACTGAAAAAGTATATCAGTAAGGCCCCAATCATCCCCGAGCAAAACAGTGAGGTGCACCTGTGGAGGGGGGCTGCGTGTGCCTCTGGACAAGCAAATGTAATTAATGGAAAATGCAGGGTGACTCCCACGCCTTGTACTGAAAAGTTGAAAGTATTTTAACTTTTATGCATGTCTAAAAACTGCGAGTAAGTTGTAACACATCAGTCAATTCATATAGTTTTGCTTTACACTCATCTACTCCTCTGTTGTCAAAGCAGCATGCCAGTCACTGCAGTCTGTGTGCTTGTCGCCCCCTGTTGGTTTTTCTGTGAACCGGCGCCTGTGCAGCAGGTGTTGTTGAACCATTGTTGAACCAGACATAAACAATAATAAACCTCTTGCATGATTGTTTAGTCCATTCAGGCACAGCTGGGCAATTATCGTCAGCCAAAAACATTGTAGCATGTCTGGCACCAGAAATTAGAGCTTGTAAACAGTTTAGCTGTCTTTTTCTCATGTCAGATACAAAGACATTAAAAAACAAGTAACACATTTCACATATTTTGAATGTAATGGGAGGAGACGCTCATTTGTAAAGCTCATCATGTCAACAGTCAGACTGAAGCTGCGTGTACACTGTGGTTACTCTGATGTGTCTGAACTCAGTGACACTGTTTGCACCCACTTGATCCCCAAAGTAAAAAAAAAAAGATGTTTCCTTTTGCCCAACCATATCTACAAGGAGGTCAAAGGTTCATCTCAGGAACACTGGAGCTGGATAGGGTATAGATCATTGATCAAGGACACTTCAGAAGGGTTGATTTTTGCTGCCCTGTAAGGTCTTGAACCAAGCATTGCACTAAAAAGATGACCTCTTAAGTATTTTGCTCAACTTTTGAACAAATTTGCAATTTTGCAAACAGGGCCTACTCAGGACATCTCTATTCATACAGATTTTCTGTAAATCAAGTCCCAGCTCGTTCATATTTGGGTTAACAATGTGGAATATGTCAGTAATCCTTAATAGTCAAGGTGAACTTTCTGCCCTCCTCAGTGTTAACAAGCTTGATGAACTTGAGCTCCTTCTACATGGCCTTGATCTTGGATACCTCACTGACATCATGACTGTAAGTATCCACTACATGCTCGAATAAAATTTAAATCCATTCTTTCTCAGTATGTACAGTATATTTTTTATGTACAGTGCCTTTTTCTAATGTGAGAGATTTCTCAGACATTAGTCAGCAGGGATGTTGCACACAATAGAGTATTCACAAATTTGTTGAGCACCACTGCATTATTAGCAGCATGACATTTACTAGTAACATGTCATGAGGTGAGTAGTTTACATATTTTACTTGGCGCTTCATAATGGATCTAGTGTACTGGATTGTCTTGGCCTGAATTAAGATTAAAAGGGTCAGCTCAAGTTTTAGGCCTTATCTGATGTATGAGGACTGGGTTTCATGGGTGCAGGTAGATTGTTGTTACCATATGGCAAAGCCTCATGCAGGTCCATCTGTTTAAGGTAGTGGGGTCAGGAGCAGCTGCAGAAGTTTTGATTCGGTAAATGCTGAGGGATGTTTTTCATACATGCACAGGAAAATGACATCACCTGGAGCTACCTATTGACCATGGAGAAGAAGGACCTGGAGAAGGTAGAGGATGACTGTAACATCTGTTTGTCTGTCAGCTCTTCTGCACACTGCCAAACTTTTGGGTGACCCAGAAAGAGACGAGGGTAGCTGCTGATGTCACTGCTGTTTGAGGGCAGTAGAAAAAAGGTGGTGAGAGACTAAACTGATACCCTGTGTTGGCAGTGTATTAAATGATCATTCTTTCAAATAACTATATTTCTGTAAACTTGGATAGACCTCAGATCTGTTATAAATGTAAAATGAGTGCATTTAGTGCTCTTCACGTGGCCTGTGTTTCACATTCCTGGTCATTATTAGAAAGACCTGTTGCATTTTTAATAACTGACAGAACTTAATGTTTAATAACAGTCCAAATTATTTCAGACATTAAACATATTTCATGGTGAATTATAGAAAAACATGTAAGAAATTACACCTCTACATCAAGAATCTTTCATTTGATATAGCAGTTCAATAGTAAAAATGCCTTTAGTTTAGTTGTGGTTGATCTGGCCAGAAATAATATCACAATCTATTTAATCACAATCACGATCCTCAATCTAATTTGCAATCTTTTTCTCAATTTTGGTTATTTGAAGATTGGAAACATAAGTAAGAGAAACAGACCTTAAATATCACAATCTTTGCGATTTGGCCAAAAAGTAGATTGTGGACACCCTCAAGATCGATCTGTCAGATCTCTCCTGAAACAAACAGCTGAACAATAATCATACAGTTTGATGATGATTTTTCTGAACACAGAAAAGAAAAAGATTTGAATCAACAAAAAAGACAAATTTTTTTTCATTGCTCAGATTGGTATCACAGACCTGGCAGACCAGCAGAAGGTGCTGAATGCTATCCAGCAGATGAACTTGGACAAAGTGGATCTTGACACAATCAGCCAACTTGGAGCCGCAGACAGTGGGTAGGACACCACATCTTAATGCTCAGCAGGCCTGTGACAATCAACACATGTTTTTTAAGGTCAAAGGACCTTCAGAAGTGTTCAAAGGAAAATTGTGTTAGTTTGAGCATTATTCTACTTTTCAGGAAGGCAGTATTATGAATTTAGATGGACTAATAATCTGATCAGAGGGTTTATTCGCTGTGCTTTAACTTTCGTATCTATAGTTCAGTCCAAATATTACAAAAATCACTGTAGATTGTGATGTTTAACGGAAAACTTGTCAAAAAGTGTTTGAGAATCCTTAGTGTTTGTTTCTGTATACCAGTAATGTCTGATAAGCTGGTTGCAAAAAAGTACTCCACAAATGCTGCACAAAGCCTGTAGTAGCAAAAATTTAAACACTTGTCAGCCACACACCTTAAACTCTCCCCCACATCCAGCCCTCCTCCATCTCCTCGTAATGTTCCGTCTGTCCTCCTCCACTGGAAGTCGTCCATCAAGCCCATGAGCATCTCACTGTCTTAGCTCCGTATCCCCTCCCCCCATCTCCGTAGCCAAGTCCTGAGCCAGGTCCTAATGGTTTAAGCGGAGCTGTAATGATTTGTAAGGTGAGAGGCGATGGGAGGTTGCAACGAGCAAAGGAGAGCCAGCGGCAGGGGCCAAACAGAGCCATCGCACCACACCCTATCACTTCATGAATCCTCAGCAGAACTGGGCTCCAGCGGCTTCACCTGCCCTCATCTGCCGGATAAGAGACACTCCAATAGAGAAGAGGCGAAGGTTAATGAGAGGCATGAAGACTTGATCAGGGCCAGCCCTCCTTAGGAACTCCTTCAGGATCCTTTTTTTCACACAAAAATGGAAAATAGTAGAAAATTAGTCTTAAAAACATTTCCTTGAGATGTCAGGGACCTGTAGGGAAAAGAGTTATGCCCGGAGTAATTGTATTTGACTTGAATGAACTGAAAAACTCTGATGTGGAGAAACTGAAACATTCATTCATGTTTGCCCATCTGTCCATTCATAGTTAAATCCCACTTTGCAGCAATTCAAGCTCTGTCATTCCATGCACCTAATGACAGGGCCTGTACCTGTAGAGCCTGACCAAACTTAACCCAATTAGTTAACATAGGGCTGCTTAATTTTTCCTGAATGTCAGGGCAGGTTGGGGACTTGTAATTCTAGTGGGCCATGTTCAAAGCCTCCATTTCTGAGACATCCGCTTGGAATTCTGGCCATAAAGTCGGTGGTGCCAAGAGCCCGCTGGTTAAGATAAAGCTAAAGACACATCCTTTTGGACTTGGTTATCCAGGTGAACTTCTGAATCAACAGACAGGTAAACGAAGGCTAAAAGAAATGCATGTTACTGGGGTTGCAAAGGCAAAAACCTGGCTGTGGGAGCCGGGGTTTGGGGATGCCATGAAGAACGACTTCTGGTTGGTGTCAGACATTCTGGCAAACCTTCTGCTGATCTTGACTGGGGATATTGTGGGCAGTAGAAGGAGCACTGTTAGGAGCTCCTGAGTCCAAATGATGAACCGCATGTGTCAGAGCAGTGGTAGAAGACTCAGAATGACCTCTGCCATCTCTCGCAGAGGTCACTCAGGTAGTGAAAAATGTACGCAGAGGCAAAGCACATCAGTAGTGTTTGAGATTAACCCTGATATACTGTAATTAAGACCCTATAGGTTTTCAGGTTGTCTTGTCCTTGTTGATGGGCATCTCTAATACCACGTGAAGAACCACTGCCCTTGGACTGGCAGATGTGGACAGGAGATCAAATCCACTGAATTTGCATTCTCACTAATAAGTTCTGTGTTTTTATTGGTAGAGGTATTGCCTTGTCACAGATTCCATTCTCTGATTTTCATTGACAAAATTGAAGGCACATTAGCCAGTTTGCTTTGTTTCAGTAAAGAAGTTCTTCTGGACTGTGACTAAAAGCATGTAATATGGTATCTTGTAGCTGAGTGTGAAGCGGTTGGGATGAGTCAGCACCTCCAAGGCCATGGAGTTATTCTGCACATGTCCAACAGGACATACAAGAACATGCTGGATGGATTATACAATACATACGGTTTATTCTACCTGGTTTGAAAATCTCTTGGGACCCACCAGGTAGAGCTTGAGGACTTGGCTGGCAATAAAGTCTCCGCCTGGCCTTGGATGATGGGCGGAAAATGGATGGCTTGATAAATGGAAAAGCAATCAACCATCATTTTGGTGGTGCCATTTGATTGTTATTTAAAGGTACGTTTCAAACTTTTTGACCACTAGTAGCACTATAGAGCAATGTTTTTAAGAGTGGGTCACTGTTTTGTCCGTGATGTGATACAGGCCTGCAGATGGTTTCACGCTCATCCACTGATCAGCTCTTGGTGGAGGTACTGTGCCAAAAAAATTTAGCAATTTGCCGACAAAGGGAAGGAAGAAGACTGCTAAGAAGCAAACATTCATTTACACAATGTAGGTTTTATATTCTTCCAACTGTTTTATGTGGACGGAAAAGCATTCAACATGTTTATTAGGCCTCAGGTATACACATCATGCCTTTTTTAGGAGAAACAGTAAATGTACAAATAAATTGTGTACCTAAAGTGTTAGCCCTTCATAGATAGTCTTAGATTGACCTAGAGCTAGGAACGTACCCCACACTGCCACCTCCATAGAAAATTTAAGAAATGACATGATTGAAATATTGCTTGTCTGAATCTACCAGCGAAAATGTGTGCAGTAAAAGTAAATGTGTGTCATCATGGCAGTTACAATTGAACAAGGTACTTGCTAGGTGCCGCTGGAAAAATCCAGTATGCCCAGTTGACTTTCACAAGAAAGTGGCACACATGCATCCTCTATCACCATTCCCACATAGCATAATGTCCTTTCCATCTACAATTCCTTCAACGATCTTCCCACTGGGGGCCCATCATCACTCTCTGCTCCCTAGATAAACTAACAGCCGGGAGAAGGGAGGTGAGGGTGCAGCGCAGGCTGACTGACAGTGTTTACTCGCCCCTCTGACAGAGTGTGAGGAGGGCTGGGACGGCTGGCTGCCCAGTCCCCTCAGAAAGGGAAATGTACCATTAAGATAAGAGCTATCAATATCCCACAGGGCCAGGGGATGGGAAGATTGGGACAGAGAGGTTGATGAATATAAATAACTAATCATTTAAGGTGGATGTTTTCAGGGAGGGATGACAGCATGTGTTAGCATGAGGAGGAGGTGGGGAGAAGGCTTGGCCACCTGCTCAGTTTTCCATAGAGTTTGGTGAGGTGGTCTCCAGGAAAATGCATGGAGCATTTTAACACCAAGTTTGGTCCAAACTATCAATCTGTCTGCCCTGTCATTGCTGGGCATCTTCAGCAGGCCTTGCCTGTTTTTTATGTGGACATATCCTTAGGGCTCACTTTTGAAGAAGGTAAACCTACTGACCTCAGCTCTAAAGCTCCAACAGCATTGTCTGTATGCCTAAAAAGGCAGATGAGCAGTGCATCACAATTTTAGGCCTCATCACCCTTACTCAGTTGTGCAGGTTACATTTTGCAGATTGAAAATTAGGCATTTTAAATTTTAATAACAATTTTGGAAAACTGTAATTGATGAATTGTAGTTGCCAAACTTTACTGCTGCAACTAATGATTATATAAATCAGTTAATATGTGGATCATTTTTTAATCTATCGATTGTTTAGTAAAAGATGTTAGGAAATTGTGACAAATGCCCATCGCAAGGTCTCACAGCCCAAGGTGACATCATCAAGTGACGTTGTGTCTAAACCATCAGCGTGGAACCAAGAGATATTCGGTCAACAATGATAAAAAACAAAAAGCAGCAAATTATCACATTTTGAGAAGCTAGAACCAGAAAAGACTGAACTTTCTGTTGATTAGCTAAGCAAGTAATCAACTAATACTCAGCATCACAAAAAATGCTCATGTTCATACAGTATGTAATGATAAATGAAAATTGTAGGTGTGCAAATATTGAAAATAAATAAATTGAAATATGTCTATTCTGTTTGTTTTTGTACATTTCAATCAGACATTCTACATAAATTGTGCATATTTTGCAGGAGTGAGGAGCTGCATAACTTCCTGATAAGTGTGAGGCAACAGTGCTGCTACCTGACAGAGACAATTCAGGACGTCATCAGCCGTTTCCCCCGCCAAGCCTCTCAGGTACATGTCCTCTGTAGTGGTACAGTCCACCAGTCAGTGGAGAGTGCAAAGTCCTGTTAACTGACTGGGATTAGGTCAGGTGCCTTAATGAGTACATCCTTTCTCTGCTCTGTATTATTTGCTCTTTCTGTCTCACCTGCCATACAGATAGCTTCATAAACTCGAACTTTCTCTCTGGTCCTCCATGTAGCTGGTCTTCTCACTGGACCCGAAAAAGGAGGCCCAGGCCGCCTGCAACCAGCTGGTTGTCCAAACTAAAGACCTGCAGAAGGAAGTCACCTGCCTCCGCAATCTGCTCTGCCAGGTCAACAGACACGCAGACACACACACACACACACACACACACACACACACACTGAGCTCATACTTCTACTACTTTTCTTGATTTTAAAGCTGATACCTAATCCATATTTATTCCATATATGTATAAATCCAACCACACACAATGCCACAGCCTTAAATAGATGTCTGGCCTCACATTTGATTAACATTAACAATATTGTTTATTATCAATAATGACAGTAATGGTTAATAGAAACTGTTTACTGAACACTAAATGTAGCTGAAAATTAAATATGAATATTCTAACTATAACTAAAAATTTTAGTAAGTGATTTTGAAATAATAAATATGAATACACATAAAAATAAAGCACTTAATATATTCATACTATATTTTATTTTTGCATCTGTCGAACCTCATGGTGACATGTCTGTGATAAGCTGCTGTAGCTGCTGATAATATCATTCAGGCTCAAACACATTCATACCTCATGAAAGTCAATCTAAATTCCTTTCTCTGTTGACTGTTATTCTGAGAACTTTCCTCTTACTACTGAGGATTAAAAGCAACATGAATGGAGCATAGTGTGTGTGTTACATGTTGGTGAATATGAAGTCTGGCGAGCTCCAACAGGTATGTGCGGGAGTGCTTGCATGTGTGCACCTGACTCTGTGTGTGTGTGTGTGTTTGCATTTGTATTCCAAGAGGAGAGAGTCATTCCTGACAGGGCAGAATCCTCACAGCCCATAAGTCAGCACCACTGTGACATCGACCTGTCAGCACACAGACGATGAGGCGGAGGGATGAGGGGGCTGATGGGAGGGCGGGGGCAGAGGGAAGCGAGGAGAGGACGCAGGTTTTCGGGGTGAGGGAGTCTAAGAGGGGAGAAAGGGGATGGGTAGAGGATCTTCGGTTGTGTCATACAGGAATCTGACGGCCAATGCAGCCCGTTTGGACCCACTGGCTCCCAGCCTGGGGAGGAAAGGTCCTACACACACCATAAACAAACACAAAATCTAACCTTATCTATGGAAGCTTGTCTGTTAAAACACTCACACACTATTGAATCACAAACACAGTATTGCTGCATCTGCTGGAGCTCTCATGGCACAAGTTGTGACACACACTAAAGTGGATTTTTATACTTATTTGAAAACAATTTTGCTATTTTTTTTTCTTGCAGTAACCAGTAAATGACAGTGAATGTAAATTGGGATGGTGCTCATCACTGCTGTGTGTTGACTTAAAAGTGTGATACCTGATAAATTAGCAGGAACATGACACCAAATGGGGAAGCAGCAATTTGTGTTTAAATTAAGTAAACTTTTATCAGTCTTTATCAGTGACCTACAAGAAATTCCACATTACCCAGCCTCGAGAAAGGCTAATTTCAGTTTATTTTTTGGAATTTCTTGCATAGCATAAGCTGTGCAACATGCTGTTGGTGCACTCAAAATGTCAAACTGCTGCTCCTGAGTAGAGCCACGCAGTGTAATTAGAGAGCCAAGCATGCCGTCACCGGTGTGGACGTCTTTTACAGTTTCAAGGAAACTATATCTTGGTTATCTTACCATGAGAAACAGTTAATTATCGGTTATTGTGCATCCCTAATTTCCCTCCTCATGAAACATTTGCAAAGTTTTTGTCTGTTATTTAATTTCTTGAACTTGCAGTCTTCTTCCCTCTTATTGAGGGATCAGTGGAATGAACAGTTTGAGGCCATTGGTGTGACTATGTAGGTCCCACTCATGTCAAAAACTCCACAGAGTACCTTGAATAAGCTGACAGTATGTCAGAGTTGATGTGAAGCTTTAAAAACACTGTTCAATAACATTAAGTGCTGTGGCACGAAATATAAATTTCTTGTGATGGCTTGGCTGATGTAGTTTAAAATCCCCGGATCTACTCCAAGAATGTGAACGTACAGAACACCAGCCTCCAGCAGGTTGGTAGTTTGACTGTGACCGACCTCTCAGGTGTGAACACGCACCAGTTTCCCTCACGCAAGACTCTTGAGGCTCCATGTCAGTTAACGCAACAGTGCATACTGTTAATCCCTCAAAACTGTTGTTTCCAAAAAGCCCTGATCACAAACAAATGAACCACTTAGCCTCCAAATACCTGACAATGCTGGTTTTCATTCACATCACTGGTTTTAAAAATATGACTTATAATGCTGGTGCCTGAGTCATAGCACCATCTTCTATTGTTGAGCTGTTGAAAATATAACTTTTGTATGTATATCTTAAACACAGGCTGGAAAATTAGTTTTGAATTCCAGAAATTTCAACACTTGGTGAAGTAATCGTCGAGTCAAAGGTATTGATCAACAACCATATCAACCATCTGAAGAGATATTATTGTCAATTTGTTTAGGGAGTAAGTAGATGTCACACTCACTCTGTGTTTTTGATACACCAGGAGGCACTACAGTCCAACATGTTCAATTTCTACTTGGATTTTTTTTCAATGGCTTCCAAGTGAGTTTAACAGGTGGTTGTGAAAAGTGTAGAACATCCTCACTTTTATTTTTTGGTATTTTAAAGTATTTTGGGGGCATTTTATGGCATCAGATTCAGTGACATCGTTTGAAGCACTTCACAAAACTTATGTTTTGAAAATAGCCTTTCATTAATGCCATCACCAATCATTTTATTTCCAGCCTGTCTTATCTGTTGATATTGTTATCTTTATTGTTGGATATTTTACACTAAACACTTTGTTTTGAAATGTTCTGTATTATTATTATTTACTTATTTATTTTATTGGAGAGTAGAAAGAAGTGACAGACAAGAATTGCAAACAGTCCATTATTTGGCAGCAAAAATACTTTACTTTCAGTAGAGTTTAGTGACGGTGAGACACTGAAGTAGAGTATTAAGCTGGATGTTTGGAACATACTCAGCATATGGATCAGTAGTAGAGAATTTGATTGAAAATTAAAAATATTTTTCCTGTGGGAAATGCATCTTCCTGGCAGTTACTACAAGAATTTCCAAGTTGGTGATGTCAGGATTGAGGAAGTTGTCGAGATCTGGGTTCATTGCCAAACCGCATAAGCCATTAAATCATATTTACCAGAAGAAAGCTGAACTTGAACTTCAAACTTTCTCACGACAGGGATTTGTTGTGACATTGTGTCACCGGCTGACTTGAGAGTTTATAAGCTGCGTTATTCCTCCATGACGTGTCCATGAACAAGTCCCGACTCTCCACTTGGCTGAATCCTTGAGGATTTGGCACAGGAAGTTTTAGCGACAGGTTTGCGAGTCATGCTGTGGTGGTGCGATGGGACCAGACGTGCCCTCATCCCCCCAATGAGCTGGTCTCCGTTTGATTTCTGTTTGACCAAATCCACAGGATTTGGTGTTTCCTCATTCATGTGTGTGTGAATGTCCCCTCTCCTCCTCCCTCAGATGGACGAGGTGGGAGATTGCTGTCAGCCTCCTCAACCGGGTTCCCACGGCAACGGGAGGATGCGGTCCCTAACCAGAGTCGCACTGAGCGCGCTCGGGGCCACCTTCCTCTTGCTCCTCTACAAAGCTGCCAGTGGCAAGGTTTACCTGCATATGTACAGGAATGTCTGCTAAACAATATGTCAGCCAGTTGGCTAATGAGCTCATCATAATATTTAGTTTTTGATGGCTGTAGTTGATAAGTTAGATTATGGAAGGACTGATATGTTTTAGGACTATGTTTGACAAGACAGGCTGGTTTTATTTTTGCTGCTGCAACGCTTTTTTCATTTGTCTGACTTGTCTTTGAGTTTAATTGTAAATTCTTTTAAGTTTTTCCATGTTTTAAGGGTTTAAGTAAAGATTAAAGTTTGTTTTGACGAACAAATGACTTGCATAATCCAATTAAGATTGGAATCAGAATATTGTTTTCCGTTTTCAGTGCCTGCAAAAAAATAAAAATAACTTGCATGTCTTTGGACTGTGGGAGGATGCCGGAGCACCTGGAGGGAACCCACGCAGACACGGGGAGATTGAGAACATACAAACTCCACACAGAATATATTTTAACATATTTTAGTTTGCCAGGTCTCCTGTGTCTGCGTGGGTACCCTCCGGGTGCTTAGGTTTCCTCCCACAGTCCAAAGACATGCAAGTTGGATTAATCGGTTACTTTACACTTTCTTTGACGGTGTGAGATGAGAAGATTTTTATCAACCTCATGTCTGTTTGTACCTTATGTCTTGAGCTTCCAATAAGACTGGATGCAGGGGGAAACGGCTAGCGCGCCAACCATCTTCTCTAAAGCTCACATTTTAACACACTGCATCTTGTTTATTGAATCCTAACATGAACAGAAATGTAAAAACGATAGTTTGTCATTTTAGGGGATGTTTTGTTCTTGGCAAACAACAGCTACAGAGGCAATGACTGGCCAAAGTTTGTCACAGTGAGGCTGCCAAGCACCCAGCGCTGAGGTATGTATTAATCTAAGGAGATAAAATGTGTCAGGCACTGAGCTTTAGAGATGTTAGTCAGTAGGTGCATTTTGACCTGCTGTTTCCAGTCTTTAGGCTAAGCTATGCTAATTGTCTCCTGTCACCAGCTGCATGGGCAACTCAACCCAAAGACAAGAGAGTGATACAGATTTTTCAAAGGTTTGTTTTGTAAACCAGAGCTGTGACTAGGATCATTTTACCAAACCACTTGTCATTGTAGCCACCACCAAAGAAGTTCAGATTTGTTTAAGGAAACTTTAAAGAAATTGAAACTGAGAAATGAAAACTGTCTAGACTTACTATACTAAATACCTAATTTAGCATCTTTCACAAACTTCAATTCAGGTCAATTAGTCAGTCTCTTCAGGCCATGACCCGATTTTATATTGGGTGACGTTAAATTGTCAGAAATCACCTTGAGGTCTTTCTCCTCATAAAACGTGTAGTGAAATGCAATGAGCAGCCTTAATGCGATTTTGATATGGAAGTGAACGAATTAATCCAATTAAATTGGATTTATATTACAGTCTTATTGCAACTACTCCTGCTACAACAACAAAGTCGTGTTCAATGGGCTGAGAAGAGCGGAGAGGGAGCGCCCTAAATCTCCTTGTTGTTTTATGGTTTTCTTCCACGGGGATCATGGGAAAAAATCCAATTTGCCCATTAATCTCATCTGATCAGGGTCTCCGGACCTCCAGATACACCCGGGCCAGATCAAAGATGCAGGAAATACCGCGTGACAGTGGTACAGATTTTCCCCAAGAGACTTCAAAAAGACCGTGATAGATAATCCAATTGAAATGGACACATCACCTTTAGGTGCAGGTTTGGGAGAATAAGTGCGCAATTTTTCTTTCCCCCCAGTTTTTTTTAAAACCATCATTCCTGAGTTATTAGTTGGACTGAGGGATGGTTTGTATAAGGCTGTAAAATAACAATGCGTCATGCTTGGGGATCAGAAATATTTGGTACCTGTGCGTCAGTGGGGAATGGCAACGGACTCGCCTTAAGTAGGCTAAATCAAAATTATGTTCTAAATCTTAGGCGTTAATGAACAAAGACATACCGGATATATAAATAATAAGGAAAATGCCCACAAACTGCATGTGGTAGCACAGCAGAAAGGCCATCCTGTGATGTGTCTGTATCGTCTGTCGTCTAATTTATCGCATCACAAAATAAAATGCTCATCTCTGCGTCCTGTGACCACGATGCATTCATCAAAGCTCTAAACATTTTAAAGTGTGCGCGTAAGATATGGACCATGTGCCCCCGAAAGTAGGATATTTTCTGCCCCCGAAAGTATTTGTGTGCAAAAGTCGCAAATCCCGATCTCTTTATGTTCTGCTCCATTTTGTTCCCTGAAAATGAATCTAAGTGGGTTTGTGCGTTTTTCTGGTGACTGACTATTGCCGGGCTCCTTCCCTGAACGCGTCGGTGCAGTTTGAGTGAAGAGCCCATCAGCCCGGACCACATCTTAGAGCGGCGGAACTCCGGTCTGGACGTTGGCCAAGCCTGTCTGGTGTCAAACCAGCCTGAACAGATACTCTGAGACATCTCATTTCTTCACCTCATTCCTGAGACGGGACTCTGCCCACCCCTTGCCCTTGTGTAAAGCAATTTAAACCTGATAGCTCATCATCTCCACCGAAAATATTTGCAGGACTATTAGACAGACGCTCCTTACTTTTCCCCCTCATAAGCACTTTGCCACCGTGCAGAACCCGAGCCAGTCATGACTTTTACGCGCAAACCTCCGTCCTCCGATTGTCCTGTGATGATATATTTTTAATCCAAACCTGATTTGAAGAGTCAACAAGACTTCTCAAATGTTTTATATTTTTCTTTCATATGTGGAAATGCTCCGTCCAGATCCATAAAGGACCATAGTTTGGTTAATATGAACTTATTGCCAAGTGGAGTATGTTTTTATTTATCTGTAGCAATCTGCTGGTTGACGGCCGAGGTCGATGCGTCCTGGTGGTAAGTACTTTGCTTTTAAAAAAATTTTTTTTTTTACATTATTTAAATTCCGCGACGCGCAAAATGCGCTTCAATACTGTTAAATGCTGTTTAATGTGTTCAGACTGCGTCTGAAAAATGGTCTCTTCTGAAATTCTCGTATTGTTTTCCTCCGCGTTAAAACATGTTACCTTCAAAACTTTTTCATAAAGAAATCACGAATTTCCCAGAGATTGAGTGACTAAATTCCCTCTGTATATTTTGAAATACTGAAGTTGAAGACTGAATATTTGGACAGGTAAGTTTCCAGGATAAAGTAATTAGATATAATATAATTTCTCTTTATTTGCTGTCTTTCTCTTCAATCTTTAATTAATATTCGCAAAGGTTCTGTTTCCAAATTCCAAACTTCATACAGCCCGTCATACTGAGATGGTGTTTGGACAGATAATTTCCCTCAGTTCCTTTTTTTTTTTTTTTTTGCTGCTCTGGTCTTTCTTCAATTGCTGAAGAAAATCCCTGCAGTCTGCAAGTGTTCAAATTCCCTGCCAGTCTTTCATCACCTTGTTCTGCGGGTATATGGGAGTGTGGACTTGTTTGAGTGATTTCAAAACGTTTCTCAAGAGGACACCTTTTTGCCGTGTTAATTCATTATCTTATTCTCCCCTTTACTACTTTTCCAGAGTCCAACTTCCTTACAAAACTTCTAACTTCTTGTTTGTACTGCAACTACCACATAATGAGTTGTTTGCACTTTTGTTGATGGAATAGGTTCAACATTTTCTTTAATTTTCTGTCTTCGAGATCATTAATCTCTCATCATCTGCCTGTCCAGACAATTTGTTTCTGTTTTACACTTTTCTTTTCCTCAATAAACTATTAAAAAATGTTTCCGAGATATTAACAAGTGTTGAGCTTTCTGTGTGCTCCTCCCCTCTGCAGGTACATGGGCACCCTGGGCTCCCAGGTGATGTGCGACAACATCCCTGGTCTGGTGAACAAGCAGCGCCAGCTGTGCCGCCAACACCCAAAAGTGATGCAGGCCATCGGGTCTGGGATGAAGGACTGGATTTCAGAGTGCCAGCACCAATTCCGCAACCACCGCTGGAACTGCAACACCACGGCCAGGGATCACAACCTGTTTGGACGCCTGCTGTTACGCAGTGAGTGGAGGGACACGTATCTTACTTTAACCTTAAAATAAGCCTAATTTTAAACTAATTGAGGTTTCAAAAATCATTATCCCGGAGAATTTGGGTAAGCAGGGAGGGAAATCAAACCTTCATGTCCAGCAAGCATCCTGCCTGCCAAAGTGTCCTTGAGCAAGTCACTGAGCCTCTCTCAGGTCAGGGCTGTTGTCTCTCTCTCTCGTTGACCTCTAATCTCAGGCAAATGAAAAATTAATATTTTGAGGGGCTTTGAGGGGTAAGTAAAGATACTAACTATCCTAAATACTTAAGTTATAGTTAAGTTAGTTAAGTAGATAGTTAACTTAAGGCTATGAAATGACCCCTTATTGTCTCTCTATACTCACATTGTTGGTTTACAGTTATCAACTATAAACGAATGAGAAGTTAAATTTAATCAAATCTGAATTATATTTGAAAATGATAATATTTTTGTTGTAGGAGAACACCAACAATTATTTGACTCAGTGTCATGAGCATAACTTTTGTGACTTAATGTCATCAGCATCAGTATTGAGGTAAAGCTTTGATAAATAAAGCTACGGTATAGTTGTTCATGCTGCTCATGCCTTATTGATAGATGAAGATGCAGGGATGAGCTTTATAAAGTGTGTATAAAGCATCTTATTTATGGTATGATGACACTGCACCACCAAGAAAAGAAAGTCATTGACCAGATTGCCTGCAACAGTATACAGTCTGCTGGGTTGTGTTTTCAGGTCATTGTGTGCTGCTGGCACCTTTGGAATTGAATCTGTACACGATAATGTCTGTTACAGCGCAGCAATCTGTTTGCATGTAACAAGCACGCTTGTCCATATTCCTTAACTTAATGCTGACAAATCTTAAGGATTGGTGGGCTTTCAAAGTTTTGGTGAGATTTATTGCGACACTGAGGCTTTCTGGGAAACAAATAGATCCCTCGCAGATATGTTCTCTTTTTTTTTTTTAACAGAGGTTAGATCACATTCCACACCTCGTCTCACTTTACAATTCTACATTTATCACATTAGTGCAGCCGACTGGTTTCTCTGTGCATGTGTTGCTGACTAACACGCTGCTCAGTATTTTGTTGTAGCAGTATTGTGACTCCTGGTGTGCAGATATAGTTCTGAAAAGACAAGTCAATGGAAAAAATAATAATCAACAGTTTTGATATCTTTAATTATGTTAAGTAATTTATAATTTTCTCTGTTCTGACATTTTATAGATGAGACAATTAACCGACGTGAATCGAAAAAACAAAATAGAGATTATTCAATAATAAAAACAAGTACTTGCTTGTTTATTCAATGTATTATTTCAGTATCTGGTATCTAACTAATAAAGGAAGTTTACGCTTTTATTAGTGTGATTCAGTTTCATCATAATTATGTTTGTTTATGTAAGATCCACTTCAGCTACTGTCTCATTTAGCAAATTACTCCCCACTCAGCTCGTTCAAATGAGAAATAGTAGAAATTTTGGCTTTTTCCAAATAAAACTAATCCCACCACTTTCAAGATCCACATTGGGTCATTAGCAATGTTTATCTTTCATTCATTTGCTGAAGAAGAGACTTGATTTATTTAGCTTTTGGAAGGCAAGAGAAGACACAGTCACATATTTTCTTAGGGGAGGGGGGGTGTAGCAGAAAATAAATGTTATGGAGACTATGACAAATGACTCCTCCCATGCAGGAATTAGCAGTTAGCAGCATCAGAGATTGAAATGATTAATGAGTAGCAATAAGCAGTCTGTCACTGCCTGTGACAGATGTGAGCTCTGGACAGAGGCATGCTGTCAACTTGGATGTGTCACTGTGCATCTCAGCGGCTACAATCAGACCACATCTCCTGTAAGGATGTGTTATAACAAGTTATAATCTTTCTTATTTTCACTGGAGGATAATCAGGACCTGGTGGCCTGATGTTCCTCTCCCATGCCCTGAGATTTAACCTGTGAGGCGGATCCTTCAACTTAGTCCGTTTCATGTCGGGGCCTCTAATCAGCCGTGTGGTATTCAGACCTCCCAGCCGGGCCCCGGCCAAGTCACACAGCATTATCACAGCACATCGAGGCCCCGTCAGAAGCTCCTTATTGTCAATGTCAGCGGGCTAATTTCAAACAATTACACAGGAGTTTTCTCTCTCTCTCGTGTCGTGTTCTCTCAGCGTTCTCCTCATTAACCTCATTAGACATGCTCAACTTAGCAGCTGGACTGGGACACACATACACTGAGATCACTGTATGTGTTGGAGCCATTTATGTTTATTGTTGGCATGTAATATATATATTTTTTCCCAGATATATCTTGCAGTATTATTTTGGACACTTGGTGGCGGTCATTAGGTGCAGAGGGTTGTATATGTAGGGGCATAGGTGACAGGAAATGGGCGTTACAGGTTGAGGGTGTGGAAACAGTTCTCAGCAGACCTGGAGCAGACACGTCGAGCCGGTACGTTCATCTCTTCATTCAATATTCAACTACCTCAATAAAACCTAACTTCAAATAATAACGAGAAAGCTGTCACTGGGTCTGCATAAGTTCCTCCTTCACTCCTACCTGTGTATTCATGGCAAACTCTCTGAAAGAACATTGAAAAGATTAGAAAAACTGCCATTACAGTATGTATGTGTGCGTTTGCCAGGGCTGGGCGTCATTTGTAGTTTTTTTAATACTAGTAATAGTTATTTAACACCTGAGTATGCCAATAACAAAACTTAACTTTTTTTGACATTTTCTACAAAACCCATTTTTTAATATGGCAGTTTGGCACATTTTGTTGGAATACAAACAGTTGTACAAGAACTTTGCCGAAATGAAATATATAACACGAGCAAACTATCAGAGAATCGGTGAGGTAAATATAGGACTTCAGTTCAAGTTGGTTTTGCCTGTGGCATTCACTCCTTTAGGCCAACATGAATGTATAAAGTATATTACTACTCAGGAACACTTTGGAAAACCGATGTCAGAAAACACAGTTTGTCATTGCATCTACAAATGCAAGAGTCTACCATGCAAAGCAAAAGCCATTTATCAACAACATCCAACTCTCAGCCGACTTCTCAGGACCCAAGCTCGTTTGAGACTGACACAAAGTGGAAAAGTGTGCTATGGTCCGATGAGTCCACATTTCTAATTAGTTTTGGAAATGACCATTCAGATTGTTACCAGCACAAAGTTCAAAAGCCAGCATCAGTGATGGTATGGAGGTGTGTTAGTACCCATGGCATGGGTAACTGTGAAGGCACCATTAATGTTGATCACTACATACAGGTTTTGGAGCAACATAAGCTGCCAACCAGACAACGCCTTATTCTGGGATGGACTTGCTTATTTCAGCAAGACAATTCTACATTCTGCACGTGTTACAACAGCGTGGCTTCAGAGTAAAAGATTGCGGGCACTAGACTGACCTGCCTGCAGTCCAGACCTGTCTTCTATTGGCATGTGTGGCGCATTACGACCTTGGATTCTTGAGCAACTGAAGTCATATATCAAGCAAGAATGGGACAGAAGTGTCAAGTGTTGTTAAAGAAAAGACATGTAACAAAGTGGTAAACACGTCCTTGTCCCAACTTTTCTGGAATCAGGGTTGTACATTTATATCGATCTGGAGAATTGACAAGATTATTGTGCTTTCGATAATATTTGTAGTCTAACAAAAGAAAATCAGAAATACTTCAGTTTGAAAACTAGGGTATTATTAACTCCTGTTAAATCACATTTATTGTCACTGATGGAGACCTGATACTTGATGTCAATGTAGTTTTTACTAAAATCAGTACTGTACATTTTCTTTTTACAAAGTCTTTTATTTACTCAACTATAATATGAAATGGGTTTTTGCCCTGAAAACATTCTTGTAGTTGTTTTTCTGGCACTGGATTTTGTCTGCATGTGTTCCTCCCAGGACGCCAACAATCTCCACCAAAGTAGATGTTAAGAGCTGTCTGCATGTGGTTTTACAGACAAAACCCTGGACAAAAATGCACTTAATGCTGCTTCATCCTCTGCATGCCAATAACTGAGAGTGTATAAATATTTATTAGCAACTTTCTCTTCTCCCATCTGGATTATGATGAATGGACAGATTAGAGATTTAATGATTGATTTAAATGACACATTGTGCATTTTTTCCTGATATTTAACAAAAATTTACTTTGTTGCTCTAAACGTGTTAAAAATCCACTTCTTTCATTGGTATCACTGTGTGTGTCTTCACGTGTCATAACTCTGTAGCAGAGGTTAGAGACAAACAGACACACACACACCCTTTCCCTGAGCCTTTGATCTCTCTCCGATCTCTCATCAGTTACATGTGGAAGGAGATGAGGGTTCTCTGTCGGGGCATTGCTGGTAAACGTTAGCTGTTTATCCATCTTGGAGGTAGATGAAGCGTTTTTCATTTCATGACTTGCATGAAACGAAAGCTTCTAGCAGACAACAATAAACACGGGTCATACAGGTAGCAGCGCTGGCCAAACATTTGAAGGATCTCTCTGTTTGTCATGGTTTAATTGTGCCGTCAGCCAGCCTATATTGGGAAACTCTAGATCCAAGATCAATGAGAGATAAAACCTTGATGTTTGATTTGCATCTCATATCAGTGGAGTTGATTGATGTAGAGAAGTGTACCAGTAACTGTGCTGATTGTTTCTTCTATCTTTCTTTCTTCTTTGGGTTTTAATATTTAGACGTTCTGTATATTTTATAGCCATATTTTTAACCATATAACATTTCATCCTCACCACTTAGGTAGCCGCGAGGTGGCCTTCATGTACGCTATCTCCTCGGCTGGTGTGGTTTACACGTTGGCGCGAGCCTGCAGCCAAGGCGAGCTGGACTCCTGCTCCTGCGATCCCACCAAGAAGGGCTCGTCGAGAGACGCCAAGGGCTCATTTGACTGGGGTGGCTGCAGTGACCACGTGGAGCACGCCATGCGCTTCAGCCAGGCCTTCGTGGACGCCAAGGAGAGGAAGGAGAGGGACGCCCGGGCGCTCATGAACTTGCACAACAACCGAGCCGGCAGGAAGGTGAGGAGGCAATGATCATCGCAACACCTGTGGGGAATTAATTCTGATTTATTTATTAATTCTGATTCGGAGTCAGAAAAAAGTTTTGTTTTAAAATATTGCAAGCAGCTGTTAAACTTTGCAAGTGCTGAAATTACATTGACAGAATTACAGATTTACACCATTACATAAATGGGGGAATAACACATTGAAAGATAAGTCAAAATGGAAGATGGGTTTAAGTGTTAAGTTTTGATATCAACCAATATTTGAACAAAAATCAAGCTACTATACAATTTTTTTTCTTTATCTAGAATTAGTTGAAACTCATACATTTTGCAGAGTACAGTATGTGTGACTCAAACTATTTTTCATTACAGTTCATCATCACTACACTATAATAACTGCTGTTAAATCATCTCACAGACTTACTTCCTGTTCTCCCCCTCTCTCCTCGCCAGGCGGTGAAGCGCTTCATGACTTTGGAGTGTAAATGTCACGGCGTCAGCGGGTCATGCAGCGTTCGGACCTGCTGGCTGGCCATGGCCGACTTCAGGCGCACTGGCGACCACCTTCGAAAGAAGTACAACGGCGCCGTGCAGGTGGCCGTCAACCAGTACGGCACTGGTTTCACTGCCGCGCACACACACTTCAAACGACCCAGCAAGAATGACCTGGTGTACTTCGAAGACTCGCCAGATTACTGTATACGGGACCACGAGTCAGGTGAACACCCTCCATCCTTTATCGCTGTGCGGATTAAATGAATCAGATTGTAACTTTGGATACGCTCTAATTTCCAGTAAGCATTGATTTGGTAATCACAGGTTAAAAGATGTGTAGACGTCAAGATTAAAATCAGGCAACATTTGGCTAAAAAAGTTATTTTAAGTGGGTCCAAACTACATGTTGAATATTATTTTATCATTTAATTGCTCTTGGATTGGTGGAATATCACTAAGAAATACAAAAAACTGAAACTTTTCATCCAAATTTAGCCAATTTCTAACTTCCGACGTTTGTTCTCTTGCTAAAGGTCCGAGATTAGAAACGTTGAAATGCCATTATTCTGACCGAACCAAAGACGTTAAGGGTTCAACTGAACCACTTCAACAAACATGGTTGGTTGGTGTGAATAAATTCATCATGAGGGTTATCAAGTGCTTGATCACAAATCGTTGGTTGAATCACAAAGCAAAGATGCAGCAGGTTTAACATTTTTGGCATCTCAGACCTGCCCAACATCTGCTCTCGCTTTCAGTAACACGTGACAGATCTGCTCTCAGTTTGTTTTATGTATGTTGTGTTAAAACTATGTGCTTCTGTTTAATGGGGGAATCAGAACAAGTATGATTGGAGTTGAAACAGTGATTTCAAAAACACCTGTTTGGAACATTCCACAGGTAAAGAGGTTCATTGGTAACAGGTGATAGTATCATGATTGGGTATGAAAGGGGCATCTTTGAAAGGCTCAGCTGTTCACATTGTATATAAAGGATATTACTACGTGGGCTCAGGAACACCTCGTAAAACTGTTGTTGGTAAACACAGTTTGTTTGCAAATGACTGCTTTCTGTTTTTATTTATTTAACTTTTTTCTTTTTTTTTTGGAATCAGGGTTGTAAGACAGTTTTCATCTGGCCAGTAGTAAATCATATTGGTACCCAGATACTGGTGTCAAGACGGATGAGCTGTTAAAGAAATCTGTGTTTAGGTATGAGTGTGAAGCTTGGAACAGGACAGAGAGACAGTGTGAGAAAGAAAATGTTTGTGTATGAAAACTGTTTGAGAGAAAGAGAAGAGGGTGGGTGTGTGTGTGTGTGTGTGTGTGTGTGTGTGTGTGTGTGTGTGTGTGTGTGTGTGTGTGTGTGTGTG
>JBBPCS010000917.1:14126988-14141061 GCA_037974645.1 Hollardia meadi | reverse complement strand
GTGTGTGTGTGTGTGTGTGTGTGTGTGTGTGTGTGTGTGTGTGTGTGTGTGTGTGTGTGTGTGTGTGTGTTCCAGTGGAGGGGGATGCCTGTCAGGCAGCAGATGATCCGTGGCGATCGGGTGTCGGCCAGTTTAAGACCCATTACACACTTCTGTAGGCTGAAACCTTAGAACACCACAGATCACTATAAATCACCACCACTGGAAACACACACACACACGCCTGAGGGCACGATTGGCCTGTAAAGAGAGGCATATTTTGGGGGCAGGTTGAATCACACAACACAATGAAAAACACACACAAACACACGTTGGAGGAGTTTCCAGTTTGTTTTGTGTCGAAGTGAAAAGCTTCTCCAAAGTCGTCTCCTTCCTCCTTGACTAGTTTGCATGAAATGTGTGTAACCCAGATATGCCTCAACAAAATATTGTAGGTAACGTGTGAAACAATGCGCGTGTTTGACACCCAAATGAAACTGAGTGACAGTTTTAACTTGCACTTTGCTCTGTGATTCTTTGTATGTAGGGGATGTTGTAGAGAATCAAACCTGGGAAGTGTCTGTCACGGGACTGTGTCATGTATTCTGTGTGCATTAGCACAAGTTATCAGGTACCGTCATGGTCTTTTAGGTGCTAAGAGAGTTTTATGACCTTAAAGAAGCATGAAGAATGTTGAGAAGCATGGTTTTAATTTAGAAGGCAGAACTTTATGATGTGTGGAGATAAAAGCTACGAGATGAAGATGTCATTATGTCACTGAAGTTCCATAATTTGTTTACTAATTTGTTATTTTGCTTTTGGATAGCGACAGTTTAGGTACAGACAGGAAACATGGAGGCAGGGAAAGGTTTCAACAACAGGCTGGAATTGAAGTGGGGACATTGTAGTTACGTGATAGACATCTTGACCACGAGGCCATTCAAGTTCCACTTTTAAGTCATGTAATGGCAATTGCACAAGGTCCATTTGCTGAATAATAACTGAATTCTGCTAAATTTTGTAGTTGAAGAAGTCAGTTGACTGTTTCGTTGATTAAGTCTGTTTTTCAAGCAAAAATACCAAACATTCTCTAGTTCCAGTCTTTTAATTGTGATGATTTTCTGCTTTTCTTTGTTTCATGTGCTAAACTATTTATATATTTTTGGTTTTGGACTGTTGGACAAAACAAGATGGCATGTGTGATGGGCTTTTCTCTCCGTTTTTGTGACATTTCATAGACCAAAACATTAATACGTTAATTATTTAACAGAGAAAATAATCAGCAGATTAATTGACAATGAAAATAATCATTAGCTGCATCCCCACCGGGTGAATATGGCCTCACTGGGATTCCTACATTCTGCTAAAATGGGTTTTCCCTGATGCCCCCGTTTGGGAACAAGTAAAGGCTTCACAGTAGACATGAGGGCTTTATGTGCTGTGTACATGTAAGCAGGGTGAGGTACCACACACACACACACACACACACACACACACACACACCTGGGCCTCTCATGAGAACTTAACTCGCTCTCCTTCTAAAGACCGACTCCTCTGGGACACACACGCAGACAGACATGTAAACTCACTCTCAACCATGACATGTACTGTACATAGAATCACCCTCTCTGTCTTGCAGACGCACACTCACACAAAAACACACTCATCCTTTTTCTTTCTCCCATCATAAACACACTAAAATAACCTTACAAAGACATGCAAACTCACCCTCAATCATTGTGGAAACACAGACTGAATCCATTCTTACAGACAGATGGAGACACACACACACTCTCTCTCTCTATCACTCTCTCTCTCTCTCTCTCTCAGGCTCGGAGCCCACAGAGATAGTGAGGCGGCCCCTCGGTGCCTCTTTAAAGTGTGAAATCAATTTCCCTCGGCCCCGGCAGGCTCAGGTGCTAAACTCATCTCTCGGCACCCCCTCATCTTAATTCTATAAGCAGACGCAGGGAGAGCGAAGGCTGTGAGGAAGACTCTGGCCGTGATGTCATCCCTAGCGGGGCAGCATACCGCGGATGACGGGCGGGCAATCTGCCAGAAAGGGGCAGGCCTTCAGGTCATGCCCAGACATATTACCTGGTGAGGGAACGGTGCAGAGACGGCCGCACTCGCAGAGCAAAGCAGAATGTAAACATGAGCAAATTCCAGAACAATGTTCGAGATGGTACTTGAAGCCGGCGCGTCATTTTTTCTAAACCTTTATTTATACTAGAGACACACATGTTCTTCTTCAGTTACACTTCACAGTCAGAGAGTAACAGTCTGTCGCAGCTGCACAGTGCAGCTACAGTCCTCTGCGGGCTGAACATCAGCACCACGACAGCTTTCAGAATTAAACATTTTTAAGATTAGAACAAAACTAGGACTATCAGTCAAGTCTGTCAGTAACTTTGTTTCAAGGTCCAGTGTGTAGGATTTAGGAGGATCTATTGGCAGAAATGGAATCTAATATTCATAATTGTGTTTTCATTACTGTATAATCACCTGAAAATAAGACTTGTTCTGTTTTCGTTACCTTGAAATGAGCCTTTTATATCTACAGAGGGAGCAGGTCCTCTTTCATGGAGCCCCCCCCTGAAGGCCAATAAAGGTTCTCCAACACGCTTTGAGGGGGAGGGTGAGACAAGGGGTGTCAGTTGGTTTCAATCTGAAACCTCACCGCGAGATGCCACTAAATCCTAATCTATGAAATGTCACATTTTATCGAAAAGTATTATAAAATATAAAATATTGCAGTTTCCCAAAGTCCAACAAAGAGTCTAAAACCCAAAGAGAAACAATTTACAATAATATTTTTTTAAAAGCAAATCCTTTAATTTGAGAAGCTGGAACCAGTGAATTGTTCTGCAGTTTCTTTTTTAAATAAGTGACCAAAACTAATAATCAGTGATCAATTATTTATTGACCATTGCATAATCTTGGTGGCTGAGGAGGTTTAGGACACTGACTATGTAAATGCAAAAATGGCTGAAGTGGGTATTTGACCAGTTGCTGTGCTTGGTTGAAGCTACGAGTTGCAGATCAGTTTTCCTGCTGCAGTTTGTGAACAAACCTCTCTTCCTGCTGATGTAACGGGAAAAGATGAAGTTGAATTGTTGTGATTTTAAATAGGTGTGGTCTGATTGTTATGGGTTAGGTGCTCCTTCCACTGTGTTTAAGTCTTTAACTTGGGACTGGACCATATGGCAAAAAATATAATTTAAAAATTTAATTAAAATTAAACTATCGATATTTATCACAATTTGCTTTTTGTATCCCAATAATGACTGAAGCCTAAAGAAGCTCTGAAACATAGGTTAACAAAATAAATTGGAATAACACAATGTTAATATTTAACTTTAGCATGCCTTGTAACTTATTATTATTGAAATAAGGGTGTGGTTGCCAGGATGGTACCTTTTCAGGTGAAGGTAAAGATTTGTTGTGTTTCCCCGTCTTACATAAGGAGCTTTATGGCTGTGTGAAACAAACCAGGTGTAGATTAAGAGTGGCCGAAGACGTTGCATTTCTGCTTGTTCAACAGCTGTTTGATGTAAATTGACCATACTGTCTCCCTTTTGTTGTACTTACTGTTTGTTGTTGTTGACTCCAGTGAAATATATCCTAAAGTCCATTTTATTATCTCCGCTGGGGGCTCTGGTTTTAGCTGCTTCCCACTGTCTGTATGTGAGCATGACCCCGCCCCCCTGTGCAGGCCAGGTGACAGGTAGCCAATCAGCGAGCAGAGGCAGAGAGGCAGGACACAGACTGTTCTGTTCTTTCTGTTGTGTGATAGGCTGTTAGATCTATCCATATCAGGGAAAAATATCCAAAGCTAATCACCATCATCGATGTAAGATTCTTATTGGGTTTCCATCTAGGTGTTTTTATCGCCCGGCCCCACTTATCTCGACATAACAAACTTCGTGTTCTCATGATAAAAATAATTATCTGGAAATCTTGACATGATAACCCGAACTATCTCATCACGATCATTTCATAAAAACATGAGGTTCTGATGTGGTAATCATCTAAAGTATTGTTATCAGACGTGTACAACATTCTGCTGGCTGTTATGTTTCTAATGTTTAATATCAGCAGATAAAAGTTGCTGATATCGCTGGAAAAAGTCCCTGAAACATTCCTGTGGAGAACGGATGATGTGTGTCAGCAGGTAGTTTTAAGCAATCGTTGACTTTTACTTTTACGATCAGACATGGCTGTGCCCCCGAAAAGGTCCAGTGAATGGACCCTTCCCCACCTCACAAGTGGTGGTGGTGGCTCCTTCACTGACACTAGCTGGTAACGTTAGCATCCTGGCTATCTTTCACCACTTCAGTTCAGTTTTCAGTTTGATTTCGCTCGACTGTAAAAATCACCAAGAAAAAGGCAGGTTGGGTTTTGTTAAGATAAAAACAAAGCTTCCATATGCTGCGATCATTCTGATGTGACCACACATTTGACCATTACAGGCTTCCTTAGTCCCTCTGTACAGATATACACCTGAAAATGTAGGTACAGTATGTGGAGGTGTGTGTGTGGGTGACTTTCAGGAGAAAGTGTGTACACCAATCAGAGGAGATGGTGCTCTGTGTGTGTGCGTGTGTGTGTGAGTGAGAGAGATAGATATCTCCTGTAAAATGAACAGCTGATGAAGAGTGGGAGTACCGACTGACTGCTCCCATCATCAATCTCTCATCTCTCGTTCATCATCTTACTCACCCGCCTCACCCCCTCTGTGTCATCTGTAGCGGGCTGCCAGCATTATGCTGCGCTCCCATTGGCTCTTGATTACCAATACAACTGTTCTGATTGGCCACATTGAGGCTTATGTGCCAAGTCACATCCTCAGTCCACACTGGAGCAATTGAGTTAAAGGGGCACTTATCTGTGGAGTCTTAAATCCTGAGTAATTTCCCATGATGCTTCCCGCCTTTTTAGCCTGGAGTAACTGTCAGGCTGCGTTTTCTTTAAGTACACACTGCAGCTCACCTTACAAAGTGTATACTCTTGCATGCAGTGTGCTACTTACTATTGCACCTTGAACTTTGATCCTCTTGCTCATGCATCCTCCGCAGTCCGTATATCAATGTTTTAAGTAAACACAAGTCACAAAAAATATTTAGTACTTACACTCTAACGCACTGTCATCTGTCATTGTGGCTTCTGTCGTCTGTCTGTGCTCTCGGTGGCTCAGTCGATGTGACGCGTCTCCTGCTTCACAGAGGATTGTGGGTCAGAACAGTCAGAAAAGCTGGCTCACATACTGCAACATGTGACCGGATGCAGTAGGATGCATACTGCATTTAACATCAGGGTGGGCGATTTTGACGATTTTAGATCGTGATTGAGCTTGAAGGCGCCCACAATCTACTTTTCAGGCAAATCGCAGAGATTTTGTGGTATTTAATGTCCTCCTTCTGTTTCCAAGCTTCACATAACCTCATTGACTAGCAGATCTACACTATGCGAACAAACCTTTAGAGTGATGTAGCCAACTAGATAGCTATGCTGATTGGACAAATGACTTCCCTGGGCTCATCCTTGGGTCATGTAGTGTAAATAGTGCAACATGAGTTATGGCTAGGGGCATAGCGGAAAAAGGAAAAAAAACAACTTTCTTCAATGTACAGTTGTGTGTTAATGGTGCAAATGGAGAAATTCCTTTTTAAGTCTGGCTATGGTCTACAGGGCATTACCAAAAAGAATTACGAAAAAGTACAAAACTACTAAAATTAAGAAAAAGATCGCAATTTAGATCGTGGACCGTGATATTTAGTTTTTAAGCCAGATCAACCGCAGTTTTCTGCCATCATTGTAACACAGCACAACTGAGAAGTGTCTTTTTCTAATTGTTGTCCATGTGCTTCTGAGCCTGCTAATGCTCATTATAAAACTTGTGTTAAAAAGTGTTGTGACTGTAAATAATCTTGATCCGTGTCTCAAACTATGCCGTGTTGGGTCCTTGATTTTGAATGAATTGGTCCAGGAAAGTCCTGGAAAAACAGCCCTTAAATTTGATGTTTAAGAAGGTGTGGAAATCCTCTTCTTATATGAAAGAATGACATTTAAAAGTGCAATTACCTTTTTCAGCGCTGAAAAGGAGGGAGAAAATGCAAATGTGCAGATTAAGCACTAATTTTTGTTGTTTTTTAAGAGCAAGACATAGACAGTGTAAAAGTAAATTATACATACATTTGAATATACTGTTTACTAGAATTTGATGGGATCTGATAGTCAGCATTTCTCCAATCATCGGAATCTGTGTTTTGTTTTTTTAGGGTTTTTTTAAAGAATAATTTAATAATGTGCTGCTGTGGCTCTGATGCAGCTGCAACCTGCAAAAAAACTAGTAAGGAAAGTTATTAAATACATGTAGTGGAGTAAAAAGTACAATATTTGCCACCAAAATGTGGTAGGGTGGAAGTATAAAGTAGCACTGGAAATAGATGTTGCATTGTTTTGATTTTCAACTATTTGAAAAAAATAAATCACATAAAATAAACAGAAAACAGAACCCCTTCAAAGCACGGAGCGGTCACTGTTCCTAAAGTCAATGATTATAGATAAATTCTTATAAATGCAAAGCAGATCATGTGAAACACTTTTACCTTAAAACCTCACTGACCCTTTCGCCGTCTCTCTCTCCCACCTCAGGGTCGATGGGAACCGGGGGGCGGGTCTGCAACAGGACGTCTCGCGGCGTCGACGGCTGTGAGGTGATGTGCTGCGGTCGAGGCTACGACACGTCGCGGGTCAGCCGGACCACCAAGTGTGAGTGCAAGTTCCACTGGTGCTGCGCCGTGCACTGCCGAGACTGCCACCAGCAGGTCGACGTGCACACCTGTAAGGGCCAGACGTGACCCAACACCACCGACCGCTCATGTTAAACCAGCCGTCGCACTGGTCCCCATGTAAAAACTGCTGCTTTTGTACTGGGCTGAACATTTTCCATCTGTCATCGAGCTGTAAGGATATTCTGACGCTCATCCTTCTGTGGTCAGTCCTCCTTTCACTGCACTCCCTAAAGATCACCTCAGTCAAACAGTAGGTAGTGTGTTGGAGTGTCTGTAGGTGGCGCTCTTTTCTTTGTTGCTCATGTTAATCACTCAGCTCCTCGCCTGTTTCTTAAACGTCCAGATTGATCAGAGCAGAAAATGGAAAAGCTTTTATCAACATGTTAGAGGTTAAATGAGAAGTGAGCGGCACATTTATTTAAAAAAAATATATCAATAAACACAAACTAGTTTATAAGCAACTACAGTCGTGTGTACAGTGAAACCTGGTTTTCAAAGACTCACTGGCTTAATCGGAGTTTTAAAAAGTTCCCTCTGGGCAGATACTTCCTCCTGTCAAAATCAGGAACGCTTAGGACAGAAATAATGTGGTGTAGAATTTGACCTGAGGGATCAAGTTTAAATGGTTTGGAGTTACAGGTCTGACCAAAAATACACTGAAATATATCTTAAGTTATATAATCTATTGTAGTGTTGTCAAATCTATCAGCAGGGACTGAGAGGTGCCTCGTTCCCGGTGCGGTCTCTCAGAATTTCAAGCTTTTTCAACCATTTAAAGCAGAATACGTCTGATCACATCGTCTGTTTGACTGATTTTGTTTTGATGACTGTAGGATGTTTTCCTCTTGATTTGTTTCTCTGCAGGATCAGCGTCTGCAGTGTTTTTAATTTTACAGTTTAGTTTGAACTCCTCACCAAAGAACATAATTTAGTTGCTGTTACATCAGGGGCTTCATTCGCTTCAAACATGGCAGCACGTCTCTGAAAACCGCTGCTAATGTCTCTCCTCATATCCAGTGCTCATGCCTGCAAACTATAGTGGGATGAAAAGTTGTGAGAACAGCGCCAAACAAAGCTAAATGACTGAAGCTCAGTCAAACAAAGAATTCAAAACTCTTTGGATCGACACGAGTCACGAAGGAGTATTTTACCTTCATGACAAAATTCCCTGATAGGTGACAAGTTTGCAGCTTTGCGTGTTGTTTCTTTACCGTCTGCTGCTTTGAGGCTTTCTGTTTAGCACTTTGTGGTGATTCAGTGAGTGTGATGACATACACAATAACATTACTGTATAAAAGTTGCTTTAAACTTATATTAGCTGAAACCAGAGTAAAGAAATCTACATAATCAATAAAAAAAACTATTTCTTCGGTTTCTCATGCCAACATCTGGAGCTCCTCAGAGCAGTTAGTACACCAACTACAGGCCTGTTACAGTACCGGTTTAGACCTGGTTGATGTTGCCTCCTACAGGCAAACTGTTAAAGAGACCCAAATCAAAAATGCATATTTGTCCTTCTAAATGTAGGGCTGTTTATCCATCTAGATTGTTTTGGAGATATTGGCTGTAGAGACTTGAATATAATGGAACAAGAAGGAACTTTGCTTGTGTTGCTCAAAGCACCAAAAAAACAAAAACAAAAAAAACTCATCAGCATTGTCTCTTTCAAGAAATCATGACCCAGTTACTCAAATAATCCACAGACTTTTAGACTATTTTCTTTCCGTATCACCGCGCAGAAGGAAGCTTGCATGCACTCATGGGCGAGAGGCTAGCTAAACTAACTAAGCTCGCTAACGTCACAGCATTACACCCGAAGAGGACAGCATTACTGTTTCCATCCAGCCAGTCACGAGCATGAGCCCCTCGACCATGAGCAGATGCATATTTCCTCCTGCGCGGTGATACAGAAAGAAAATAGTTCCTACATGAAACTGCTCACAACAAGCTCTGTGGATTATCTTGAGTAACCGGGTCATGAGTGCCATCTAGTTCCATTATATTGGAGAAAAAGCAGACATCTCTACAGCCGATATCTCCAAAACTGAGACACTCACACCAAACTATCTAGATGGATAAATAGAACTACAGGCGCGAGATGAAAAATAAGTCGCACGTTTTTCTTACAATTGCAGCAGCTATTACTTACTTTGCCCGAAGGTGGCGACATCAACCTATCTGCATCTGGAGCATTGGCTGTATAAAACATGAACGTAACTTCCAGGTCTGAAAAGTGAAGCCAATGCGAAAGTGCCTTAAACCTGCATTCTTTCTAATGGCCAGCAGGGGGTGACTCCACTGGTTGCAAAAAACAAAAAAAGGCAGTATGAATGGACCCTTATACGAAAATGACCCCACTTCCTAGTTGGTTTATTACCTCAGTAAACTGGTTCCTAATGGGTTTATGCTCCCAATTGCTAGTTTAAAGTCTTCTGATGATATTCATTTTGAAAATAATTGTCTGGAGTAAGATCGTACTCACCGAGTGAATTACTGAGTGTCAGAAAGATGTCCAACAGGCAGTGGTGGAAGAAGTACTCCGATATTTTACTTTTAAAAGTAGCAGCAATACCACAGTGTAGCAATACTTACAAGCGAAAGTCCTGCCTTCAAAATCTTAATAATACTAAAGTATTAGCATGAAAATATAAAGTATCAAAAGTAAAAGTACTCATTATGCAGAATGGCCTATTTCAGAATCGTACTGGATTGTAATTATTGACGCTGAAGTTGGATCCAATTGGAACAACTTTTTTTTTTTTTTGCTGATCATCTTCAAATTGATGCTACACAGTTTTAGATGTTTGGATGTATTTATTTTACTGGTCAGGCAGCCATTCTGGTCTATTCATTTCTGTGTATTAGAATAAATCAGCAGACTGTTGGAACTTGAGTGAACATAAAGTCTGCATTGATGTTCGTCAAATTTGGAATGCCTGCGTCACCTCACAACAATAATGTAGACTGTGATCAATTACACAAGTTTTAAGGGTGTTGTTCACACTGCTGGTCCAATTTTTCACGTATCCAGATTGATTTCAGAAAGTCTGGACAAAAAAACAAAAAAAAACAATTTGCAAAAAAACACATGAAATGTGATTTTTGCAAATTGGATCCAAACCACATTTGGAGGTGGTTTGAAATGCGATTCCAATCAGATACATCTCAGTCTGGACCATTGACATAAATAAAGATGGACAACGTGTCTCCACTTCCTTGGTACAAAAATGAAGCCAAAATATCCCAGATAGGGCGCTGCCATCTTGCACATTTGGAGCCAGAGTCTGCACAGTAGCGACCGGGCAGCAGAGCTGCGGTATCGTGTTCCCGCCCATACACCCGGCCACCCAATCACGAGCAGGGCTCAGCTGTCAATCATGTTTCACCACATTTTTATAGCATCAAATAACTAATTAACTTTGAGTTTTTAGTTTGGCCCATGTCCTACTTGATATTATTAAGGGGGAGGAGTTTGACATATACTGCAGGCCACCACCAGGGGGCGATCAATATTGCCATTGTCAATTGTCTGGACGATCTGATCAGACTTTAAAGTGTCTTTAATGTCACTTGAAATGCAACATCAACATAAAATTTCAGAGTGATGGATGTGCATCAGAGCGGCTGAGCAGATTCCACGCTGCTCCTAGCAGCAACAGTCCATCACTGAAATAGAACTGCCTGCTCTGGAACTTGACAGCACAATTGTTTGGAGGGTGAAAAGATGGATCTAGTAGAAAAATTCAACCTGGAGTGCGGCACTAAATCCCTTTGTATTTCACAGTATACCAGAGATTTTAAACCGGTGACGTTGACGACTGCTTCTTAAAACATATTTAAAGTTATTAAAGTTAGGATGACTGTTTCCCTCAGCATCATGATAGAGAAAAGCACCAGGTGGATGCAGGTAGAACCCTTTTTTCCTACCCGTTTAGTGCGACACACATCAGAAGATCAGAGGGAGATTACACAGATAAACAACAGAAACCTACCGGGTTGTGTTTTGCCGTTTCAGCAGCCAACTACTGCTTTAAATGCCCCGCAGCTCCACACGATGCTCGGCTGTTTTAAACTGCAGCGTCGTTTTCTGTCAGCTGAATCAAAATGGCGGGAAGAAGTTGGATTGCAGCAATACACAAAAAGTCCTTTATTGTATTTTTTGTCTTCTCACTTTTTTTTTTTTAATGATGGCAATTGATCACCTGTTTTTGTACAACAAAAGAACAGCTTTAAATGATTGAAAACCCAAAAAATGCAAACATATCAAATAAAGTCAAAAACAATCCTGGAATCCATTGTTTTGCCTTTTTGTTTCATGCCTCCCCCCCCCCGTCGTCCTCGATTTGTTTTGAACTCGGTATTCTTGGCACAAAGGCGTGTCAGTCCAGTCCAACCCAGCGTTCTGGGTTTCAGTTCAACTGTTTCTGTCTGGATGGAGGTCGGCTCCTGGTCCTTGGTCTGATTCTGGTCCGGTGCGATGCGGTCGGGGTCAGATGCGGGTGAGTTGGTGCCAGAGGCTGGACGGCAGGATGCTCTCCACCTTCTCCATGATGAAGTTCAGAGGAGCAAACAGCGTGCTGAGGAACTACAGGGAGACAAAGAAACAAACTTGAACATGTTTGACTTCGGTCCCTCGGCGAGCTGAATGTTGAATTAGCCGAGTTCAACATCCCTCAAAAGTTACATCATTTAAAATAATATCAGTTAATATTTCATTTGTAGGCCACACATGTTGCCGCACACACATTTTTTGCAATGAACCCTCAAATGTGGTTATCAGACAGTTGCAACAAAGCCATGTGATGGAGGCAGGATATTTTACTTCACGGATCAAGAACTTCAATGGGAACTTAATAATCAGAAATTTTCTCAAGCATGTCTGTAAAAAAGTTTTCATATGGGCGCATACTGTACAATAGATACACCGATGCTGATATATCTGTGATACAGTTATCTCTTACTGTAGATGAGTCCCACAATTTCTTTTCTAATTTCCCTGTCCTGCATCGTTTTCCAACTCTTTCCATTAAATCTACATTTCCACTTTATGCCTGACTGCTGCAGCCTTGTCCGTGAGTACAGACACTGTCAGGCCTTGTCCTCAGGTGTGTTATGGCAACAGCCAGTGAAGAGGGGGGGAGGGGGTCATAGAGGTTCCCACTTTGTCAGATGGCAGATAAAAGCCATGACGGGGTTTGTGGAGAGAGAGAGAAGAGTCTATCTGTGCTGCCCTCCTCTTCGCCTGCATGTATCTTCCTGGTAGTCGACATCGGCCTCACACATCGTATCACACATCTCTGTTCCTGCTTCAAAGAGCACTTCAAAGTAAAAGGTGTGTGTTCTGTGTGTGTTTGAAGTGTGTGTGGGCGGTGAGGAGGGACCGTCCTGTCGTCAAAAAGCAGGGATGCACCACGATACATCAGATCTGTGTCGACACTGGCCTTTAAGTGGATTCATATTTAATATGTTTAGCTACTCTGACCTTTCTGCTTGCGCCACATTAAAAATGTCAACACAATATATCTCATTGCTTAACATGTCGACTGCTGTGAAATTTGCTCCAAGTGGACAAACTGATTTGCGCGGTTTGTGTATCAAGAGAGAGAAAGTTGGATCAGTGCGTCGCTCCCAAAAAGGACAAATTTGGTCCCGGCAATTAAAAAACAAATAAATATCAATTTGGTCCTAATGTCAAAGTTTAAACAACATATAGTTATTGTCTAAATGCATTCTGCAGCATAATTGGCTGTTTCTTAAAGGTCCTGACCTCAGACACTTGGTGTATATACTTCATCTGTCTGTTGATGCCACTCAAACACAGTCTGTCCACCACTGACAGTAAAATAAAGACGGACGGCACGAGAGCTCCCCAAAAGTGAAACCCAAACATCTCGATCGCCACCTGGTGGCTGGCTACAGTATAGCTCATAAACCCCTCCCCCTCAATGTTAGGGGCCAAACTAAAAACTCAAAGTACACATCAACTAAATTTTTCCCAAAGATGGTTTCTATCCTTTTAGGTAGTTCTTATCACGCTGATGTGTTGATATGTTCGAGTGTTCATTTTTCTGATCAGTTTAGGTTTAATTAGTTATTTAATGCTATAAAATGGGGGTGAAACGGCATGATTGACAGCTGAGCCCTGCTGGGGGGCAGGGTCTCAGTACCAACTAGCTCCAAATGACATCACCATTTTTGTACAGTGGGAGGAAGTCGTCCGTCTTTATAACAGTCTATGCTGTCCACACAGTCTGAAGAAGAGCTCTAATCTATCTGAGGCTGTGTAAATTTTTTGGGGGGGTCTTCATTAGATAGGACAGCTTGAAGAATGTCCTGTGCAGCACTCCAGCTCTTGGCAGGTAGATGGTACCTGCTGATAGTGTCACATCAGGGTGAAGGGAGGGATGGGGGGGAGGCAGCGCCCTCTACTGGCTGCTATGAATACAGGAAGGGAGGCTGAAGGTGTGTTTCAGCAGCCTCTAAACATGAATATGAACATCCCTCTCTTGCACGGTTATGGCTCGGTGTGGCACAGCGTGATTAGAGCTAACACTCTTATTTAAAATGCAAAATGTAACGGTTCACAAATGACTAAGACATGTGGATTATTATAGACACAAAAGCTAAATGTGAGATGCTTTGCAGAGCTCTGACACTGAGGGGCTCAAAACAGAAAGTCTATCCTGGAAGTGGTGGAAAAGGTCACAGAATCATTCCAATCAAATTAGCTTCACCTCTGTAGAGCAAGTTTCAGAGCAACGTGCCAATTATTAGACTGTGTGCAAAACAGACATTTAGACTCAGGGGCGGCACATTAAGAAAGGTCTGAGGGCACGAGTTATATTATTCCTTCCAGCAGATTTTATGGAAATTAGGCTATTAACTTTTAAGATCCCTTGTCGTCAGCCACAGTGTCGGGTAAGATGAAAGGTTCGCGCCGGATAAAAGGTCAAATTTATTGCTTTGATTGATTTTTTGCTGCCTTGTGCTGTGTTTTGCCTTTGCCCAAAAAGTGTGTGTGTGTGTGCACTCACAGCTTTAGCAAACACTCCCATGAGTTCAGGGAACTGGTGTGTGAGCAGAGCCAACATGGCGGTGAAGGAGCAGAGACCGGCTGTGAAGAGGATGAAGAAGGGCAGCTCCTTCTTGGGGTAGACTGACACCTCGTGAAACACTGCTTCCACGTGGGACACACACACACACACACACACACACGCGCGCACACACACACACACACACGCGCGCACACACACACACACACACACACACACACACACACACACACACACACACACAC
>JBBPCS010000917.1:14112840-14126888 GCA_037974645.1 Hollardia meadi | reverse complement strand
CACACACACACACACACACACACACACACACACACACACACACACACACACACACACACACACACACACAATGTTACTTTAGAGCAAAACATTTACATCAAATATATCTCAAACTGTAAACTTCATTGACTGCAGGTTAGTTTGTATTTTAAACAATTATTGACACAAATCCTTCCATTTATTCCCTGTTGTAACGTTACAAACTTAAACTATAGTGTCCAGAATGTTTTTAAAGGGACAGTTCACCCTAAAATCAAGTGTTTTAGTGTGAGTTGTTGAGTTCTCGGCTGTAGAGATGTCTGCCTTCTCTCCAATATAATAGAATTAGATGGCACTCGTGGCTCTTGGTGCTCAATGTACCAGGAAATACATTTGTAAAACTCAGCATCAATGTCTCTTTCCAGAAATCATGATCCGGTTACTCAAGATAATCCACAGACCTTGCTGTGAGCAGTTTCATGTAGGAACCAAACTACACCTCGCAGAAGGAAACATGCATCTACACATCTCTGATGAGGCGGGATGGAAACATTAACGGTGTCCTCCTCAGTTGAGCTTTAACGTTAGTTAGCTTATACCCCTTTCACACTGGCCAAAAAACCCACTTAAACCTGCCAACATCTGGCTTTTGTGTGCAATGTGGATGTGTGCAATCGGGATTTACTCCAGGATCAACTGACCCTGCAGAAGTCATGGGTATTTAGCTGTGAAGTAAACGTAACACCTGGGGGGGATGCGCTAATTTTGGACCCATTTCCGGCGCGATGCTATGACGCGTACATAGATTCACATTATCATTATCATCTCTGAGTCAGTCATGTTTAATGAGGCTGTTATAATTAATTAAAACCCCATTTGTTGTCTTTTCAGAAACATGTCTCAGTGGAAAAATAATTATAGATTAGACTCAGAGTTTTGGTGAACAACATTAGTGTGGTGTAATTTGCGGCGTGTCCACACACGCACGTACGCACACGCACGCACACACACAGTGAGATGCTGCTGGTGGCTGGAAGCCAACTTAATCAAGTGAAAGTTTGTGTGTGAAGACAGACGAGCTGCTGAGCAGACAGCAGGACGACACACACGTCGGCTCACAATCATCCACACACTTACCAGCGCTCTGTTAAGGAATTTGTCTCATCATCATAATTATTAATGACAAATTTAACCACTCAAGAGATTGAAAGTAGCGTAATTATTCTACATGAAAAGACTAAATCAACATTATCCTCATAAATGTGGACAAATGAGCACATTTTTACCTCAAACTATGCAGCTTCTACCATAAATCACAAATAAATGAGGCTGCTGTGACTCATATTTTTATTTCTACTGTTTGAATTCCTCTCCAGATTTAAATTTTTACTGCAAATGTATATCAGTTCCAAATATCCTTGATTACTAATAATCTGTATCAGCCCTGAAAAAAACCCATATCAGTCGATCCCTTGTATAAAAACACATTGTGTGTGTGTGTGTGTTTAAATGTGTGTGTCAGGGCGTCTCTTACTGGGTAGCAGCTCTCTGTCGGCCGTCTCTGTGCAGATGGGGTATGGATAAAACAGGTGACCCTTCTCCAGAGGATACGGGATCATTCTGAACGCTACAAACACACAAAAACACACCCAGACAGAGCTGATCTTAACAAAGAGCTGCAGACGGATGATTACGTCTTAAATTATGAACAGTAAATGTTTCCATGTAGGCAGTTAAGACTTAATTCATAGTTATTCTGTTAGTAATGAAACCACTAATGAGATATCAATTGGCCAATAGAATGTGTGTGAGCCTGTTATCATTTTAACTGTGTGTGTGTGTGTGTGTGCGTGTGTGTACTCACTGCCCTCCCAGGTGCAGTGGAGCAGGTTGAGCGCCCCCTCTACCCTTTTCCAGTGCTGCAGGTGGAAGAAGGCGTAGGCGATGGCCTCGCTGTCTCCTCTCTTCAGAATGTGTTCTGGAGGGAGAATCAGACTCTTCATCTCAAGCAGATACTGAGGAGGAGGAGGAGGAGGAGAAAAGGAACAAAGACAGACAAGGAACAGAATTAAATGGCGGCAGTCAATCGTAATTTAGTACAAATTATGAATGGGATGTTGCCGAGTACAGAAAAGAAGCCACTAATAAAACAAACCCTGTACCATTGACTTAAGCTCATAATCTGTGAACTTTAACACATAATCCAAAACTTTGCCCACAACTTCTGTCCAATGACACTTGGACTGGAAAATTACAGGTACCTCCCAATTCAGTTAGCTACCATGCTACCACAAAGCGATACTCGATGAATCTGGAGGTCTTGCAGTTTTTTATTTCTTTATTTTTTTTTTCACACATTCACAGAAATAATGGCTGATGCTCCGAATGAAAAGTTACTGTTTTTTTTAAAAAACATGCTCCATTGCCCTGAAGGTAGATTTGGTGCATTAGCTGTTGTGTTGTTGTAATGTTTTATTGTCCAACTGGTTCTTAAACACCAACAGATTTTAATATCTCTCCTAACATTTCCTCATTAATAATGCAGCTGCTCTTGTACTGAGCATATAAACATTTAAGAGTTCTGTGCATCAATTCATTCAATTCAATGCATCTACATCATCAGGATGCTGTGCAAAAAAATAAATAAACCAGAATGGGATCATTTTCCTTTTTGATATACTCAATTGAAAACGGTACGAAGAAAATACATTTAATGTTTTTTTTCGTGAATATATGCTTAATCTGAATTTGATGCCATCATCACGTTTCAAACCAGTTGGGACCGGGGCAACAAAAGACGGGGAAAGTTGTGCAATGCGCCAAAAACACCTGTTTGGAGCATTCCACAGGTAAACAGCTTCATTGGTAACAGGTGATAGAATCATGATCGGGTATGAAAGGGGCTTCCTCAAAAGGCTCAGTCCTTCACCACTTTGTGAAACATGTGATTGCATATAAAAGATATTAGTAGATGGGCTCAGGAACACTTCGTCAAACTGTTGTCGGTAAACACAGTTTGTCGGTTTTTATAAGAGTTTTACGCAGCATCCCAACTTTTTTTAAATCGGAGTTTTAAGAAGAGATCATTTCTCAAACCATGAATTAAAACCTTGTGTTTTTCTTCTTGTTCCTCCAGTTGAATGTTTACTTTCAACTTTTCAACTCAACTTTTTCAAAATATCCTGCTCAGCATGCATACTGTATCTTTATAAAAACAGACTGATTATCTAATATGTTAATCAAAGAAACTCTCAAATATTAGTTTTTCAAATCCAGCATGAGTCTGTCTCTCATGTCGACAGGAAAACTCAGTTCAACACCTTCACTGGCCAGCAGCTGTGTCACATGGGGAGCATGATGATGCGTGATGTGTGTGTGTGTGTGTGTGTGTGTGTGTGTGTGTGTGGTCTCACTTTGGGAACGTGAGGGTTGAACTCCACCGCTCTGTGGATGGCTTCTACTGCGTTCATCTCCGCTGTGCTCAGCCCTCGCCGGGATGCTGCCTCTGGAGAAAATCTGCACACGCACACACTCCTGTCAGTAATCTGATTTGGGATTGCATGTCACTATATGATCAAAGTGTTTTTGCAAACGATCCCCACGGTGCTGAAGAAAGATGATGCAATCCAGGCTGCTCACTGGTCCCTAACTAGGTACACTGTGCAAGAACATCACATAATTTCCCAACAAGTAAAAAAAGCTTCTGTTTCGTAACTAGATTTACAGCCTCGTGGTTGTATGCCTTCGCGCACCAGTCAAGTTGCAGTTTTCATCTATATCTGTCCAAACTCATATATGTAGTGACTGATAGAGAGCTTGGTCACATGGTGCAACAACATTCACCTGAAGCTCAATGTCAACAAAATCAAAGACCTTGTGGTGGACTTCAGTGCTTCAAATATGGATGTTGCTGCAAAGAAGCTCTAAATTCTGAAAGATGGATTTCTCACAAACATGTTCAGTCCGGCAGCACAGAAGATCTGTGTGACATTTTGTCATAATTAGCGTATGAATTCTTCAGTTATGTCTCAAAAAATGGTTGAATTGCTCTCTTTTGGGCAACCAATCATATATTAGATGGGGCAGGACTCGGCACCCTGGTTAACAAAGAAAATAGAGAGGAGATTTGTTTTGGCCGTGTCTGTATCAGACAGAAACTATATGAGTTGTAAGCTTGTTGTTAGCTGTGTAGTCAACCCTCCGTTAATGTACTGTTAAGTTAGCTACCTAGCTAACGCCAATCAAAACCCATGTAGAGCCTTTTTGTTTCTCTCGCTGCACAAGCGCTTCATCCCAGTGCCCTGCCAGCGCTTTTCTGCGGTCAAAAAAAAAACACTAAAACACCTAAACAATAAACAGAAACTGTGCGTGTACATGCATGTACAAAGTTTTTCTATGGTTTTAGCTGTGTACCACCGGTATGACTGCATTATATGTTTCACAGTCAGATCTCTGGCGAGACAGAAACACTTTTCACAACAACACAGATCAACCCCTCAAGGCAGCTCAAAGAGCACAATTACAGCTAACCCACTGTTACTACATCACCGCTCAGCCCTATTCTCTTGTTCAACGTGGCCTCCGGGATTTTCAGCTCCATTTTAAACTTTTAAGTAGCACACAGGTATTTGGAGCCCCCCGTATGAGCATTGTGGCTGATGAAAAGCGATACTCACTTGTCTGATACCGCCCTGGCTTTGAGCAAGGCTGCTGTGTAGCATATTGTTGCAGATTTGGGTAAGCTAATATCTGTAGAGGAGACACAAAGCAGACATGGACGGAGGGGAGGGGGGTGTTAAGTGAACATAACAAAAGTTTGGAATTACAGGTGATAGTTAGAGGGGGTGGGGGCTGTGTAATAACACTGCAGCCACCCAGAGGAGTCATCAATAAAGATAATGAGTTTCAAAGCTGTCAGGCTGTTTTTTTTCCCACTTATCTAACAGTTAAGTGTGAACTGCCTTTTTACACTGTTGTAACTTGTAAATGTGACAGCAGTGATGAAGCTGACAGATTCTCCAGAGCTCTAACATGAATGAGTAAAGAGATTACAACACCTTCACAAACACCGGCTGTATACTATACATTTATGTCCTGTACATGTAGGTTGATATTAGAGCTGCAAAAACTCTCTTTAAAAAAAAAAAAAAATCTATTTATCTGCCCAGTATTTTCTCTCTTCATTGTTTGGTCTATAAAATGAAATACGTCCGTCACCAACTACATAAAACCACAGGTTGCGTCTTCAATTTGCTTGTTTTGTCTGACAAACAGCACAAAACCCCAAAATAAGATGTACTATCAGACAGAAAAGCAGGAAATAGGAAATGTTTGGAATTTAAGCTTAAGAAAAAATCATTAAAAATAATAATTAATTATGAAAACAGTTTCTGATTATTTTCCTGACAATCGATTAAAGGTGCACTTATACAAATATAGCCAGAATTTGAATTTAAAAAATAGACTAACTGCCAACTCCTGTCACTATACTCTCTGCTGTAGTTATCTCAGACTGTCTAATTATCTTTGGTTGTAGCTACAGCGACTGTTAGCTCAGTTAGCAGTGGAGCTAGTGGCCCGACAGCTCACTCAACGCTGCCCAGATTGTGACCTCGTATCACTAAAGTAAAATTGTGGCCAGATCTTACAAATTGCACCTTTAAGCTAATTGTTTCAGCTCTAGTTGGCATCGTGGATTCTGGTCAGTCTTACTCATTGAGAGGTCTTATGCCGAGTATAATGACATTTTGAATATTAAAAGTTGTGTGATAATTTCTGCATCTTTAATTTTTCTGCAAAAGCTCAAAAGGAAATTGAAGTTCTACTTAGAAGTTAAACATCACAGTTTTTTCTTGGACTTTTGAGGGACTAGAGGAAAGAAATCCTGGATGTTTCTCAGGAAAAAGAACACTACTATCACTATTGTAATGAAGTGAATGTACATATAATTACATGATGTGATTTAGTGTTACATTATTACAAATTGCACAGTATTGCTTTGTCCTTTCAATCATTGGCAGTGAGAGGAGGCTGTGGTACAAATAGTCTCAGATGTGGGTGTGTATCATGATATCTATATCAACAGTTATGTTGCATTAACCGTGTGTGTGTGTGTGTGTGTGTCTCACCGTCGTACTTGGCCAGAACGGCCTGGACGTCGGCGTAGTTCTGGAGCTCTAGTAGCGACTCCAGCAGGTTCTCGTGGATGTTGAACATACTGAGGAGAGGGAACTCCTTCATTAACTGGAAAACACACAACTGTTGTTACATGTAATACTGGACAGGGGGCGACACATGCACAGTCAGCAGACAAGAGCTTTGGGTCATCACTAGGTTTTGTTATTGCCAAATCTAAACCTTCAATGCAATCTGACTGAATGTTGAAAATGAAAACTTCCATGTGGCTTTGTGTGATTTTCTGACCCTGGTGAGTAAAACAAAGCCTTTGAAACGTGTGTGTGTGTGTGTGTGTGTGTGTGTGTGTGTGTGTGTGTGTGTGTGTGTGTGTACACTTACATCTCTCATCATTTTAACTGCTTCTCGTGTTCGGCCAAGCTTTCTGGAGCACATGGCCAATCGTCTCTTTATGTACACCAATACATTGGTGTCTCTTCCTGGTGTAGGCACACAAACGCATGATGTAATACTTTTATGATCCATATAAATATATTGTGAGCATGATGCACCAGTTTACACCTTCAAAATATTACAAAATTACCTTTACAAAATATTAAAGGAGGATCAATCAATTCCTCTGCTTCAATTTTACATTCTGATTATTAGGAGTATTGGCACTGAGTGGATTTTACTCACTGTGCTGGGCTTCATATTGTGTACCGTGATGTTGTAGTTGTTGACTGCGGCGATAGCAGCCCTCTCCAGCTTTCAGCGCCTGTTTAAACAAACGTTCAGCCTCCATGATGGTTGTAGCTTCTTCCTCCGCCAGCAGGATGTATGCTGTCGCACAACTTCAGGAGGAGAGGAGAGGAGAGGAGAGATTACAAACTAACTCATTGTCATCTCCGTATGTATTCATTCATTACTTTACCAACTCAATGTACAGGGTGCCTTGCTCATCTACACAGCATGGCATCTCTGTGCTATGAAACCGCTTTTTACGCCTCATGTATTTGAAAGCAATATCTGACAGCGTATTGATCAAAGAAGTTTTCCCTCCGAGTCATGCTGCTGTCATGGCCTTGATATGAGCTGATACGAGTGTCATACAACTACAATTCCCCTGCACTGCCTTTGTGGTCACAGACGTTCCTAAAAATAAACCTCCACTGCCATGAAAACATGTAACGTCGTCTTCCCCTACGAATGGTGCAGGTGCCCCGAGGGCCAATCTGAGATGAGACGCATCATCGCTCCCACAAACAAAACCTGCAGGTTTTTTGTTGTTGTTTTCTTTCAATTTACACGACACTGAAGTCTATTGAGCTAAATAAAAAACAGTGCTGATGATTATTTGGGTTGTTGGGATGAAATCAAGGTTTTATAAAATTTCATTCAATATAAGGGTTTGAAAACAGAAGAAAGTGCAAATGTAAACACAGTACAGTCACAGTAAGGAAGTGGTCCATTTGATGACATTGCAAAAATGATGTTTGAATCTAGATTGTTGATTATAGTAACAGTATGTGCATGCCCCAACATAAATCTGAGGGCTCAACAATTGATTTAAAGAATAAGAAGGTGAAGGTGATGATCGAGGCCATAAACTGTGGCAAGTAGTCAGAAGTAGACATTTTTCCATTTTAAAGGGTCACAATCGAAAACAAAAAATATCTTTAAAAAGGAAGTTAAGATGCCATTTCAACGCATCCCTCCATGTTTGGTCAAAATGGCACCAGATCAGATCCAGATGGTTTGGGGTAAAGATGGTCTGGGATAACCAGCGGAGAAAAACCGGGGAAAAGAAGTGACCAAAAACGACTCTCGCACGACGCACTTAATCAAGTTCCTGTTCCAGTTAAAACACACGGCTCCTCTGCTGGTCAGTGACATGTGAATATATTGACCTTCATCAATATAAAGCAGGTCAGGAACAAAAATCAATCTTTCTTTTCTGGATGATTGAAAGTTTTAACAGGAAAATCAAATATTGACAGTTTACTTTAAATTTCCAATTTAGGATGTCATATGCTCCAAGGAATGCCTGATTGTATTACCGGGTATCACCATAACTAGTGTTCGACCAGTATGAGGTTTTTATTGGCTGAGAGCAGGACTGCAGATGGGCAATATTTAATGCCGATATCATGTTTCTGTTCCTTTGCAATAATTTAATAATAACAAATGAGAAACGGAAATGATGAACTTGAATGAACATTTATTTAACACTTATGTTATCGTCTACAGTGACATGTTGTTTTTGAATTTTTAGTAATTAATGAAATAGAAAAATACATGTGGTTATGCTGTGGCTACAGATGTGCCAGCAGATGTTTATCAGTCTGAAAATGCCAGGTATCAGCCCAATTCATTGATCTTCCTCTAACTTATCATCACTATTACTAGTTATTTTAATTGTACACCTTCACTATTTTACATGACAACACTCTCAAACTTAAAATAAAAATAATAAACAGGTACACTAGAGACAGAGAGGAAGACAAAAAGAGGAAGATAAAGAGAAAGTGCACTCACTCTTCGAGCTCCAGAGCTTCATGTGCTGCAGAGATGCGAGCCTGTGGGTTCCTCTCTCTCCATGCTTTCTGCATAACTGCCACCAATCAAAACACGCACAAAGAAACATATTCATGAAGTCAGAGGGGTCACATCACCACCTGTGCATAATACACCAAGATGCACGCTTGCGTATGTGCGTTTGCTTACTGGCGTCAGCAGGCCGGAGGTGGTCTGAGTCGCAGGTAAAGAAGGTCTGATGGTCTTGTGCTGACAGGTTCATGTCATAGTAAGTCAGCGGCTCTCGACCCGTTACCCACGTATATCTGAACAACAGCACAGGCACACGTTTATAATTAGCAACTGACCAAACGCACAAAAACAAAAATTAAAGAGAAAGAGAGAATGAAAGACCTGAGCTGGTTCATCAGCTCAGATAGGTAGGTGTTAGATGTTCAGATAAGTGTAAATGAGTCATTGGCTGTCTTCACTTAATGGGAATTGTACTTGACTGAGATTGGCCAAAGTCAGCAGGCGAGCGGAGAGGTGCAGAAAACGACAAGATAATTACAACATGAGAAATGGAAAAAGTGGAGGATGGCTCAGTGGGAAAATGAGTTTCATTCCTCAAAAGGAATGAAACAATAGAAATCAAGAGGGAAGAAAGGAGGAAAAGAAGATGAAAGAAAGCAGAAAGACAAAAAGGAAGAGGAAGGAGTAGATAAGGAATGAAGGACAGGATGGGAGATAATAAATTAAACATGAGGAAATAGAGGAGGAAGGGAGAAAATAAATTACTGTAGCTGAGGGGAAAACACCAAACAGATGACAGAATGTGAGGTGGAAAACATACGTAGGGAAAAAGCAGGAGAGTGAGCCAGACACTGATTAGAAAACAAACAAAAGGAGGACGCACAGATCAGAGAGTGGGAGGAAAAAGAAAGACAGTGGAGGCCTGAGCTCCAGTGTTCCTGCAGGCAAGCTGAAGCCCCGGAGCGACCCAGGGGGATTCACATGCAGGTGGCTTAGCTGCTGTCACTCACCGATTATATTCGGCTCCACGAAATAAATTCAGCGGATTTCTCCACACTTTACATTCTGCAGGAAGGAGACAGAGAGAGAACAACACCGGCGATGAGTGTCGAGGGTGAAGTCGACGCCGAGCCTCCTCGGCACACTTCAAAGGGCTCCACTGTGCTTTCTGCCATCCGCCCTGCAGCTCCCTCAGCACGGCTGACGTGGAAAAGGCCTTAAAACTCCTCAGTGACCAAACGCGATTCTACACAAAGACTCGCAGCTGTCAGAAAACAGTCACGAGCCCGTGTTGATGAATGGAGGAACTATTTCATCTCCTCTGCTCTCTTGCCAACCAGTTTTCACACACTCTTACTTGCAATTAAGACACCTTAAACACCTGCATTATTGTTATAGCTTATCAACTACATTGTTACAAATTAGTTGAGTTACTGTACAATTTCTCCACATGCCTCCTGGAAACAGCAGAAGTGCCCCCTGGGGCGTAAGTACCCCTGCTTGGGAAGCACTGTTCAACACCCACCCCAGCCGCAGCCTGTCCACCCTGCTATCATTGGCGAATTCATCCTCCACACTCCACCTGAGAAAAGTTTAGTTGTTGTTACGCGAGTAAGAATAAGTTACACCCTGCAACACTGATTGCTATGGGGGGGATTTACACGGAGTAGATTATTAGCCAGAAAACTGAGGATTATCACAGCTGAATTAATTACACTTCCTTTCTTCTCTCCGTCATGGCTTGTTGATTTAGTGCAGAACATATAATCCTATTTAATTCAAAGATGTTTGGCTGAGAACGAAAGCAGGTTGCGTCATGCCTCCATAAAGACTTCAACAACATGACCCTTTGGAGGAAACTTGTGGAGATTATACTGACCGGGTGAGGTTACACATCATTACCATTTGACCACTTTGGCTTGTTGCTAATATGGTTTTTATGACGGTGAAAAAACGGGCCGAATCATCTAATACATGTTGCATTCTAGATGCATATGGAGAATAAATGGCTTCTTTTATCATTTGCAATGGAACCAAAGGAATTATTCAGCGCTAAGACATTTCCTCTTTTGAATGATTGGATTTCCATGGGGAAGCAAATACACATTCAAAGGATTAACCATGATCAAAGCATCACTGATAAAGAACAGAAGCCAAAGAAGCTGCTACGCAGAGCTCACAGAGTGGCTATGGAGGATGCTGCTGGACTCCTCTACTGTAGTTCAACGAGTTCATTGTCAGGGTTGAATCTCTGTGTAGCTCAACAGGCCAAGTATCGACTTAATAAATACTCTTATTAAAACACAAAGCGTATCCTGCTTTCCTTGATTTTTCTTAGTTTTATTTATTTGTTTTAATGGGTGAAAAGGGCATCAGATTAGATACTAGAACGTATTAATTATCAAACAGTTACGTTCTGTGCTCCATTCCATTCTTTTGTTATATTTTTTGCATCGCACCCACAACATGCACCATACATTGATCACTGCATGCATTGATCCAGACAGCCACATCTCATCGCAGCTATTTTCCTCATTTACTTTAATAAACTTCATTTTGACAGTGCATACTTTGTGTACATCTCCCTTCTTTGTTGCTGTACGCACTTCAGATATTGTACGGGCTGTATATAAAAATGTATTAATACTGTATGTTTGCCAATATATAAGCCTATACAGCTAAAAAGCCATGTTTGAGAATGTGTCTAAAAGAGAACATACTACAATGTTTGTAAGGATGTAATCGTTATTTTTAATTTGTGAATCCGAAGCAGCGGGGAGATCGAGGTGTCATCTAGAGACAAATCCTGCTGCTGCAGTGTAACAGCACTCATACAAAGATATGGGTATGTTTTCTGATTCACAGCTAGAAGCAACACATTAAAAAAGAAAACTCATCTGGATGGAGCATCTCAAATAAATCTTCTAAAGTCGACTCTACTCGCTTTTCCCATTGTGGATCGTACCGTAACCGTTTTGGTATCACCTCAATCGAGGTCCTTTTTTTTACTAAAAGAAGTCGTGAAAACACAGCAGACCACTGAATGATCCACGGTGGATTCATTCACACTGTATATTCTCTTATACAAGTATTGGCTCCTCTGTGTGTTTGTGTGTGGTTGAGTGAGAGAAAGTGGGAGCTACGGCAGATGGTGAATGGAGCGGAGCAGAGGAATTGGTTTGCAGGAAAGTTGTCCGTTTAGCCGTAAACGTACGGTGTAGTAACAGTTTGCACAGTGTTAACACAATGGCTCAGTGGCTGCCCACTGCTCCTCAGGGATGTTTACATACAGAGAACATGTTTGACTACATTGTATTTGGTTAAATAAATAAATGAATAAAGTAAAGCTCCCGTGTCTTGTTTCCCAACTGCTGGAAAAGTGAAGGTGAAGGGGATGTGGGACCGCTATGACGATCGGCTAAGAATGCCCGCCTAACTTGAGGGGTAACCGTCTGCAGCGGAAAAAACCAAGTGGAGAAAAATTAAAGCGAGTTGAGTTTAGTCGAGTTGAGTCGTACCCTGCAGTGTCAATACACCAAACTCCAGAAAGGAAATTTTAAAAAAAGACAAGTAGAAACAAAAGTGGAAGCCTTTCCCAAAACTACACATTGTCAATACTTTCATTGCCTTCAGCGGGCCGGTGGGATTTGTGCGAGTACAGCTGAAAATTTCCTTTAACATTTTGGGCTTTTTTTTTTTTTTTTGTTGTTGTCTTTTGTGAAGTTAACGCAGTGGAACCAAACTGAATCTCTATCAGTAACTGTATCACTGCAACAGTGACCTGCAAAGGAATGAGATCTGAGTGGAAAAGCTAAAGTGAGCAGGGAGTCAGAGCCTTTGCAGCAATTAAATAAATAGATGGTGATGATGACCATCATGAGACCCATGACGAGTATTAACATTTAAGGCATCGATTTTTCTCTTCGTGTTGTTCTTGTGTTCTTTGCATTTGGTGTTGCTTGATTTGATAAACACAGATCTCCTGGAGGCAGACTTTGTAATCACCTGGTCCCTGACATGCTGGAAGAACCTAAGGCAAACTGAAGCTCTGTATTAACACGTTTTTACTAATATTTACTCTATTTATGCCCGTCAAACAACAAAATAATGATGTACTTCTGCCACGATACTCCTGTTATATCAGGTGCCGTCTTTCTTTTTGAGCTGCTGCACTTTAAGGTGCCGTTTTCCATCTATCAGCTCTTACCAGACACACTTTGTCGATTTGAATCGGCCTCCCCATTACTGGTGTTGGAGTTGCTGGGGGAGCTGCTGTCCACTCCACCCAGCAGGGGGCGCAGGTGGCTCACAGACACCTGCTCTATGAAGGAGGTCCCATATTTCCTGAAATACCACCACTCAAATATCTGTGACAGAGAAACAGAGGGATAGAAAGGAAATCTTAAATGCAACAGTTCAGAGGACATAATATTCATTCAATGAAGACCACATGGATGTTTCTCTTTTCTTCATACTTCTGTCATTCTTTACAAATGCAATTTAAGTTCAGTAGACACTGTGGTAGTAAACCTAAACGTCCAGCCCCTTTCAGTGTTTTACCAGCCAATTCAGATAAAACAGGATGTACATAGAAAGACAATTACCAGCTAGAACATAACAGAGAAAATACTTTGTCAGCTGAAGACCTTTAGTTGTACTTAGCTTATTGTGATTCCCCATCACATTTATGATTTTAATCAGAGCAGGGACTGAGCTACTCCAATGATTAACACTGTGTGCATCAGTGGGTCTCAGCCTTGTGCCACGAAGGCCCACGAGTGTGCTTGTCCTGTATTTGACCAATTACCATGTTCAGCTAAAGTGGAGGACCTAATCAGTGGACGTTGCTGTATGGTGGACTGATAATCTGCAGACTGTTGTGTCACGATGGCACATGTCCGAGACCCACTTGGATGGCAGAGAGGGTCGTACATTAATGTGTGTGTTAAAGTGCCCCTGAGCAAGACACTGAACACACATACTGCTCCCGATGAGCAGGGCAGCGCCTTGCACGGCAGCTCCACTTTCATCAGTTTGTGCTTTGATGTGCTCTCAGGTTAAAAGCACTATATACTGAAAGTGCAGTCCATTTAACTTTATGTCTTGCCCCTGTCCGGGGTTTTTAGCATTTTAGCATTTGTCTAACAAATCTGTAGTTTCAAACATTTGCCCTATCACTGTATTCAAAATACAACAATTTCAACAGTATGTGAAGCTTCACAAACACTTATTAAATATGAAATAATAGTATTACCATAAAATTGCTTTTTCGCAAAGCACACCGAGCTGCTCTGGTGGAGTAGTTCAGTGGCAAACAGCACAAGACTGTGTCTATAAATACTGAGTGAGACTGTTGCTCAAAGAATATAGGGGGGGGGGGGGGCCACCATAAAGTTTGGTAGGTT
>JBBPCS010000917.1:14087461-14111477 GCA_037974645.1 Hollardia meadi | reverse complement strand
GCCCGGCACTATAGGGCATCCAGATCTATCATTCTGCATGTCTATGTTGCTGGACAGGACAGGTAAAAAAAAAAAAAGAGGAAGATATGCATGTATCTGCACGTGTGTGTGTGTGTAAACAATGTAAACAATCCAGAGGAATTAACCAGCTATACAAACAACATTGATCGCTCTCCATTGCTACCCACAGTTGTGTAGCTGCCGTTTGTGGCATAAAATGACACTACACTGAGAAATACTAACAAAGCTAAATTCAGGCTCCTACATCTTATCTTGAACATGAGAAAGAAATACAGAGTGAGACATCCAAGGACAGAGAGGGAAAAAGGACTAACTCAAAATCTCATTTAAAATTCTGGAAATCTATTTTGGGTGTCAGTAGAAATACTTCCAAACAACAGATTTAGAGATGAACTGGTACCGTTTTCCCTCGTGTGCAGAAACACAAAAGAGGTCTAAGAAGTAACAGCAAATTCTCTGCCATGCAGTACAGGAAGATGGATCGAATCCACAGCTGTATCAGGTAATGCGACACATCCAAGCCTATAAATATAGAACCTGATCCACATTACTAAGTGAGAATAATCCAAGAATTAGTCACAGCAGTTTGAAGATTTTGCTTAAAGTACAAGATGCACACTTTGAAGAGAATGACACCTCAGTTCAAGTTATTTTCCATTTGATTCTCAACAAGAGAGAATATTATCCTGCATTTTGTAAAACGTTCCAAAATAATTAATCTTCAATGAATCTTTAATGCTTTGCTGGTGACAAGCTAAGGGGTGTTTTTATTGTATTGATTTGTGGTTTGTGTGCCAAGAAAATAGCAATATAATAAAAACCGTTCTCCAAGATTTGTTCTCTTCATAACAGGGGTGGTTTTAATGTTTTGTTATGATTTTTCAATGTATGTGATGCTAAATTAAATAAAATGGACAAATTGCTTTGTGGAGCCCTGACAAATGTTGGCATTAGTATCATTTTCCCTTTGTGTCAATAAAGCAACTGGAAAATAGAGAATAGAGGGAGGAAGACACTTTCATCTATTAATTTTCTTTGTTTTACTTGATGGCTGATGGATAAATAGTTGTATTTCTTTCAAACAACAACTAAAATGTTATGCGGGAGGCTGCGAAGGCTGACAATCTGTCAAACATCCTTTTATTTTTAATTATTTTCCATAGCCACAGAGAATAAAAGTAAACAAAGAAAACAAACATATGGGAAATCAATGGGGGAAAAAAATAAAAATGACATCCCCTATCCTCTGGCTTAATCCAGCCAACAAGCCACTATGTAAACACAGATATCTGCTTCCACTATCCTTCAAACAGTGTACACACAGATATACAACTAAGACATAAAGAGGCAAACAACACACACACACACCACACACACACACACACAGCCAGCAGGCCCTCGCCCACGCGCTGAGCAAACCGTCCACTTCATGAATATCAATTCAAAATGTACAGGGCCACCTGCTGTACACAATACAAAGGCCATTTGCAAGGGAAAAGATCAGAAACACAGCAACCGTAGAGTTCCTGACTACACACAGCATGTCAGCAGCAGCAGCAGCAGCAGCAGCAGACCAAATGAAGCAACACATTACTTACCCTCCATTCCACATCCACCAGAGCCACCAACACACTTCTCTCCTTTTAAATAAAATTATCTCTGGCAAAGACACAGTGAATGTGAGTTTTTGTCCCTCTTTCAGCAGAAGTGTGACCACATCCATACAGCAGTCTAAGCAGCAGCTAGCTGTCTTTCATAGAGCACATTTACTTGTAGGGGGCCCCTGGTCTGGTTTGTTTTTCTTGATTGGCTGCTGCCTCTGAGTGACAGCAGGCTGACGCAATTGTTAGCCAGCTCTGTCCTTCTCTCCTGCTAGTAACCCAGCAGAAGTATGAGAGAGGGGGGTTGTAGTAGATACCAGTCCAGCCAATCAATAACATGGATTTTAATGAAAGGGGGTGGGGGCAGGTGCTCCTTAGCCAGAGGTAACCATGACAACCCTTAAATGAACCTTCAGCAGGATGAAGGGGCCTCCTCAGTGCAGATTTACAGATAGTCTTCAGTCCTGATTATTGTAATATTTTTTATTTATCCAGAGAGCCTTCCTAAGAATCTATTCACTTACACAAATTTACTCATACCATCAGTCAAGTATCGCTCCAGTCTGTCACATTGCCACTGACCAGCTTCAATGGCGTAATTGGGGTTCAAGTGCCTTGCTCTGGAGCACCTAGGCAGCAGTCAGAGGAGGTTCAAACATTATTTAACCAGCCACAGAATTTCCCACATGATCCACTGATAAGATCCAGTGAGTTTCTTTGCTTCTTCAGTCTGCTGACATACTAGATAGGGAGGATGGAGAAGAGCCGAGTGAAATTAAATGGCTGACAAGGTTAGCTGCTGCTCTATGTTCGCATTTGAACATGATGATGACAAATGCAGTGATTTCCCCTATGAGATTCCACTGAACCGATTCAATTATCAATGCACTTCCTTGAAGATCAGCCATGAAGAATTATCATGCAGCAGCCTTCACCAACAGCCCTGCACTGAACCCCTCTTCTAGAAGGCATGAGCAGTAATACTATTAACTAAGGCTGAGAGCACAATGAAGAGGATGCTAATTCAAATTTGAACCTCAATTTTAAAGTATGATCAGTAATCAAAGGAGTGAGGAGAGTGAGATGTTTTTGGAAGACAGGGCTCCCTTAAAGCTAAGAAATGCTAAATGCTAATAATGCGGCTGGTCATTACTGTGTTGTCAAATGTGAGATATCCCAGCATATGCCAGTGAAAAGCATTTTAATCTAGGTGTTTACACTAACAGCTACACTAGAAATGAAACAAGCAGTTGTACAGCTGCTACATCAACAGCTGAACAGAGGTTCTTGAAGAGTGCCAACACCAACATGATGACAAACTTAAAATAACAATAAAGACTTGTCAAATTATGATCTCCATAATTTATTCTTTTCAGGAAGACCTATAATTCAAATACAATTATGTGATGGACATCCAAATCACAAGCCTTTCTTTTGTTGTGACTCCACCCAATGTCCTGCTGCACATTAAATCCACTGTTAAATTACCTCCAACAGATAGGCGTGTATCAACCTAATAATATTTTATCCATACAATGTAGCCCCCAGGTGTTAATATTTAAACTCATTTTGCAAGTCACCCAAAAGCTCCCTTTACATCGGTAGCCAAGCACACTTAATGATTCCGACTGAGGGAGTATGCCAAGTGATGTTTTCATTCCTTACCTCATCCAGCCACAGCAGTCCAACTTATCTGGCTGATTGACACAATGCACTCTAGGGCTGCAACTAACGATTATTTTCACAATTAATCACTTATATATAATGTAAAAAAAAAAAAATGCATAAAATGAATATTTCAATCCCAAGGATCTGGAACGTTATGATGATGCACATAATGATATTTAGTAGACAGTTTGCACATTTTTGGCAGGTGTGGGTCATTTTTTCAATAAAAAAAAGTTTCAATTTCACATCATTCTGGACCAATATTGCCACCAAAAAAAGTTGAAAAACCTAGAGGAAATAATAAACAACACCCAAAAAGCTTAATGTTATAACTTGCTAAAGATGTTCACGGGGGACTAACTACAACTATTCGATCTGGGAAAAGTCATTTAGTTAGTTTTGATGCTATCCACACTGATTCTACATTCATTTGATGTAGGCGGTGCCCAAAACGGCTCAGCTGCTGCGCCTAAGTATTACATAGGTAGGGAAAACCCTGCTATCAAGAAGAGGGAGCATGCTAAGATTAAATAAAAGGAACAGAATGACCTCACCTCCCCTAGTTCTGGCCAAGTCTATGATCATTTAAAATCCAGAGTCTCAACTCTGTTACTGTTGGCACAGACTCCGGACCGCTGAAGTTATGGATGGCAGCAGAAAATGAGCTGGGAGCTGGTCCTGTTAGCTGAATAGTTTTAGAACTGGCCTTAGAACCATATATGGAGACTTTGAATGCCAGTAAAATGACTAAAGATGATGTAAAAATGTTTCCAGGGTTGTTGTTTTTTTTATTAAATAGCTGAGATCTTGACTGAACACAGTGGTTCGATTAATCCTACAGCACTGAACAGCGCTGAACGATCAAGGCAATAGACATCATCAAAATTTACGAACAAAAGAATGAGACGAAGTAAATTCATGAAATCTATTTTATAAATTTGATAAGGACACATAGCTAACAGCACTGCTCTGCTCTTTTTACAGTGACAAACACTAATGGCTTAAGAGAGCCTTTTGGCAGAAATTATCCACTTGTAAGGCGATATATAAAAAACTAAATAAATAAATAGAAGTTTTTAAAAAATTGTTTAGCACTTTTTGAAGCTCAAGTAGTTAACTTACTGAATCTATGCAGTCATGGGTAACTCCAATTAATCAATTTTTAAATGGGTTTGACAATAAAAACAAAATTGCCCATAAGCAATACCTTCCTTTTGGAGGACACTTTCCAATTTAGTATTGATGTCTTCAATCAGACTGGAAACTGTAATCCTGAGCCACTGCATATAAACAAAAACAGATTCACAACCTTCTCTTAAAATTCAATATTGAATGAATGAGGGACAGAGTGTACAAGCTTCCTGGAGAGAGGTTTCCGAATTGCATTTTGTTGGGGTCAGAGGTCAAGATCCGTGACAATACATTTCATGGGATATGAAATTAAGTCCTTACTAAAAACCCTTTAGCTAAATTAAGCCTCCTGTTTGGTTCGCTCAACTACTTTCAGCCACTGTGTGAGCTCAGAAGACAAAAATAGCAGAAGTCAGCAGTTACCACAGAAACCTGATCTCTCTGCCGTTTTGCCGTTCTTACGGGGGTTACCAGGGCAACAGAGACAACTGGTTGCCGTCAGTCGAGTGCTGTTTGGCTTTTATCAAATGGCCACTTTCAGTGAGCACCTTATTCTGCTCATGGGCACCGACAGAGCAACAAAGAAAAACACATAACTTGCAACTAGCTCAGCAAGACAGTTCAAAGCCCAATAGTTGTTCACTGCACTGAAAGACGTCATGATCTTGTCAGGTAATAGGCAAAATTATATCCATTAAAAGAAACCATAATGGCCACTGATGAAATAGCATTTATAGATTTGAGTGATATGACTAAGGAAAGACCTAGAGCAATCCTCCCACAATCCAAACATGCCTCCATTTGCCAATTGCATTTTCCTGAGCCCATTCTTATCAGCTGGCATACTGGTGGTGATCTAACATGAATCTTACACAGGAATAGCCTGGTTGACCAGCATCACTTCATATTGGGGACACCCCAAAATCCTCATAAATTTTGAATCTGCGTCACACATGTAATGGTGCATATTACAGATCATTTAGGCTCCAAACTGTAAATATGCTCACATCAGATGATCAGGAAATAAAGGCTTCACGTACATAATGATGTAACTGATGTAATCCTGCTGATGTCAGGAACTGTAATCACACAGGGAGTCACGCAAACCATTTTAGATCAGTATTTATAATATTCATGACAATGCAACACGATTCAGAAACAAAGGAAAGAAACTGAACTGGTCATTATTGCATAGAACAGGGCTGGAGGAGATATTTGGCCAATACAGCAGTAGTAGTTACTAGTTAGAGTAGAGCTAAAGGTTATCCAGAATCCAATGCTGCAATTTATAGCAGGACAGGAGCCCAAACTGTTATTTCTGCATTATTATCAACTTTTACAAAGCTAGGCCAGTTCATCTCAAAGTGAACATATATTTCCCTGGCTTTTGAGAGTCTTTCTCGACTGCTGCGTCCCTAATAAAGTCCTAAAATTCCCAAAAATACTTAAAATATGAGACATGTGTGACAAAATCAATGTGGTTCAAGTTGATTCTATACATTAATCACTTACTGATATTTTTCCAAACCCTTGCCATGATTGAACCCCAATCATAATTTCCCAAGAGCCAGGACACAGTCTAAACAATTTTGAACAATCTTGTGTGTAGGAAGGCTACCAAGAAAATAGAGATGTTCCAATATTTCTTTTCCAATACCTAACTTGAAGGGTACTTGTATTGGTACTGGTATATCATCTTATATTTCTAGTTTCGTCACTAATAAATTATGTGGTATCGGATCAGTACATAGACTTGTAAACTCGTTGATATCCGATTCAGCTTTTTGGGCAGTACTGGAGGCAATTCTGTTACTGGTATCGGTACATCCCTACAAGAAAATTAGAGAACTGGGGTTCAATCGTCTTTGCAAGTATCCGCCATCCTCAAGTCTTGCTACTAAAGACACTGAACCACCAGAAGTTACAAGCAAGTTCTAAAACGCACCATGAACAATTAATGTATTATTTAGACCTGGATACAATGTGGTCAGTCTTGCCTCCAATTTTGCCCAATCCATGGAGGTTTTATATTTGTAAAACTTTCCCCGAGCCGAGAAATACAATAAAAAAAATCTCTGACATTATCACAATGTGCCCAGCAGTAACTTGCAAGCAGGGCCAGTGGAAGACACAATACTGTGTGCATTTAGTGGACTGAATAGATGCCATCTTTGGGTCCACTATCTAGTTCTATTATAAATCCATGCCTTAAACTGACAAGATCAACAAAATATCATATTAACCAGTTCACACGAGGAAAACCTTTTGAAGGCTCTGTGTTCTGTCATTCATTCATTTCTTGTATCAGCATGTTTAGAGAACTTACATTGCTTCGAGAGCTTAAAATGCATGCTGCCTACATAAGAAATATCTAGTGTGCAGTCATATACTGCAAACTGTGACAGAAAAATCAACACAGGAATCAACTACAAGCCTCATTTTCGTTCCATCAGCATTGTGCCATCATAGCACTCTGCAGTTCACAAACCCCAATGGACCCCTCCACCTAAGCGTCTTTGAACTTATTAAACTGATACCAACAAAAAGAGTGCCATGACACTGTCGGTATCTTAAGTTCACATCAATGATAATAAGATCTCTGTTCCTCTAAGACAATTTGACATCAGACAATCAATAGCCTAGAGGCAGCACTACTAACTGAATGGAATGAGGTACATTTAATTTAACTACAAGTCACTGGTTTGAATCCGACCTCAAGTTTTTGTAATGCTTTCCTCCTCTCTCTCGCACTTTCTGACACTGTTTGTTGTGTACTAATGATAAAGTATAAACGACTTTAAAAGAAAAAAAACCCAATACCCCTTCAGACAGGAATAAAATCTTGTACCACCCAGGAAATTGAAAGTACTGACCTCCTTTTTGATAAAGTGAAGACATATTGTATAGCTACTGAATCATCCACTTTTTCCTGCAAATATCCTATAGCACACAGGCCAAAGGAGAGAAAGCAACATAGAGCACAGTGACCATTTACACAAAGGTGTGTTGGACTGATTTGCTGAAAAGAGAGATGGGGGCAGGGAGGTGAAAGCTGAGGAGGTTAAATGTTTAGAAAAGAGCTGTCTATTTGTGTGACAAGGTAAATGCATTTACCCAGAACTGTGGGCAGAGGATGATGTTTCTGCTCTCAATGGTGTCAGTAAGGTGTGTTCATAGGTGCTGCCAACTATTGAAATCAGAGGGAAATTACTAATGAAGGGGCTCTTTTTAAAGTCTAACAGTATAGTTTGTGCTGTTCTGTTATCTATGGACTTCTGCTGTAATTTGCAATACCAAATCTTTACATTTGTTGTTCTATTGTTTTAAAAACAGCGGAGGGGGCGGCTAATTGAGGATGATCAGTAGATATTTTTGAGTAATGGCTGGGTATGTGCGTCATTAGTTGCGTCATTTAAACGACTAAAGAAACAGGATTTGCACTATGTTGTTTTTCACTGTAGTAGGGGTGGGTGATGATTTCAGATCGTGATCAAAGGGGTTCATTACCTTTTCAGGAAAATTGTAGAGATTGTATTTAATGTCTTCTTAGTTTTGATTTCGAATTTCTCATAACCTCATTGACTAGCAGATCCAAATTACGTGAACAAACCATTAGAGCAATGTACCCAACTAGATGGCTATGCTGACTGGACAAATTACTTCCCGGGCTCTTTATTGGGTGATGTATTGTAAATAATGCAGTTATAGCAAGCAAAATGGCGGACAAGGAGCTTGTGCCAAAAAAGAACCATCTTTTATGCAATATTGAGTTTTAATGGTGCAAATGCAGAAATTCTGCCTTGTGCTTGCTCATGGGAGAATGTTGGGTCTCTGTAAATTATGGTCTAGACCTACTCTACATGTGTCATGTAATAACTTTGGTTGTGAATTAGCACTATATGAATGAAATTGACTTGACTTTGAAGTCTGGCTATAGTTTACAGGGCAAAATTAAGAAAAAAAGATTGCAATTGGACCGTGATTACAATTAAATAGATGGCGATTTTAGTTTCTGGTCAGATCACCCACCCCTTCACTGTACTGAAGAGAATAAGTGACTTTCGTAGCTTTTCACTCCCTGTACCATCTGCCATTATAAGAAAGGGGGAACAGTCGTCCCTGTCGTCCCAATTCTGCACATTTCCCACCAAACCTGTCAAATGCAGCACAGAGGTTGATAGAGACTGCCTTTTCGTTCTTGGGTGACAGTTTGGCAACAGACCAGTCACAATAATTACACTAATGTCTCAAAAGTAATGTGGATATGGCTCATTTTAAGACACTATGATATAAGCAAATAAAACCGTTTTAGATGATTCTATTATGTAGAGCACTGCAGAGAAGAGAGGCTTAACAGAAGGGCAGTGCTTCAGAACACCAGCTGTGGGTGTGAGTGCCTGCCAGGTTTTTGTTACTCCTGATCTGGATATACGTGAGACCAGAGTTGGCTTATAAAATACACAAATCTGACACCCCTGAGGTACAGGTTCAGTGTCATCTTCAATGAAACATAGTCTGCTGGACTGTGTTTCATTGACTAGATTGACCAATGGGATTGTGATGACAGCAAGCCATAATGCTTTGGATCATTGTAATGGAAAAGCTAAGCAGCTCATAAACTAATAAGACGTTTCACTTTCACGAATAATCTTTAACATGGGTTCCAATTTCACTGTCACTTTAAACAAAAAAACTTTCTAAAAGTCTTGGGTTATTTCCTCTCGCAGCATTTGTGGGCTTGGAAATAAACCAAGCCGTTTTCTAGCAAAGCAATTCCAATGAAATAGCCTATAAAAGAGGCTCCACTTACCTCCGAGTGTTTCAACAAATGTTGGTGAGTTTATTACCTAATGGGTTGAAGGGGTCATGTTTGTTACCCAATTTTGTCTGTCTATTGCCTGAGAAATCTCAAAAATCTACGACTGAATTTGAATAAACTGTTTTCAAACACTTTTTTAACGCAACGTCATGTGACTATTTTACCTTAAAATAACAGCCTCAAACTAATTTTTAGGGTTTACAGTACTATGTCACATACCTCCACCTATACTATACTACTGCCTCAACTCTAAGTGATGTATGGAGTTTTCTGATGGACAAATAGCTTTACTTGTTACCAAAGTAACCGCTAACTGCTGCTAACTGTAGCTGCAGTTAGTTAACCCAGGTAGCCATGCAGTAAACTGACTGCCTGGTCTGGAAGCTCACCGGCACAGTGTTGGTGTTTGTACCACTAGCACAGGAGCTTTGGACTGCTGGGACGAGGAGGAGCGGGGAGTGCTGGCGGAAAACACCACTGAAATGGGCAAAAAAAAAACGTAACCAGGCTCAGCAGCCTCTGCAGACATCATGAAAGAGAGCTAAGAGAAAAGGAGAAGTCCAGCTCAGCATCTGTCTTGGCACTGAGCTGGACTTTTTGCTGTTGGACTTGTAGGTAATAGCAGCTAGCTTGTGATGTCTTGTGTTGATGTATTTGCTTCATGTTGGGTTGTGTTACAAAAATTGCTGACTTGCAAGTTTTTGATCATAAGTAAGGTATAACAAATGCATGCATACATCTGTCGATATTTACAACAGTGGTGTATAAGGGAAGGAAATGCCAAATCTTGCATAATGTTTAAAGCAGATCCTGTAAACTGTGAACTCATTGGTTCACATTCATTAATCTTCTTTGTATGTTGTGTATGCACTGTGGCCTTAGCGCAGCACCACTACCATTTCATTTTGCATTAAAATACTGAGTTATGATTTTCTAGCATATCAAACTGCACACATGTAATGGAAAAAAATTACAGCCGTCTGCCAATAAGGGAGAGCAGTCTAACGGCAAGAGAATGGCCACAGGCCAATGCCAAACTGCCATATAATAAAATGGTCACAGGTTGCATGTCTGCTACACGTGGTTGTGTCAATTCACAACTACACATCCGGTACATATAAACTTCACATTTCTAAAAAACACTATATGAACACAAAACTGCAAATTATAGCCTAATTTGTAAGTGAAAGAAAAAGAGGATGGGCTGTACTCTTCCACTTAAAGTATTTAAAAATATCTTTGAATGGTTTAAGAACATAACCCCATGAATGAATATGAGTGTGTAGGCTGAGCATTTCTTCTTATGCTTATCTTACATTAAATCTTTTATTATTTGATTTTATCTTGTTCTATATCCAACATTCCATTCTATGTAAAGAAAGGAAAAAAAGAAAGAAAGTCAACTAAAACATATGTTTTAAATATCTAAGCTAAGACTTTAAAATATAAGCATGAACAGAAGTTTTGGGGAGCTCATCAAACACACTTTGTCTATTTTTTTATTCTTTACTTTGATTACTAAAGAAAGTCAATTTCCTGCATAATATGATCCATACAATTATAAAATGAAATCAAAAGAAAGAATATTTCCAAACATTTCCATTAAAAATGTATGCAATAGACCCAATGAGCTGAAAGCACAGAGGACAAGCTAACTTGGTGAAAGCATTAAGTTTGACCCTCAAATGACCTTAAATTTTGGCAAGAATTCAGAACCTCATACCACAAGAACAAGACAACTTCAGCCAGGCCCTGATGAAATATATGTAATCTGTAACAAGCTGTTTCCAGAATACTCATCCACTCAGCTGTACATTTTATAAACAAAGATTTCTGCTCAGAGGAGAAGTTGTGCATGACAGCTTTCCATCACTATAACAGCAAGGATGCTAACACACCACAGTCTGTGCTGCTGCCAGCATCGTGTTAGCTCTGATCTGACTTCAAAATATAAGTAACTTTTGGCGTCGACTGTGCGGCCATGACAGAATCAATTAGATCAGCTCAGACTTCCTTGAAGCATTGAGCAGGTTGTGCAATAAGGCATCATGGTATTGACCAAAGGGAAAGGTTTTCTTAAGAGCGTGGGGTAGAGGGGAAGATGGGGATTTGTCTGGTGACATCAGCCCACCAACAGATCAACACTACAACTCTTCTGAGGGAGCTTTGGAGCTGCACAGACCCACATTTGTACACATACATACACAACAGCCAACAGCTGTATGCTATGTTAGCTTGGGTAGCATCTATGATTGGAAATGCTACGCTCACGCCTTACAGCATTCTGACTGAGCTGGAGAAAGAACACAGGGGAGGCTGATGCTTATGGAAACGATGCAACTCTGACGAAAGCATCCATCTTCTGACTCCATGCTCACTCACACACGCAAAGATGCACGAAGACACGCTGAAACAGCATTCAACCAGCACGCCATTACACTCAAGAGGAGTGAAAGAAATACAAAGATTAGGTGAAAGCATACACACACACACACACACACACACACACACTGTAAGCAAGCAGAAGAGTGAAAGAATGCAAGGCAGGCGGTAAGCTCAGCATGACCAGCTAGCTTGTAGTGCCGACCCTCCGTGCTAAAATGGTAGATCCCAGATTTCTCCCCATGCAGTCTGCCACCAGCAACCATGGAGGCAAAACAGGAAGAAGAGAGGAGAGGAGGGATGCAGGAGAGGAGGAAACCTAGCCATTTCCTTTTCCTCCTCTCCCACTGATAAAAGACACACACAAACATTAAAAAAAATCCATAAACATAGACAAACACAGAGGAGGCGGGAGGCTGTTGGTGGTACTTACATGAGGACTCTGTGCCGAACATGGCTTGGCCAGGAGCTGTGATGGAGAGGAGGAGGAGGAGGAGGAGGAGGAGAAGGAGAAAAGAGAGGAGAGAGAAAGAGGGGGGGCAGAGAGCAAAAGAGAGAGAGAGAGAGGGAGAGAGAAAGAGAAGAGAGGGGAGGTTGATGAGCAGGCAGCTACACAGTGGGGGTCATCAAAGCAACACAATGCAGCCAGCCGGCTGTCGCTGCCTCCCAGACGGCCAGATGCCCCAGCTTCGCTATCCGTTGCTGCTTTAAAAGCCCTCCTCCACGCACACACATAAACACACGCTCAGTTAGTCCGGCCACAAAAAAACAAGAGGCCTTGTGGAGAATTCAATCAATCAATAAATAAATAAAATAAAAACAAGCAGAAATCCTTCTCAGCCAAGGCAAACTGTGGTCCAATCCAGACACAGATATGTGGTTGTGTGGCTAGCTATCGCATCTCTCCTCTTTCTGCAGTCTATATCCTGCTTCTCATCCTCTCCTCTCCGTCACTCTCTCAGAGTGTGTGTGTGTGAGAGAGAGAGAGAGAGAGAGAGAGAGAGAGAGAGAGAGAGAGAGAGAGAGAGAGAGAGAGAGAGAGAGGGAGAGAGAGGGAGAGGGAGAGAGAGAGGCTTTCCCGGGGAAAGGAGAGAGAAGGGGGAGTGAAAGACTAAAAATCTGGTGAAGAGCTGCTGCCGCCGCTGCTGCTGCAGCCGCTATAAGACAATAGGTATGCAAACAGAGTGACGTCAGAGGGGGTGGGGGGGGTGGGGGACTACTGCTGCCAGATGGAGAGAGAGAGAGAGGGAGGGAGGCAAGGAGGGAGAAGGGTAAAGAAATTAGGAGAAGCAGGAGAAAAAGGTAGGGGGAGATGGAGAAGAGCAAGAGCGTAGAGAAGGAGAGATTGAAGGGCAGAAGAGAGTAGAAGTAAGAGAGGGAAGGAGAAGGTGAAAGCAAAGGTGACAAAAGAGTGAGAATGAAAGAAAAAGAGAAAGCGGGAGAGCAAGACAGAGAAGAGGATGGACATAAATAAAGAGATACAGAGGGGGAGGAGGAAGGCAGCTGGGGCTGATGGGGTACTGGAGAGGGAAGCAGGCCTATCAAAATGGTTTGTCTACTAAAAAAAAAAAAGAGATACAACGGGACGCACACACACACACACACACACACACTGGAAGGAGCAATGGTGGGGCAGGGGGCTGCAGTTGGTCAGTTCAACAAATTGAAGCAGTGCACTGGAGACTGCTGTGTGTTTAACCGCTCTTAACAACACACCTGGGCATCAGCGCCCCAAGAAGCACATTTTATAATCCAATCATAATATCATCAATCAAACCTGCATTACCCTGTAAAAATGATACATAAAAAAATATGGAATCACATTAAATCACATATGTCACATTATATGTCATCCTCGCTCTATAATAGAGATAAATTACAAATATCATAGAAAAATCCTTAAAAATATGAGGTGCTTTAAAATTACTAAATGATATGCAAAAGACTGCAACCTTTACATCTTGTCATACCTCATGAACAAGCAAAACATTCTTAATGTACTGTGGTGTATTTGAATATGTTTCCATCCATATGATGCATACAGAATTAAAGCGATCATTTCCTCGACCACTCATTCGCCGTTTTGTATCTGCAGGTTCCAAAGAGCGAAACGAACAAATAGATACAAATCAAAATAATCAACCTAAATAATGAGAAAGTCTAAAGTTGCACTGCATTAAGCTCAAAGTGAACAAACCTACGTCAACTTCTTTTGATGAATCTACTGTCTAGGGCTGCAACTAACAACTGTGTTTATCAATGATTGCTCTAGTGATTATTTTCTCGATGAATCTTTTAGTCTATGGGAGATTTTTTTTTTTTTTTTTTTTAAAGTGAACAAAATTGACATTCAGTTCCTCAGAGATGTCTTCAATTTGGTTGTTTTCCCTGATTAACAGTAAAACCATAAGATATTTACTGTTATATATGGCAAAAAAACAGCAAATCACATTGGAGAGGCTGGAATCACAGAATGTGTGATGTTGACAAACGATAAAAAGATTATCAAAGTAGTTGCTGATTAATTTTCTATCGATTGACTATACTCTATTTATTGACTAATCTTTGCAGCTGCACTGCTGTACACAAATCACAACCTTGAAACCCACTGGCTATCGTCTTATGAAGACTTAGCCTCTGAGGCAACAGCCAGTATTTCAGGGCTTTCAGTGTAGCCAGCACATATCCAGAAAACTGATTCATGCCTAGACTTGCTCTTCAATGTGGCGGTCATTGTTTACAGTCCGATTAGCGACTTGAAACACTAGAATGGAGTTGAGAGACAACTCTTGATTTATGAATGCCGATAAATTTTAAAAAGCTTAATCGTCATCTGCCGATGGATTCCAAAATTGCTTTTCTGCCACTGCGTTCCACCTCTTAAGCTCTCCTCAAAGACTGTTTACCCACATGCAACCAAAGCCTGATTAAAAGATATTGGTCAACACAACTAAAAACGAACTACCAACGGAAACCAGACCTCTTTTGATACCAAAGTCTTCTCCTCTTTTACAGATTCTGCATTCATATGCAGATATCTGTGGAGGAGATCACAGAAATCATGGTATGTTGCATGCCACTGTATTCAGGACATCTGAATCCTTTTCAGAGCTTTAAATCTAAATGATTCAAGTTTTTCTCCCTCTTTCAGGATGCATGGATACCCTGATGTGCTTGCAGTGAACATGCTGCAAGTGATAAGACTCATTATTGATGCATACTGTAAAACTTTTATGAAGTCTGGAGTATGGAGCCTTTTAATGTAGTAAAGTGCACACATAACCCAGTAACTGTGCACCAGTGGTGCAGACTGGGCCTGCTTTGAGCATATGAATGAGTACAGTGCTTAGTCTTTACAACAGTCTGCTAACCCAAATAGAGGGGAGGTCAGCCGGACGTCCCTGTGTCCCACACTGTGAATGGGTTGAAGCTAGCTAGCATGTGGATTAGCTCAGCTGCTGAATAGAGGAGTGTGTAAGGACGGAGCCCTCTGTTCTTTTGTCTGGTACCCAGTCGCCCTCCTCCTCTTCTCCCCACGTCTTTGTCCTTCAAGCACAGGCAAGAAACCCCTTCTCTACTCCTGCTACACTGCAAATGCGTTTGTCTTTCAAGATATTTCAAATATATAAATTAGGGACGACGCCCTCAGGACTTTTCGGAGCCAATCCCGATTCAGTTTTTTAATATTGGTTATCCGCCGATATTTATTTACTTAAATAATGATTAAATATGTATCCGACACATTGAAATAACAGTGGCCTACTTAATCTGTCTCACCATATTTCTCATGAGTTTTCTTGATTCAAATACTGAAGCTCCTAGTTCAATAATTTTAAATTTATGAGCTTAGATTATTGATATATGAATGGAAGGTTCACCAGGAGAACACAACTCATGAAATAGTTGTGACTCGGCGTGACCAGCTAGAGAGAAGATGTTTCACTCTGTTGGACTACAGAAATACTCAGGATTGTGCAGTAATGTTACAGGGAGGAGGGACTTCCCTGACAAATGATCTTTGGCTGACACCTGCTTTCAGAGAGCACTTGAACCAACAAACAGACAATTTACATTTTGGCCTACCAAGTTACTCATGGAATTAACACTACTTAGCAAACAAGTTGATATGATTTGCCACTGAGGGCATTTGTCATTTTATCTGGCGAACATGATGGTCTGCACTGGAAAATTCCTATTGCGAACAACTGGATAAATACATAGAAAAATGCACCTAAAAGTATTACTCTATGTTTGTACTGCTACTACACAACCTGTAAATGCAGCTTCTGCCAAAAAACAAAATACTTAACTGAAGAAACACATGCAGCAACACCCTTTGTTCAGGACTGTTACTTGAGGCTAAACAAGCGCCCACACAGCATCACATTTTGATAGACAACTTTTTCCGATCTAAACTAATTTAGTAGCTGAATAAACTAATTGGACATCTGGCAGCACAGAGCTGTGCTTCCCAATTGAGAGCATAAAGAGGTTTGACCACCATAACCTTTTCACAGTTCTTTTTTGATAGAGGAATCACATGTCCTGCATCAATGTCACCAAAAATTGCTTCTATGTTTATTGCATTTGTTCTACAGGTCGACTGATAGTGGATTTTAAAATAATGACAGTTTGCAGCAGGAAAAGCCAATAGCCAATCAATTGGCCAGTGTAACCCCCCCTTCCACACACACACACACCCCATCCTGCAAAGAACTGACCACCCAACTCACTCAAAGCAATTAATAAATAAATCTGGAAATGTTCAAATGTAACATATGTAGGTGAAAGCGATTGACCGCTGACCATTGGTTCTGCCAATACCGAGTCTGTAAAAATGTCCTTTCGGCCAAACCAATTAATCTGTCTACCTCTAATTTGTTCCATGAAACAATTGTCAGAGAAAGCATCTTGCTAAAGATTGAAGACACTGAGAGTGAAAAGCTCCTCACTGTCAACTTCAGCCTCTTTCTCTTCAGTCAAAGTGTCTTTGAGTCACACATGACACATGGTTACACACCCTGGCACCAGGCATTGCTCTCATTGTCATACTGATAATTAGGAATGCAAACCCATTGCCAATACAGCATAGATGCCCAGGTGAATGGGGCTGCTAATTGAGTCAGACACTGATTGATAGAACAATGCCGTCGTTCAGTGAACGCTCTACTTAAAACAGTGCTGTTCACCGCCTCTCTTTAGTGGTACTGCATTCATGAGCCATTTATTCCTGAACAATGCACACCTCACCCCGCCCCCGCTTCCATCACAAAGTACCACCCCTAAAAAGCATCTCCTCCTGGTTGCTAGGAAACTGAAAATAAGCGTGAGAGGAGTGTGGCCATCCTTCAGCGAGAGGAAAAATGAAAAGAAGGATAAAAGAGGAGGAGGTAAGAGGAGAGGGACAGTCTATTAGAGAAGGCCAAGCTGAGACACTCCATGTTGGCACAAGAAGAGACATGATACATAAAAGCAGAACATCACAAAGGACCAAACATTTCAATATTGAAATTTGCTATCTGGCCGGTGAGCCTTCATGTCCCATCTTTGACTTATGTTACAAAGACTCACCATTGCATCATATTCTAAAGAAAAAATGATAACTGGATGCATTTGCCAACATATTAAATTAAAAAGTTCGGGAAGAAAAGGCCTCTTAGATCATTGCGTTTTGCACTTCCTAAAATTCACCAACCTCTTGCAACTTTTTCCCAGCTTGACAGATTTTAGAAGAAGGCCAGGATCTCAAAATCATGGCAGGTTTGCCACCAGTGCTTCTGATAGAGATGAGAAACCACCCAGCCAGAGGCATATTTGTGAGTGGTCAGATTTAGCATTTAACTGGTGGTCATTTCCTGATGTGATGAGAATGAATTTACAGCACTCAAAGCCAGCTGGTGTGAAAAATGGATTGTGCCCACCACAATCACCATGAAGACAACAGCGGGTATTGGCTGTCTTTTGAAAACCAGACAATCACCCGCCTCCCAGTTTCCCTTCCATAGGAACCAGAGTCTACCCCAAAAGGGAAGTTGGTGAGGCTTTGATTACCTCCGCTGGGTCACAATTCAAATATAGTGGCATCATTCCAGCTAACTGGATCAGGAACGCTGCTCTGACTGGCACTGCTGACACCAGCTGGTCAAAATGGTGAACAGACCTTGAGCGTTGGAACCATGAATGTATCGTAGAACTGGATACAATGAGAGCGCTCAGTCTTGCTTCCAATTCCAATTTTTCCAATTCGCAGTATTGCAGCTAAAATTTCCCTGCGGCCCAAAAAGCATTTTCCCCATAGACCACCATTATAAAAGAGACGTCTGGGGCAGCAGGCGAAACAATACTGCGCATATTCAATGGGCTGCATAACCAGGAAGTAAACCCGGAAGCTAGAAAACTTTTTTGGCATATGCACCAAGCAAGCAATTCTGATTGGATTGAATAGGCGCCATCTTTGCGTGTGGTATCTAGTTCTTTTTATAAATCTATGGTTGGAACTCTCTCCCTGTACCCTAGCCTAGCTAGGCAAGGTTTCATTTCTGCAAATGAACATTCTCCCTTGTTTGCTTTATCCAATGACAATGATTCCCATTTTATTTGCACATTAAACAATTCGTAAGATAAATGTTAGCTCTTTTATTTGGCATAGACCAATCATAAAAATGTTCCACCTTAAAACTCCCAAGTGATGTGAAAAAACAAAATTAAGTGCCCTTTTCAAATGTGTACCATTCAGTGTTTATATCAACACTTCCTCAATTTGGCTGGACATTGAAGCCTTGCTGTTGAAATGCCCTCTTCCAAATCTACTCTTTCTAGAAAACTTGAAATCAGTCAAAGATTGTTGCTATTCCTCAATAATAATTACTACAGTTTTGGCTTGGAGGGCAGTATAACATATTATAAAATGGACTTAGGATAAACAAGATTTCAACAGAAATCCACATATTAGTAGTTATTTATAAAACCTTATTTTGATGTGCAAATGGTCTCATCTCTAAGCAAAGTCTAGATTTGTCTTAAGTCATTTTCCTGCTGGTTATGTAGGGGTATTGCAGTTTGGGATGAATATCTGACCAAGCCTGTGGTGAACTTTGCATGAGCTTTATGAACAATGTGATAGGAGTTATCAAAGGTGTGAGGAATTAGCAGAACGACAGTCATTTTTGGACACACTGCATCACTTAATCTTTTCATACTGAACTCTTAAGCAGGATTTTTTTTTTTAAATATCAGCCACAGTACTGTCTTTCTGCCCCACTTTGTTCACTGCAGTGACGACATGCTTCCAAGCTGCATGTTTGGCTTTGTTTGACAACCCACAATTTAGTCCACTGAATAATACGCGTTACCTGGCTTCAGTCTCGTCTACTATTGCCGTGATCTCATCTTCCAAAAAGTTAGATTTTCTGTTTGGTCCATGGCTGCATTTATAGATCACAGGTGCATAAGTTACGAATGGGATTCTCAAAACCTGCTTAAGCAAGGTTTTGTAGGCTCACAACTTTTATGAATCAAACGTAAGCACACCCTTGGAAATAATTTTAAAACCAAGTTCAAGTATAAATCTAAGAACATTTTTATGGGTTAGGGTTGGTTTTTTATGAGACCCAGATTTTCTACCAGGTGTCTTCAGGTCTAAAGCATGGGGACTCAAAGGGTATTTCTATCTTCAGGGACCTCTTTGAGAATGGGGTCCTCACGGCCTTTAATCACAATACTGCAGAAATTTGATCTATCCAGAAATTGCCCCTTTCATTTCATTCAGATTAGAGATTTCAAGAAAAAAAATGCATTTTTTAACTGATTTCAATGTGTCTGAAAAGCAGATATTTTGTACTGTAGGAGAGTGCGTTTATCGCCAGATCGCCTCTCCAAATTTAAGCCCATTTCTTCATTGTGCCTTGAATGCAGGCAGCTATACACACCGTCTTTGGTCCAGCCCTTAACCACAAAAATACTAGAAAAGTGTCCTGTATAAAACACAGAACATGTCAGGAACTGAGCTAGAACTGGATCCATCAGTAGTCTTCTATATATTACAAATGTTCATTCCAGAAAATTGTTTAACATCTTGACATTCTGTTCAGTACTTTAATGGATTTCCTGTAATGCTCCCACGATCTCTGGTTAGTATACGATAATAATGGAACAGATTCCGCTAGACATCGTGACTTGTCTAATGTACTCTAAGACAGCTAACTTTACCAAAATATGGAAGCCTTTCCTTTAATATGTAAATGTGAATGTTATCTTCCATTTTAATTCGAGCTATTATATGAAGTACTTGAGATTCTAAGGCCAAACCATGGTTGTTGTTGTTGTTGTTATACTGTGATAATTGACTCACAATGATATGCAATGTTTGATAGAGGTTCCTGTAGAAAATGATGTGTTTTGCTTTTGGTTGTCCCTCTTTTCTTTTTCTTTATTGTCCATGCTGAGCTGTACAGTTTTACATTTTAAACTGTTGCTATCCCTTTTCTGTCTTTCATTTGTTAAATGGAAAAAGAGAAATCAAATAAAACATGTTTGGGGAAAAAAAAAAAAGAGGAACTGTGTCTCCAGCCAACAAGAGCTGGTATTACTAGTCCACTTATGCATGGACAACCAGTGAAATCAAACAAGTCAACAGTCTACCAGTCTGATATAGACATTTTAATATGAAAGTTGAAACAATAAATCAACAAATCTATCTATTATAGCTGAAACTGAAGGCTAAATTATGTTTATGTTTAAATTATGTTATGACCAACATTCTCCGCACCATCAACAAGTGGCTTTAAAGACAAAAACCCACTGAAGTGAATTTATAAAGAAAAAAAAACACTTGATAAGAGACCTGGGCAGCAGGCTGTCACTTCTTCTTCAGCAGCAGTTCCTTTGAATGGTAAAACTAATCTGACAAGGTCCAGACAAGCTAAGCTCAGTCAGGGCAGATGACGCAGAAAGGATGAATTTCTTTTAAATCTCTATCCAGGATACATTTGCTAAAGGACATATTCTCTTTTCCCCTGCAGTGTCCTGCTTCATACTCACACACTGTTAATGTGGTAGCACACAAAAAAAACAAATTGGATGTTGATAGGAAATAGTATCTCGAACCTACCAACTTCTTTAGCGAGGTCACAGATACTGTTGCTTTTGGGGTTTCCTTAAGCTGTATTACCGGTACCTGGGTTAGTTCTAAATCCTCTCTCCCCCTGGTTTATTAGCTGTAACATTCAGTCATTGGCACAGCCACAGCTTGTGCCGACTTCTTTCACTGCATGCCCAAAGTTCTGGTGTAGAAGGACCAAACTATAGTACAGCAGTGAACATACTCACATTTTCACCAAGCACCGTATTCAAGTCTCTGACAACATGCCAAATTTAATTTCACAATGACTGACCTTACACCTATTCTCTCTTGGGAGTGTTCAGTGCAACTACTGTATGCTGCTACTAAGCAGTTCCATTTGAAGAACCAGGGGTTTTGATGCTTTGTACACATCTCACAATCATCTCACCCCAGTGCACAACATGAAAAATGATGGTATACCAGCCAGGATACATTCCGATACGACACCACTTTCAATTTAATTATTCAGAGAAGCATCTTTCATATTATTTGCCTGATCTTTGATTTTTTTAAAAAGAGCATCATTTTCTGAGTTGAACTGCTGTGCTTTATTTTGCGATTTTAACAGCTGAATTTCCCTTCCCTTTCCCTCTGTATACGTATTTCTCTTACGTAGAATTCTCTTTGTCTGTCCCACTACGAAAAGCATAGTGTAAGAAGAAAGACCACTCTTGAACTAGTGATGTAATGCAGTCCAATATACTAGACCAGTATATATACTGGACTGCATTCTTGCTCGAGTTTAACTGCATAGAGCACACATGCGCAAAACGCGGCCCCAGGGCCAGAACCAGCCCGTGGCTATCTGAATCCAGCTGCAACGCCCTCAAAGAAAAAGAAAACAATAACCCCCCCGCAAAAAGTGAGTGGACGTCACAAGTGTCAGTTCAAAGGCAGTATATGTTGGATATGCCAAGATTGTATTGCGGTGTTAAATTAATACAACATTTTTCAACAAACTTGTTATCACAATACAGAGGAGGAAAAGCCCTGAAATGTGTTCCAATTTAATTGCCAAGCAGAATATTTTTGCAAAGCAGTTGAACGCCCACAAATCGGCAACAAAAGTTTGCTTCATGCTGTCATTACAAGCATTTCTCTGATGGTGAATTTTTTGAAAGACTGTATGGTAGAGGCAGCTAGCATACTGTGCCCAGACAACAAAGGTCAGTTCGAAAACATCCCAATTTACCCAAAGGATAGAGCCTGAAGGAATGCCAACCTCTCTGGGCTATAAGTGTGGTATAATTTGCCTACATATGGACACAAAACACTAAAAAGACTTTCCGATATGAAACTGGAAATTCAAAAAATAATTTTAATGGTGACTAGGAGTGCAAGTTAATACCAGCAGCAGCCAAAAAGTGTAAACCACTGGCTACGGCAGCACCAGCAAATACAACTTTAAGTCAAAGATTACATTTTGTGCCATTATGAAACTTAATTTGTCCTAATTGTGCTGAAATGTAACAGAACATACCTGACGATTGCTTCAGGTAGAAAGTAGTTTGCATAGATTCAAATGTGTTGGCAGTCAAACCTGGAGAATCTGAAAGTGAATTTAAATACGAGACAATGGACATGTCATTCATCAAACTGTCTCTGTATGCAAAATAGGAAGCCACGATGAGGAACCAACGTGGGGAAATAAAAACCACCTGACTGAGGCTGTTAGCCTTGTCTGATTAACTAATCTCTTTGGCATATAACCAACCAATGTGCAGAGTTTATTTTCCACTTTGTTACTGGGGCCACCACCTGAACTCAGTGTTCTGTTGTGGTGGAAGGTTATTCTTTCATTATTTAGCCAGACAAAATTGCATTCCTCATTACAAAACAGACAACCCTCAGCTTTTTTGCAAAAGTCCCACAGTAACTTTCCCACATTGTTTCATCGATCACTCCGTCTCGGAGACAGAGAGGCTACTTTCATTAACACTGTGAAATCCTTATCGACTGCATTGTGGCCCTGGTTGATGAGTTGTTGTATTTGACGAGGCATTCAGTTTAAGCAAAACTAAATCTAATTAGCTGGTTTCCTTTTTTTCCCCCTCTTTTTCCTGATTTCCTTTTACATAAAAAAAACAACACACTCAGATGACACAGATGATGCAAAATATTAAAAATCTAACTAACTTGGCTACAGTCCCTTTTGCACAGCTCACATCTCAACTTTTCCCGAGCTTTAAAAAATTCTATGTTTCTAAGCCTTCTAAGTCTTTTCCTTATCTACCTCTTAGCCTTACAGATTAAATGAGAGGAATCCATATTGGATAAGGCCGTTTACCTAGATTCACCTCAATGCTGTATGTCACTGGCAGTGTCTTTGACATTTTGTACAGTCAGGGTGCCTACGTAGCAGCCGTGACCTTTCCCTCACTTGACCAGAGCTGGCGGGTTAGACATTACAAAGCCAGCTGTGAAGGCTTTGGAGTGTTTGCCTTGAATTACCACTTTGGGTGCTTCAAGGTGCAAAAGTCTAAAGGGTGATCCAGGCTTTGTGATGTGGATATTCCCAATGGGTACAGCTGATTGAATGCAGACATGAAAGTGAGCAAAAAACAAACAGACTTTGATTGTGGACAGGCAGAGCAGGGCAGTCTACACTGTCAAAGGTAGGGCAAACATTTCTGGCTCAGATCACATTACCGGAGCGGTGCACAGGTTCTAAATAAAGGTTCATGACCAGTCTGATCTGGCTTTGTGGTGAATGTGTGTTGTGTCTGTGTGTGTCACATCATGCAGCTAACTGAGAGGGTTTCTTTATATTCTTGTACTTTTAAAATAGCAGACATTTGTACTACGCCTTGATTTGGGATTGGATTGTAACACCTGGGGCAGAGTTCAGTGTGATGCATGAAAATGTTTGTCAAAAATTTTTAAAAAAGCCTTTTGCCTATTCCAGGCTTATCTTTGTATTTTCAGACCATACCTTTTATCCATAGCAATGGTATGACCTTAGAGTAGTGGTCAACCAATAAGGGTTTTTCAAAGGCAGATGCCGATATTTAGAGAGCAGGGCAGCCGATAGCAGATATACAGGTGCATCTCAAAAAATTAGAATATCGTGGAAAAGTTAATTTTTTTCCCGTAATTGAATTCAGAAAGTGAAACTTTCATACATTCTAGATTCATTACATATAAGGGGTATATTTCAAGCCTTTTTCTGTTTTACTTTTGATGATTACGGCTTACGGCTCATGAAAATCAAAAATCCAGTATCTCAAAATATTAGAATATTACATTAAGACCAATCAAAAAAAGGATTTATAA
>JBBPCS010000917.1:14070283-14081314 GCA_037974645.1 Hollardia meadi | reverse complement strand
ACTAACCCCCCGCCCCCCCCCCCCCCCCCCCCCTGCGCTGAGTGAGAGTTCAGACGATGTCAAGTCAAAAAGGCAATTTAGCCAGGAGCACTGTGAGCTTGAGAACTCACATACAGGACAAACAGTGAGGAAAGTACCAAAATGAGGGAACAAGAACATCGAGTGGCTGACAGTGGTGACTGCTTGTGCCGAAGATACCAGTCAATGAACACAAAGAACTTTTCTTTTTTTTTTTTTTCATTGACCATATGGGACATGAACCATGAAGTGAAGGGAGTCCTTCTTTTCAGCCAAATATCTGAGCTCTTTTTTGTAAATGGGGACAAAATTCTCCCAAAAAAAAGATGTTTCACCATCATCGGAAATTCAAACCGTTTTGCAGCAGGTCAAATAAAAGGCGTGGTCTCACTGACACAATAAATATTGCACATGTATTTTATAAGGATGTTTTTGCATACAAGTGTCCGCTCTCTTTCCTATGTCTTGTAATATTTCCTCAAGTTACACTTTCCCAAATACAATGATCTTAGATTCAATATAGAGGAGTTAGCAGTGTCTGTATAAAAAACAAAATAACTTTGCTAAAAGTAGACATCCAATGTGTTATGTGACATCTGGTTGTGAGACCAAACCTTTCTTTGTCCCCGTTTCTCAATTTCTGTACAAAGACAATACAACTATCCAGTCATGCAACGTTGTTTGGGAGGGGGTGGGGAGGGAGTCGTCCGTTATGTTCTCCGTTGTTTTTAAGCGTTCTGCATCTCCTTGCCGATCTTGTAGCTCAGGATCTTGTTCCAATCGATCTTGGTACGTGTCACAGGAAGCTGGCGGCGTAAGGCTTTGAAGGTAGTGTCCGACATGGTCTGGTAATTCTCGTTGATGGCCGTCTGCAAAGAATAACAGAAAGAAAGGGGTGAGAGAGGAAGGGAGATAGGAGTATTTTTTTTTTTAAACATAAATGTAACTTATCTTTTGAAAGGTCTGGGTGATGTGTGATCAGTAGGCAAACCTTTTCGCTGGCAGAGGCTGAATGTGAAGGAAGATGAGCTAAAATATTTTTTGTTTGAACGTTACTTAATTGGATTTTTAGGTAATACTTAGCCAAGGTTTGTTTGACAGTGTTTTCTGCTGGTTTTGGATAATCAAATAAGGTCTTCAGTTTCTTTAAATGAATGGATGGCCACATTTTTACATACCTGATAGTCGTTCTCTGCAGCCTCCATGATCTTAACAAACTCCTTTGCAGTTGAAGCCTCATTCTGCAAGATGAAAAGACATAATTAAATTTCAAGAGTAGAGGAAAAGAGCTAGTAGGTGGGCACCCAAAACTTATGGGAATACACAGACTAACACTGGAAATAATTAAACATTAAAAAACACTTCCCCAGGCAGGAGGAGGTCAAAGCACATTAAATTTGCTCATCTGTCTGTGTGCACATAAAAAAATGTTTAAATTTACTCATCTGTCTGTGTGCACAGAAAAAAAGGTGTTATACTCACAGAAATTGACATGGACTCCTGGACCTCTTTGTGGCTCACCAGCTGAACGTTTCCATCTTCATAGTAATGAACCTGGAACAATTAAAGATTTAGTTTCGCTTCATTTTGCAAGTAAAATTAATTCTGTAAATCAAAACAATAAAAAATGTAGGAGAAAAAAAAAGGAGAAATATAAGATGACACAATGAAACCCAAGGGCTCTATAAAAACAATACGAAACATAATAAGAAAATAATATTAGGATGACAAACAGACTCTGGTGAATTAGATAGCAGAAACCCCAAAATATGTCTTGCCGTTTATAAAAATTGCGATTTGAGTGTGACCAATTATTATTAAACCTGTCTGTTACTTTACAGAGTGGAAGATTTAAACAAAATACCTGGATTTTCATGATTCCTGCCACTTGAGTGGTGGAGGGGGAGATGGTAAATTTCCATTCTGACCTCCAGCGTCCATTCCTGTGGAGAGAGGAAGAGGAAGACCAGACTTTAATCACTCATTCCATCTCTTAATACTGATACTTATGACAATATCATATAAACATTTGGGGAGTTAGCTATAAACTCCCCCCAACTCTCCTTGCTTTACAGGGATGTCACATCACGTAAGATCAAACTCGACCTGCAACTGAACTGTGTGCCATATGTCTGCTTCAGGAAATATTAACCTCGTTTTTGACTTCCCCCCCCCCGGCTGAGCCGCTAACTTCCGATTTAGCCCTCCGCTAACTTGAATGGGGATAAAATGATATATTCGTGTGGCTCTTACAGACTTTGAAAATGTTTTTGGACTGAATGGATCAAATTTTGATACTGAAACATGTCATTTCGAGGGAGTTGTGATGCTCAAAAACATTTATCTACCGTTTTACAGCCGCTTCTTTCACAATGTAAGTTTATGTGAAAAAGTCTTATTTACACAATTTGGCCACTATGTCATTGGCTTCAAAGCCCGGCGCTGTTCCTAAGGGCTTGATTAAACGCCTTTCGGGGAGAACTATGCCGTGACAGAAAGCATGATCTGCATACAGTTTGGAAATATAAAAGGTATCTCAAAACAGGGTTTCATTTTCTGGTTGTTCAACAGTTGTTTGATAAATTATCATTGAATAGATTTAGAGAGGATTTTAATTGCCATCTTTATTCTCATTTATTATTCATCATTTTGGCGCTGATTTTCCTGAAAACCCCGACATCAGACATTGTGTTAAAAATTGAAAAAGGTAAAATATATGATGCCTCTGTCAATTTCAGTTTCATAATCCCATCCCAAATCTGCCCACGAAGTTACCAACTACTGAAGCATGCCAGTCACATACAGGAGCTGTGGGATCATTACACCCAACAACCCATAAGCCCAGTAAAACCCAGCAGCAAAGAGGATTGGTGCAGTTCTCATCCAATTAGATTAGCCCGATCAGAAACAGCTCAGCGATGCTTATAAGGAACAACAGTCTAACGCTCCAGAGTTAAGTGTCAATTAAAGCAAGGCCTTTGAAGTGTCTTGTACATATCAAACAAAATTCCCGGCTTTTTCATTCAGTATTTCACCATTTTTTTCAAATAAGTTTGATTTAGAAACCATTGCTGGGAATTCTACAAGCCCCGTAAGTCCTTTTTAAAAAGAAGAAAATCTTGCTTTTAAGTAAAAATGACAATCTAGCCTGTCATCCTAAAACTGGAGAAGCTTCTCTGGAATCAAACAGTGTACTGCTCAAAAATCTGTATATATAAAATATAACAAATCCCAGTCGTGCCAGATGTAAAGAGAGAAAATCAAAAAATTACACTAATAATTACAAAACCATCTCAAACATACCAGAAGTTTTTTGGTTGAAACTGATGGCACTCGATACACACGATGATGGTTTGATGTCCGTCAATGGTTTTCCCATAAATCTGAAGGGAGAAAAAAAAACATTTCACATACAAGGAATATATTTATATATTATATTGCAATGTTTCTAAAATAAATCTCTATAGCTAAATTCTCCTTTTCTGAGTGAACTGGATAGGATTGATCATCTTACTAACATCATTTAAATACTGGTGGTGGCTTGGTAGGAGCTTAGTAAACATCTTGCTACCCAATGCACAATCCTGCTCTCAAATGTGTTCTGCAGTGATTCTGAGACTGCAAAGTACAGCAACAACTAAGTGCATTGTCTATAACCTTGATTTGTCTAAGTTTAACAGTGGAGATATACACATTTAAACATAATTTAGGTTAAAATTCTTGATTTTTAATTGATTACTAAACCTGTGGAATCTGTAGAAACGCTAACAAAAAAATGTGTTCAAAGTGTGGGGTGTCATTTATCAACATTTTTGGGTAGTAGCTAGGGTAGTCAAACTCAGAAAATTTAAGAACTTTGCAATGAACCACCCTTTAAAAGTTGCTACATAATTAAACTGGCCTTGGTTCTACATTTAATATATTTTAAAGGAACATGTGGTTTAAATTAGCCTCTGTTGGCAGGGATGAAACTGTAGCAGTAAAAGGGGGTTGTTCCTTTAAGTGAATAACGGTACATCATTGTGGGTCTGGAGGGGGCAGGGACGTACGGTGCAGACTCCATTGGGATAGTGCTCCTTGACGTAGGCTCTGACAGCAGAGTCCACAGCGCTCCTCCAGCCCTCCAAGGAGCCGTCGACGTCATGGGGTCGGGGGTCGCTGGCCTCCTTCCTCAGGTGATCGAACCTGAAGGAGATCTTGTTCTTGGGGTCCAGGACCCGGCCGTTCCCAAGGTCACCATGCTCTGTGATTAAGACCTGGGTGGAATGAGGAGAGTGAGAAAGAAGGAGAGAGGGAAAGAGTGAGAAATTAAAGAAAAATGGAATAGGGCAAACCAGGATGAAAGACAGACAGGCAGAGAAAAGGAACAAATGGACAAAGACATGAACAAACAACAGAGAGAGTAACACAGCAAGAAGAGAGGTGGAAAAGACAAGAACGACAAGATTTTGTGGGAAAGGGAGAGAAAAATCAAGAGAGAATGAGAGAAAGAAAAACAAAAAAACAGAAAACGGGGTGAGGACAAAGGAAGACAGGAAAACAGACGTCAGTCTGAACTTTCCATCTACTGTCTTCCCCCTCAACACTGAGCTCAGCCTGCTGGGTATCAGATGAGGGAGCTTCAGCCCGTGATGTGGGAACAGCAGGACATGATGACATCTTTACATAAGACAGTGCAATCATTAAGCAAACACACGCAGCCATGTTCATTCACCACCACGTTCAACCTTCACATAAACTCACAGGCAACGAGCACGACGTTAAAATAAAAGGCGCGGGTGTGATTTTGTTTCCCGTGGAAGCAAAGGAGAACACTGGCACTTGTTTGATCCTTTAATCCAATCCGCCTTGTCTGATTTAACGCCCATGAGATCATAACAGTAGTGCAATTATAATGAAAACGGAATAAGCCTGTTGCTTTCACTGGTTCCGACCGACCTGGTTGACTATTTACTACTTTTTACTTTAGTTTTAGTGGTACTGCACTATTGCTGAGTGAGTACAAAAAAAACAGTTTTGTCTCTGTTGTTTGTACTTATATTGTTTTATCATGTGCCATTTCCCATTTGGGACAGTAAAATGACTGAACCGAACTGTGGTTTTATTGCTGGCATTTACACATAACACATTTGACTGTATATAGTTTTAAAACTACACGATTATCTCAGCTAGTTACACATTCCTCTGATGTGCATCAGGAATCGGAATATACAATCATGACCAAAATGATTGTTATTAATAATAATTAATAATTAATAACAATGATTTGTTATTAATTTTTTACACATCGAGTATGCCAAAACTATTAATAAAACTTCACAATATTGAAATAGCACATTATTAATTGAGGATTCCAATATACGGTGTGGCAGCAACAGATTCTCATGTGACATGAACTGAATGGACATCATGTTCAACACAAGAGTGCTGAATGGTGTGGAGAGTGTGGGGAGCAACAGGAAAAGTGGAAGAAATTTAAGAGTTGGCAAATTCAGACCCATGATGTCATCCCACTTCATTGAGCCTCCAAGCTGCAACCATCACTTTAGGTCCGAGCGGAAGCATAAACTCACCTGTTCTTCGTATCCCTCGACTTTCACCGGGGTAAACTGGTCCAAGTTGTACTGTGCAAATGCACTGCAGAGAGAGAGAGACAATAGGTTATTCATACACTTCGACCTCTGGATTTAAAGGTTTTTATCTATACAATATATCCCGACAGTGTTTGGGCAATATGGATGTAGACGAAAGCCATAATAAGTCTATAGCTGGGGTCTCGTTTTCTCTTTAATTTTCATTAAATTTAAAAAAGTAAAACAAAGTTGGTACACACATTAGGTTCAGCTGCGTTTTAAGATGCACAATTGCCCTTTTAATTGTAAAAAACTAAACACAATATGCAGAATGGCAGTGAGCCCGTTTCTTGAGCTGTGACAGATGTTTCTCTTGATGCATTACAGTCTGGTTGCAAATTTTCAAACTTTTCAAGACCTGGAAAATGACTTACTTCGCAGCACCTTCCCTGAGAAGATTGTCATTGTTGAGCAGCAATCGCACATCTGAGGAGGAGAAATGGTGAGATGATGGGAGAGAACGGAGGAGAGGAAAATGGAGAGGAGAGAAAGAAGACAGGTACAGCAGAGTAAGACCATGACAAACACATCAACACAAAAGACAAATCTGCCTGCAGTCAGTCTTTGCAGGATGTATGCCAGGGGAGTGAAGCAGACATGGTAAATTAGCTCAGTGGAAAAGGCTGTAAAATCACACAGAGATGAAAGGGGAGAGAGTGGCATGAGGGGACTGTGTTTTAGTGTGTTTGGCTGTCAGGCTGTGATAAGAGGCAGACAGACAGCATGTCGGCACTGCTCTGAGATGACAACATTTATTGAGGCGCGACAAGGCTGTTTTAACGATGCCAAAACACATACACACACACACACTCTCTCTCAAGGGGCACTACTTTAACAGTGTGGTGTCAACATTGGCGCTGCAGGGTGAGCTACAATTTGGCCAAAACATCATAGTCTCATTTTGCTCTCCGAGCGGCCACGGCGGTGCGATACGTAATATGAATAGAAACACTTTCCATTTCGGCTCCTGTTTAGTTAACTGCAAAAGTTGTTTCAGAAAGGGCATTATGAAAATTAGCTAACTTTCACAACAATACACCTGTATCTAACGAGCAATTTTAAGATTTAAAAAAAAACTAGAAACTTGAATTTCCAGCTAGCAGCTGTATGCGTATGCGCGTCAGTCAAGTTGCAGTTTACATCCATGTCTGTCTAGAATCATATGTGTTTAGACTGATAGCAGGCTTCATCACATGGTGCAACGACAATCACCCTACAACCTCTTATGTGTTTGAAACTGCAGCAGTCAGTACTTCCATTTCCATACACCTCCAGTGACAAAAATAAACTTATGGTTTAACTACCAAAGGTCACTGAAGTTGAAAAAACAAAAGACTAGAAACCAACACGATTCGCTTTTTTAACGTTTCATGTGTACAACCGGATACTTTGTTTATTCAAAAATGGCTCACTTAGATCCAGTGGATTTAGTTGGTAAACTATTATACAATAAAGAAATAATCAAAAATGACTAAAAACAATGATTAACTGGAAAAGCACAGCTGTAAGTAATAACACCAACAATGGCTTAATTCCATTTAGGTGTTCCAGTGAGTCTTGCCATGAGCTGGTATGCACAATATCAGGGTCCTGGCACTGGAACTGAAATGGAATGCAGCCACTATCAACATTATTAGTTACACCTGTGTTTGACAAGTAAACAGTCTATTCCTCTGATTACCTTTGCTGCCCTAATGTCACGCTGTGTATTCTGCTGACATACAGATTATCTCTGGACCTTTTGCCCCCTGGTCTAGGGGGCAAAGATGCTGACCACCATGACATCTAAGAGAAACAGCACTCACCATTGAAAACTTCATTGAACTCTCCTGGCGGGGCATGGATGACAAAATTGGCTGCTATGCGTACCTGCACACACAAAAAAAAAAGATACAGGTTAAGACTGGAAGTCACTGATCACATAACCAGCAAAAAACATTATTATAATCATTGAATTTCTATTACACATTGTGCAAAGTCAGAGACTCTACATTTAAGTTGTTGTTTTTTTCTAAAAACTTACAATAGACAATTCTTTTTATCATGGAAATTTTTAGCTCACCCTAGTGCTGCACTCACTGCAGGTCCAGCGATTTAATGCCCAAAATACACAATGTAAACAATGAATACATGTATGCAATGTGGCCAACAGAGGGTGTAATGTAACTGTGCCACTGGTGTGGAGGGTAGAGTGACATGGTTCAATGTCTGTCTACAGTGCATCTGAACAGTCATTTTTCCCCTTCCTCACTTCTCTTCTGCACCACAACACTTCCTGTTTCCAGGTCACATGTCAAACTGACAGCGAGGCAACGACCACTCCCTCCCCCGCATGGTTTACAACCATATAAGGACATAAAAATGTGCTGAGGACTGTAGTACACATTCTCTCTCACTATATTTCTCCACCTCTCTCTTATTACTGGCAGGGTACAGTGGCTCAGCCAGGTCCCCCGTCTCACAAGCTGGTGGAGGAAGGTGTTCATATATATATATATATATATATATATGTGTGTGTGCATGTGTGTGTGAGAGTGTATGTATGTGTGTCTGTCCCCGGGGCCCTTATTAGCAGTGTGTGTATACAAGTGCTCTGGCCCTGGCGCAGACCTGCAGATTGATTCTTGCTAATGAGCGACGCTGAGAGAAAAGAAGACACTTGGGGAGGAACACATGTGAGTCTGTGTGTTTGCGTGATGTTGAGATCAAAGTTTATCAGCATTAGTCCAATCCTCCCTCTTGAGATCATCATGACCCACTTATGCGGAATGATCTAAGATTCATAACACAATGGTGGCGTGTGCGTTTTTTATGAGTCTGGGACACTTTTACACACTTTGTTAAACAGCTAGTGGAACATTGTGTTTGTGTTTGTGACTTGAAATCCCTGTGGGACGAGTAATTTGCATTGGGTCTCCCTTGTTATACTGGATGGCAGTGTGAACAGACTTTCCATATGCAGAGCTCATCTCCCAACCAGTTATCCAGATCTGTTATCTGATCTGTTGCTGAGTGAAACCTCCTCAGATCTGTGACATGGACTGATTTAAAAAGTTCTTCTTCTGGGATTTAACCAGCTGCTTTTGGAACAGGCCCCAATAACTGAGGTTGTAACTCAAAAACACCACCGTTTGTCTATAGCTCATGTGAACTTAAGGAAAAGATCCAAGTATGAAATATGTCTAAAAACCCCCAAGTGCAAAATGTCCTTTGCTATTTTTAACTGGGAATGGATAGACCAATTTTCAGCCTGACTGATAATCCGATCTGATTTTCAGCATTTTTCAATTATTGGCAACTTCTTTTTTTTTTTGTCCGATTGCTGATAAAATAAACTATTTATTAAAAAATGCTCTGGCTCTACTTATTCTCTCTGTCTGTACTCACTCAATGTCCTGCCCACAACACTGATTGGTCACACACACATCAGGAAGTAATAGCTTCTAAACACTGAAATCATTGTAGTGGACTAAAAAGTGCAATATTTGCTTCCAAAATTTAGTCAAGTAGAAGTAGCACAAAATTTAAATACTTAGGTATAATACAAGAAACTCAAAATTGTACATAAGTACAGTACAAGACTAAATCGTACTTCGTTGCATTCCATCCCCGATTATTCTAAATTTCTCTTTACTGCAAATCTATATCGGTTTCAGATATCCGTCTCTTTGATTACTAATAAATAGTATCAGCCCTGAAAAAAAAACCATATTATTGAATCCCTTATATTTATCTAAACAGATTTAAAAACTCATCTGGTTAGGTACAGTTTTGTTTTCATCAGTTAGAATGCTGGCTTTCTCGTGATCTGATCTGAACTGATTCAAAACAAAAAAATGAAAGACAAAAGGCCACTGGTGCACCATTTGAGTTTGGTTGTACTCAGGCATCGATAAATCCATTGTCCAGGCAAAATTCATGTTTTATTTTCTCTCTCTTGCTCTGGTAAAAAAAAAAATCATGTCACTTCCAGGTGCATCACCTATGACACACCCTCTTCCTTTACGCTATCCACCTAACAAGTGCTTAGTGCCACTAGTGTCTACAAATAATGAAAATTATAATAATAACAACAAATAATAATGAAACAGTCAAACTAATGAAATAGCTCCTACACTTATCAATCTTTATCAACATGACTACACATACCAATAAGTCCATCTTATGCCACGTAAACACCACTGTTCTTGTCCTCCGTTTAATTCTCCTATCCACAATTGGTATGGATCTTATATATATATTTCTAAACATTAGTGCTGAAATGATTATTTGATTAATTTTGATGTTGATTAAACAGGTTCTTAATCAAGCCAAAAATGGCAAACATTTGCTGTTTGCAGCTTGTAAAATGTAAGATTTGCTCATTTTCCATCTTTTATACCAGTGTAAGACAAACAAAACAATTTGAACACCTTTTGCCATAGAAAATTGCAACGGGAACTTTCCACTTATGTGACATTTCATAAAGTATACTATTAATTGATTATTTTTTAAAAAAAGGAGACAAATAATTAAAAAAAAAACCAAATTCAAAGTCAAATCTTTTTGTACAAAACATGAACATAAAAGTTCTCCGTTATTAGATTTATCTGCATTCTTGTGAACTTGGCTTTATTCACAACTTTATCTGGTAATAAACATGTAGGATGGTCGTAGCAGACAAATAAAATAGTTGAGAAATAATAATAGAGAACTGCTACATTACTTTAATTTTGCCACTTTCGTGTCCACTTATAAAGCTGTGTAAATTGAAAGATAAAGATGAGAGCAGCAGTTGAAATATCTGACATAAAACCGAAAACTCTCCATGCCCAGGTAAGGTTTTAATAAATTCTATTAATAGAGATTAAGTTCAGCAGCACCACTGTAATCACTGCTGGACATAGGGTGTGTAGTCTCTTTTTGCTGAGCCTTGTCTTGCTGTCTGAAATGTAATGTAATACTGTAATGATATAAATACATTTTCTGAACATCGTATCCCAATCACTGGGGGCTAAACCAGCATACCTTTGGCAATAACCAGGCTACAACTTTAACAGGTAGCCAATCTATTACAGTAGGGTTGGGCGGTATCTAATTTTTAATACCTTAAAACCTTCCCCAAATTATACCCCGGTATACGGTATTACCGCCGGAAATAACGAATGATACAAATTACGTTCCACCTCCTGACTACACGAGAGGGCGATAGGAGGGACAAATAAACTCCATGGCAGATATGAGCAATTGATGTTTGGAGTTTATTTTTGCCCATTAAGGATGTTAATTTATCGTGCAGCGAACGGTAACATTGTAATGAATTGAAAAATAATTCCTTTGTCATTGAGATAATGACGGTGTTTTATAATCTCACAAGGGGTTTATAACTCATTAATTCCAC
>JBBPCS010000917.1:14052804-14070183 GCA_037974645.1 Hollardia meadi | reverse complement strand
ACAGAAACACACTCTCAGGCATTTATTATAAACCTGCGCAGTGCGCACATTACACAGCAGATTTTTTTCATGACGGTCATTAAAGAAATGCCGTTGCTATTTTTAAATACCCCCGGTATATGGTATTACCGTATTACCGCCTAAGCCTATATTACACACACAAAAAGACAAACAGAGTCACACCTATAAGGAATTTAGAGTCCAATTCACCTGCCTCAAGACAGGCAGGTCACGGAAGAAATCTGAGCAAAGCCACTGTATTGACAGCTACAGCTAAGGAGGGATCAGTAAAGACTGCAAAGGAATAGACAGGGATGGTTTTACAATAATTACACCTGACAGCAACACCATGCTAACTGTTTTAGGGTGCGTGGAGAAGAGAGGAGATGAAGCCAAGGGAGTGTGATGTGAATTAAAATGAAACATTGACAGTAGGAGGAGAGGGATACTCCATTAAAGGATTATGAGGGAGGCATTGACTGTTCTAAGCTAGTTAAGAACAGGGTAATGCTTCCTCTTCCTCCAAGTACCTCAAACCAGTTCTACTAATGCACTGAGACAACAGCCTACATCCTCCTATGACGATGCAGGAATTAAACTCAAGGTTTCTACCTTTTCTGTTCCATGATCATTTTCATAAAAGATTATTCCCCTATGTTGAAAGTGATGCTAGATACAAATACTGTTTGAGAATTATGGCTTTAGCCATTTATTCCTGGATTGAGGAACTAAACATTATGATAGTGCTTGAGTGATTTCTAAGCTGCTATTGAATGGTACAGCAAGTGATGAAAACCACAAAAAAAAAAACGTGCAGACTTGAGGAAGTAGTCTGCTTCATGCACTACTTTACCAGATTTCAACCGCAATGTAATCTACACAGAGCCTTCAGAGACAAAGAACATGACCCTTGCCCTTTTCTTTTCCAGCAAAATGTATGAATGTGGAGCTGCAAGGTTAAATGATCCTTCCAATGGCAGTCTGCTACACTGGGACACAGGCTACTGGGACACTTTGGCGCTCTGAGAACTAGTTTTGAGCACCGACTGCCACCGTGGTTCATGAGGGGCCGAGCTCGAGGCAAAGAGTCTCTGGTGGAAATTCTATTAACTAAAAGTTCTTCGTGCTTGCTGTGCCACGAGATGAACTTCCCCAAGTAGTCTAAGCTAGTGCCGAATAACTGCATCGAGCCCCAAAACATTTTAACAAACCTTTAATTCAAGTGCAGTACAACTTGTCAAATAAATCTCCACCACTGAAGCAGGACATTTGTTTTTACCCATCTGTTTGAGAGACATCTCAAAACACTACAGATTTGAATGAGACGCAGTTCCTTTGGTACTGAGATCGGCTGATGAACATTTAGTTATGATCCAATATCCAGGACAATGCTGACACAATTAACAATTAATTGTTGTTGATTTGTATTGGAAAACTGCTGACTGCTCTCTCTTTTTTTGGCATCACCTCATCCGAGGCCAAAATGATGAATGATAATTGAGAATAAAGACAGCTGTTCAAATCTTCTCTGAATGTGTTTAATAATTTATCAAACAACATTTGAACAATCAGAAAATGAAAACTTGGGCCAGGAAAAACCTGTTAGTTTAAAAGAAAATTTGTTGTCAAGTATTTTGATGATCAATTAATCATTTTTCAAGCTGGTTTCAGCTTCGTAAATGTAAGGATTTTCTGCTTTTCTTAGTCATTTATTATAATAAATGAAGAGTCTCTGGGTTTTGGGCTGTTGGTTGGGAAAAAGAAGCAATTTGAAGTCGTCACTTTGGGCTCCAGAGGTTGTGCTGAGCATTTTTCACAATTTTTTGCCATTCTAAAGACGAAACAATTACTACAATAATTGGCAGACTTAATACTGAAAATATTCATTAGTTGCAGCCCTTGCAGCGGAATCATCTGCACTCTGATGTAGGATCTCCCAAACCAGCCTGTTTTTTTCAGCAGTCTTTTGTCTGGGTGCCTCCAGCCTTTTCTGAAACAAAGTTTGTCTCCATGTTGTGGCAAACGGCCAGCTACTGAGAATCAAGAACACCATCTCTTCGATATCTACCAACGTTCCTGTGTATCATGTTGAAGATGATGTCATGGCAGTTTCATGCGGCATTGCTATGACGATGAATGTAAATGATGCCATTTTCTTTTCAGGTAAAAAAGGAAAGGTATTCACTGCAGGGCAGCAATTTGAAAGTCGGGGGAAACATAATGACTGACTCCAGGTTGGTCATTTCACAGGAACAGAGAGACAGCAAGTGAAGCTGACAATTGCTGCTGTGTCTGTGTTTTCGTGTGCAAGTATCAGCTAAATATGACTCAACCACAGTCATCGTCATCATGATCTTAGACAAAGTCTTTCTTTTGCTGGAAATAAGGGCTTTTTAAAAAAAATCTCCCATAGTCCATTGCCTTATCTTTGTAAGGATTCTTAGGGGGTGGAGCCTGAGGAGCTGGCATGCAGGCATGAGCTAACCAAGGAGCTGGAATAATAATACTGGAGCTAACAGATACAAAGAACATGGGACACAGGCACCCCCTGTAGTGTGGGATCCTTGTTTCTTTGTGCACTCTTGGCCTAAACACCAGCTGGTCTCTTGCTCACTGTATATTCATCCTCATATTACCCAGCAACCCCTCCTTTCCTTTCAACAGTCACTTCCACTGCACTATCACACCAACTCCACCCTCCACCCTTGCAGGGAGCACCCTTTCTTAATCCCAAACGACACCCACCGACACTGAAACCACATTTATCCTAATCCAGGTATCAAAATCGCCTTATCATGCCAATCCAGATCCAGGAAACTAATCATAATAGTAAAAAAGCACAGCAGGAATAAACTGAGGCAATATTTTGGCCCGCGGGCATTTTAAACTGCATCGTCTCCCTGAGTTTGATCCCCTTCCCTGGCATGCCTCCATATCCTAGATAGAGAGGACAAAGCGGTTGCTGGTGCCTTGAAATGCAACTGCAGAGACAGGGCCATGTTTAGAGGGGAATGATGTGGGTGAATATTGGGGGTTGGGTGATGGGCTGATGTGTGGGTAAAATAATTTATGAATAATAAGTCTATAGTGTAATGGCAGAGAGAGGAGGAGCCGTAGGCTAACTAGAAATGTTCCTCTGCTCATCTAGGAGGAGGTGGCTACTGGTGGGCTCAAGATTAAATTGAAGAAATAAGGGCTAACTTCTGTGATGCTGTACATAAATACCTTCAAAAGCTCAAGACTCAAGATAATGATTTTTTTTTTTCATTTTATCAACACTATGCGTCATATTCAGCTGGGGGTTGTGCCTTAGCTGAGGGTTCACATATTATATCAGTGATTTTACAAGTTGGGAAAATGGTATTACTGATGACCATTTCAAGGTTTCAGATTGATTTCCTTCCTTCCAGGCAGCCACCAGTTTCAGTTAATCTCAGCCGAGCATTAGTGTTAACTTGTGGAGACTTCAAAGTAGCTTCATAGTGAACATTTTATTACCTTGATTTTCCTGTCGGACGTGTGTGAAAGTTTTGAGGTAATGCAGCTGTGAAAGTGAAAATTCTCCTGATCGTTGCCTCCCTTTTCAAAGCCAGGCAACAGACCAATAGTAAGTGTGAATATATGCATGAGCATGCTTTGCTGTCCAACACTGTCTTCTCTGATATTAATCGCCAAAGTCAGACATTTTCAAATCCTTTAAATAGTCAATGAATCACAAACTTTTAAGCAATAATCATCAGCGATTAATTGCTGAAACTGTTCAGCATAAAGTGAAACATAATGGATACTTTGGCAGGGATCAAACTTGACGGACTATCACTGTGCTGCATAATACTGAATCTGAATGAAGCTACCTTGTCTACTTTACACATTGGTTACCTTTAGTCTACAGCCCACTGACTTATCCTGAGTCTGTAAAGTTAGTGTCATTTTACCCCAAGCATCCAGCTATGCAATATGTGGAATATCACTGGCTTGCATTACCATCCCCAGTATGCAGTCACACCACAGTGTAAAGCCACTGGTCTTAACAAATCACCATTTAGCATTTTATATGACACTCCTGGATCAACCAGGTTGTAAGCTGGTTTAAAGCTCCATTGTGTCGTGATCATAAGTTTCTCTAGCTTCTAATAAAACATCAACAGTTCTCAAAATGGTGTGGAGAAAAAGGTGTTATCTGCCCTAAAAAAACTTTAACAGGGCACCAGTTTTGGGTCTTTCAAGGCATGGTTCTCTACCCGAGTGTTCAGACAGAAAAGCATGCATAGTTTTTACTCATCGCCACATACTGCCGCTACAGACACGTACAGACAGCACTCTTCTGTCTTTGCATTCCTCAGTTTGAGCGAGTTTTGAGCATTAAACTATGTTATATCCCTATGGTCTAAGACAGCTGTTCACAAGCCGAGCTCAGGGACTCATACACAGCTGACGAGAGTTTCCAGTTTAAACTAGGGAGGAGGGATGTTTTTCTTTACGAGCCTTCTTTCTCAGACAGCAATAAAACTTTCAAACTGGAAAATCTAAGTAAAAAGCTATCAAATGAGGTGCTGTGGTCTCAGGAGTCCCATTACAAGAATAATGCATTTTACTTATTGTATTATGTAAATCATTTGTATTGCAATTGTGCGTGAAATGCAATATAAAGGTTGCTTTATTTGACATACAATAGGTTTTTCTGTCATCCTAATCCATGAAAAGATCCAGTCAGGTGCGTAGCCTAAATACCTAGTATACCTAATTGTATACATAAGATTTAATGTATGCTTCATCTATAATACTTTACTGTACCGTGGCTAGATGCATTATTTACATTGGTACCCCCAATAGCAAACAAGCCACCACTGTCAGCACTATGCTCTGTGTTTACTTTCTCTGATAGTTAAATAAGTTAACTGACTTACGTTAACTTTAATTAACTGCTCAACTGCTAAAGGCAGTTTTTCCTCGCCACTGTCGCCAAGTGCTTGCTCATGGGGGAATGTTGGGTCTCTGTAAATTAATAATTAAAACTTTTTTTTTTTTCATAAAAAGAGTATGGTCTAGACCTACGTGTAAAGTGTCATGAGATAACTTCTGTTGTGAATTGGCGCTATGTAAATAAAATTTGTCTCGACTACTTTGCCGCAGTTCCAGTTGACTGTTGTTGTCAAGTGCCCTTCTTACAGTGAAAAAGAACCAACTCTGTTCTTTAAATTTAAGCAGGACACATTCACATGTTTCAATGAAGAACATTATGTGCTGCTTTATTCAAAGAGTTGTCTTTACTACCTCTTTAGCCTCATCACGTTGTATTGCTGTATCGCTGTCAACACATTGACCTCTAGGGTTGGGAACTGAAATTGGGTTCCAAATTAGAACCAAATCCAAAATGCCACGAATCAGGTTTTAGTACTCTTTGTTTGTGTATCTTCATGTAGCCTTCTTTTTAGCGGTGCATAGGTTCAGGGGTCATTGTTTTAGTTAAAAAGACTTTGATAATCTAGACATTTTCTGGAGAAAATGCTGACAAGCTCGGTTTCCTCCATTATAATGTCAGACTTCATTTATTTATTCCAGCGTTTCCGCTGGTAACAATTTAACATGGTGGGCCGCCACGGCAAAGAAAAAGAAAATCACAAAACAAAGCATAACCTTAGAACCTTGGCAATCATCTAATTCAACAATCATCCAACCAATCCTGGTGACTTATGTGCAAAGCCAAAGCTAAAAACAGCTGATAAATCAGCCATCTGCTTTTTCCCGGCTCTAACCCATTGTCATAATATCGACATTTAAAAATCCACTATTGGTCGACCTCTAAAACAAACTGTGAATCTCTGACACTTCCACAGTGAATTCATAACAATCTATAACTGATCACATTAGCATGAGTATGAATGAATATCATTAACTGCACCTCAGCACCATAAAAATAAGTCTTCTTGACAAGATTATGTATTCTCACCAAACCATTTAACTGACAGATAGGTCTGCCCTTTTCTGAAACAGGAACCACAGCACAGACATCTCTGTTTTTCTTTAAACATATTGTAGCTTCAAAACAGCTAGCCTAAAATGTACCTCGTGTAAAGATACAATGTAGACTACTCAACGAAAGTATACGAACAAGATGAGTAGTAACCACTTGCTTATAAATTTAGACTGTGGGCAGTCGGTTTGTCTACGATGTACCAGATCCGTATTTCAGTTTTTTCTCTTACAGTGACAAACACTCAAGTTGACAGGTAAAAAGGTTAAGTGCTTGGTCTCTGGTTCTGGTACCTGCACGAGCACTTATATATAGACTAAGGAACTGACTGCAAACACATTAAGTAATAGCGGCTTCCTGTAAAACCCTTTCTGTGCTGTAATCAGGAAGCTGGCAGGACAGTTCCCATATGACTCAAAAAGACAATGAGCAGCAGTTGGTGTCTGTGGCAGAGACGAGACTCTTCTTGCTGTTTAATCATTTACAAATGGAAGAGACTTGAGTAATTCTTGATTAGGGAGCTTTCAGGTCTTTTTTTTTTTTTTTGGAAAAGCAAAGTGACACCGACAGCCACAACAGCAACAGGGCAGAAATTTCTCAAACCCCTAGGGACACATTTAGGAAGTATTTCAGAGGGACAAACTCAAAGCTATTTATTGTATTTGACACAGACACAGTCCTCCTATCAAAACAAATGTCTTGGGTTAACTTTTGTAAAGCTACCCATCAAAACAGTGTCTCCAAGCTTCTTCTTCCAAAATAGATTCAGATCATAGCATGTTGGAAGCAATTTTGTCATTCAGTGCAGTAAAGTACCATCAGCTGACTGCTACAAGATTCTGGCTGTGGATGATAATTATGTCCACTCTACCAGTCCCTGGCAGGTCACCAAACATCATTTGAAATTTGCCTTTTATTCTATAAATGATGACTGGCCAGTGAAAGAGTTGTTCAAATTAAGTAGTGAATTTTGGAAACTATTACCCGCTGTCACTGTGTTAAAGGCAGATGAAATGCTCATTTCCTCCCTTTGCAGCTTTCCTCTGAGCTGCACAAAAAAAGGCTGAAGGGCCAGAGCAGATGGCTGATTGCTCTGAGCTAATGCACCGGAGAGACTACCTTCAGAGTACAAAATTCAACTGCTGTGTTTGCGTGGAAATGCTGTGCTTTCAACAGCACAACATACAGTGGATGAATACGTAATGTAACTCTTTTGGTCCATAACAGCTTCCACCAGTTAAATACTGTGTATTGACTCAGCCTGGTTCTCTACCAGTCAGCCTGGCAGGTTGCCAAAAGGGATCATTCATTCAGTTCTTCAAAGTCAAACTGTCTGGTCAAACATTGAAAGTGGCTTGACAACTGTGGAAACCAATGTGGTTAAGAGGTGAAAAGAGCTCCCATCCTCTTCACAGCACCAACATCCAAAGTTGTTAACTTTTTACCACAGCTTCATGTCATAAGCACATACTGAAATAAAAAAAAAATTAGTGAGCGTAATATATTACAAAAACAAAAGGTGGCCACAGTCACCGCCACACCCTGGCCCTGTAATTAAACGCCGAGTTAACAGCCGATCCCTGTGTGTTGGAGCATGACGCAGTCACACCCGAGGGTCAATGAGCTGCCTAAACTCTTAAAAACTTATGACTCAGGCTGCACACAGCACAATGAAACCAGGCCTTGTTCTACCTCTGTCTGGAGTATTACATAACCTACAGAGAGGCAACTGAAGAGTTCACAACCATTTATTTAGAAGAATGCTCATAATGGTTTACTGTGATATCAACAAGCACGGTAGGAACTTTGACTGCAAGGTCAGGACAGACACAACACACCAGGGTATCAGGTATGCATGTATACAGATACCTGCATGTATGGAAACCATTATAGAAAGGCTAAGATAATGGCTTGATTTTACTTCTTTTTTTTACCAGCTATTTATGTATTATCATTTTCATAAATATCAAATACACATCACAATTTATGTTGTACTTAGTAAAGATGTTTAATATTTCCTTACATGGTCTAACCAACAGCGACGAAACCTATTTATAATGTAAAAACAAAGAAAACGATAAAACTGAAACGATAAAAAAAAAAGTATTATCTAATTGTCAATTAATTGATAAATAGTTTCAGCAATAGTGCTTCAGGCAGCAGATAAACTTATCACATTGACAACCAAACCACTGCCTAACCAAAATGCAAACAAAGCTTAACAGACACCAAAATCTGCAGTGAACCTAAAGTTGCAACAAAAATCAACCCATTTAGCAGAATGTGAAAAGAAAGTGCAAGCCGGATTCGTGCAGACGGCTCAGACACACTCATGGTGTGTCAGGATATGGGCTGTCTGTATGCTCTTTTAAGGAAATTAGAAAAATAAACAATGCTAGTATAATGTGGTATAAAAACCTGTTAAGAGTATGAGGTTGACTGACGAATTTGCATAACAGCGTTCGCTAACACTGCACTCGCTAAGACCTTTAGAGCTGTAAATTCACATTGTGAATACAGGTTGTAAACTATTTTTGCTTTATGTAACGTTGCATGTGGGTTCGTTTCCATCATGTCGTTGATCAACTGAGCTTTTAACGTTAGTCCCCACATCTTTTTTACTGACTGAAACGCTACTTATTAGAGGTACAGTGGTTAGCAAGCTAGCTTTTAGAAAGCCAGCGGTTACCGTCATATGACGAATTAAAACCTGCTCTGCATATAATAATCTGACAATCCACCACTTTCGGTAATTTTGTGCAATGACAGAGAAGCTGTTTCAAACAGCGAAAAGGGCGTGTTAGTAAGTCTAGCTATCTGTTAGCAGGCTGCGGCTATGCTAAACTAACTAGCTATCGATGTTTGGTGTATGAAAACTTCCATAACACAAGCAACCAGAGACACGGGGGAGAAACGACATGTCCACAAAGCGAAAATGCTGTGGGAGGCAAGCTTAGGTGAATTTATAATATGTACACGGCTCCTATTTTGAGTCAGGACCGTACAAGGAGCCCCCGTTTGAGGTTCGCAAATGAGCGGAAGTTGAGCTAAAAATAATAAGAGCAGAAGCAGCAGTCGTTGTGCTGAGGCCTGGGTTTTCTTCAAATTCAATAACACCGGTCGACGTCAGGATGCACGGACAAACGGACTCAAATGCAACACAAAATTCGAGTGCTAACGTCCCCCGTTGGGGTTTATCTCGTGATGAAATTGGCATCTTACCTTTTCCTCGTCGGATAGCTGCTCCTCATGATCCGCCATCTTTTCTTCCGGCACCACCAGCTTGTCAGAGCCCCGTGACGTCACTGCATGGGTGGATTCCCAGTTTGGTTCAGTTCAGTATTCCTGATTGATGCTCAGTCCGTCTCTTTCGTGACTGTAGCAGTGGTGATGTAAGTTCTGGGCCACATGACATGAAGCTTATATTTCTACTGAACAAAGTTAAGCATTGAGACAATCATGGATTCCATACTTAGACACAACTCTAGCACGAATGTGTGTGTGTCCTGTGTCTGATTATGCTTCTGGTGTTTGGGGTTTCCCTGAATGGACACGTCGTAATGCATCACAGAGCTATTCGATCTTTATTGGGAGCCCCATAAATTCACTTCAGACTCACAAAAAAAGATATTTATTTGGGACATCAGTGCCTCAGAAAGGGAGCCTTTTTGAAGCAGATTTTATTTGCCAAGCTTGGGAGAGAAGACAGAATATTTTGTTTAAGATCGAGCTGCAAAATAACCTGTAATTTTGTAATAAAATACGTGACTACTGCAACTGTAAAATAAGAGAAATCAAATATATATTTGTATAATTCAAGTACTATAATTCAAGTACACGTATTTTGCAAAATGAATAACTGCACTATTGGTTTTGCACATATATTGAATTAATGCACACTGGTCTATGGTCTGTAAAGATTTCCAACTTGGTTTATTTGTTGTTTGTAACTATTTTTTCTTCTTCCTGTTCCCACCATCTTCTGGTCTTTTCTTGGGCTGCTTGGAATTTTTTTTTTGTACAACTTCTGCAAATAAAACAAGTAACATTTTCTCCAGTTTCTCATTTGTAGTATTTAGTTAGCCGTCATTCTGATAGAGTTACAGAGCATGTTGGGTTCCAAACCTTCATGTTATGGACGTCAACAGGGACCCATGTTAAACCACCGAGCCCCATTCAGAACCAGTTCAGAAGTTCAGAACCAAGGACGTCTTTTCTGAGAACATATGCTCTCTGTTTTCATGGGTGGTTGTGACCTAACAAAAGTTCCTCCTTAATACTAAGCTTTACAGAATAACCAGTGAAATTGAGCTATACCTACTTTTACAGATGCAGTATGACAAAGCATTAATGTATTCTTATTTACACCTGTGCTTAAGTCTCTCACTCAAAGACACCTTGGGAGTTGATGTAGTGGGCAAAAGCTGTTGAAAGGAGCATATCTCCTCCATCCATGAAGAAATTGTAATGGGTTTATTTGTATAATTGAGTTATGTCTACTTCATCACAGAATTCTGGGGAAGCCCTCTGATTACTTAGAGATGCTGTCACATTGTGTACGCCATGTTTTCCACCACTAGATGGCAAGCTAAGACTAATTTCTAAAGCTGACTGTTTAGTTTTTAAAGGCTCTGCTTGTATAAGGAATGAGCTCAGTTTCACTGTCTGACTCATTCTCGTCCACTCTGCCAGCAAAAAAAAAAAGTTAACATGTAACGTAACACTCAATACAAAAAGCCCACAGCCACACAGAGGGGGTGAGACAGAGACTGAAACAGAGAGAGGTTTGTTAAATATTATCACAGATGCGGAAATGATTGTTAGCTTTAGGAGATTGCACATATCCAGTATGAGCAGTGAGGAGAAGGAAGTCTGGTTGAAGTCTTGCTCATTGCTTCTTCCTGAGCCATGACGTATGACACGTTTACATGTGCAGAAACATTTAAATTTAGGTCCAATGTAGGTGGATGTCAGTGTTTGTTGCTTTCAGTCGTGGACAGTGGTGGAACAAGAACTCAGATCTTTTACTTAAGTTGTGATACACCAGTGTACAAATACTTTGTTAGAAGAAAAAGTCCTGCATTCAAAATTCCACGAAAAGTACTGAAGAATTAGCATCGAAATATTTTTAAAGTACCAAAAGTAAAAGTATACTCATTATGCAGAAGGCCCCCATTTTAGAATCATATATATTCTATTATTGGATTGTAATTATTGATGAAATACTGTGTTCATCACTTTAATTTTGCAATTAGTAGAGTTGCAGCCAGTTTGAACTAGTTTTTTTTTACTGTGTTTAAGTTGAACCTATAATAATACATCATAATTTATTAGTTGTATTATATTCTCTGTTAATAATCTGAATCTATAAAGTAACACATATTATCAAATAAATGTAGCGGAGTTAAAAGTACAATATTTGCCTCTGAGTACCTCAGAATTGTACTTAAGTACAGTACCTGAGTAAATGTACTTAGTTACATTATACCACTGGTCATGGAAAAAATAATGAATTACAAATAAAAGTTCAGCAGACTTTACTTACTTAATAAAAGTGATGTATTAAATTACATAAAATCATGAAGTTACATAAAATAGAAATATTACATACAGTAATTGAGTTATGTACTTATTTGTAATGTACTGGCTAGTTAGCTGGTTAGCATACTGGCTAATTATCTTGTTACCTGCAGTTGAATTCTCTCAGGCTACAGAGTGATTTGGGGTATAGACATAACAGTGCTGTAACACACAGCTGCCTTATTAGACTATCCACCTCTGCTGTAAGATGACTAAAACACCTTCAGCTACAACAGCAGGTAGATTTGTGAGGTAACTGTCTCCATTGAGCTATAAAATGAGCACTTTGCCTCACAGCCACAGTAAGTTCTTCCCTAAATGCCTTGCCCTTTCCCTCTCTTTCCAACACTGTAATTGACCTCTTTTGAAAAGACTCAGTCTTTGTGTGATGCCGACACTGTAGCTCAGTGTTTGTTTAGGTGGGGTCACTTCAGTACTCATGTTGCTACTGTATTATACCACTTCTACAGGGTGACAGCGGTGAAATGATGACCGTAATCCACGTCTTACAACAAGCCTGACTCTGTCCGTCTTTTACTGTCTCATTAATTCACGAGTCCTCTTGTATACCATTACTGTGTCTGTCATGACTTGTTACTTTGTTGAAACTTGTTATGTTATGCTTGACATACCTTTTACTTTTCAAACTTAAATTATGACGGATGAGGCCCAAAATTATCACTGAGTCTTTATCGCCCGCCTTAGTGAGGCCCCACCATCAGCACAAGTGGCTGGATAATTGTGCTTCTTCAGATTTGGGATGATGAGGCAGGCCTGAGGATCAAACCAAGGGATTTTAAAAGCCCTGTAATCTACCCATGGCCTGCAGTGCCGCCATTGTGTCGACATTGGAGCTACTCATCACCTCTGGGGACCAAAGGGGGCATTGAGAACTCAGATTCTCTGCATCTGAATAGGGGACCGCTCAGTGACTCATCCCCAGCCACTGGTTAGTCACTTCAGATACTCATTACACTGTTCCTACTTAGACAACAATCACCCAGAAGACTCAAAAGACATGAAAACATTGAGCTATTAAAGATGCAAAACCATGAAGTGTTAAAAAAGTATCACAAGTTTTGTGGTCGAGTATCATTTTGTTACATCATGCTGAGTGATCGTGTCCCTGTCTGTTCTCCGGCCATCTGAGTATCAGTGTGAGAAATGTCTTCTTGGCAGTGCATCAAAGCCAAATGAGGCAGCGCCATGGGGACGAGTGAGACTGTATGTCCACACCTCCTGACAGTATCTGGTGTAGTCTGCTTTGTGCCAGCTCAATATGTGTTGAAATGTGGGCAGCAGCAATGCAGATGGATGGAGGTTTGTGCAGTTGAGCTACAGCGGGGATTTAAACCTGCAGGCAGGCACCTCTGGGTGTTGTGAATTGTAAGATAAAATATGCAAGCTGGGTTTTTGGGTTGGTCGACTACTTTGGTCCAGACTAAAGTGTCTCAACAGCTATTGGATGAATTGTTATGAAGGTTTGTGCTGACATTCATGACCCCCAGAGGATGAGTCCAGCTGACTTTGCTGATCCTCTGACTTTTCCTCTAGAGCCACTATGAGATTCACATTTTTATTTAGTTTTTAGTGAAACCACTCAACAGCTATTGGATTGATTAGCATTAAATCTAAAACAGATATCCATGGATCCCAGAGGATGAATCCTAAAAAACTCACTTTTCTCAAATTTCACATTTCAAGTGAATTATCTTGACTGTGTAGTATTGTGCATTTTGCATTCCCCCTCAGGCTGAATTGTAAAAAACTTTGTTGATCCCTTTTCCTCTTGTGTCATCATCGGGTCAGGATTTACATTTTTTCCCCCAAATACTTTGGTTTATGTGTAAAATACCTGCAAAGTTGTTAATATGTTAGCAAGCTAAAACAGTAAACTAAGATGCTAAGTAAACATCAGCTTGTTAGCCTTGTGAGCACATTGCCATGTTAGCATTAGCCTTTAGCTCGAAGCACTCCTGTGCAGCCTCACAGAGCTGCTAATATGGCTATAGACTTACTCGTACTTGGAAAATAAAAAAAAATCTGGACCTATTCAGTTCATTCTTATCTTAGAACTAGCAGTTGACAAAATAATCTTAACTCAAGGTCCAATTACTCACTTGCTCTGGAGCTTTTAAACTGTAACAGTAAGTCTTAATCAGGAGTTGGAGTTTGCTTAGTTAGTTAGTAGAGATTTTCCAGCATTCTGAAAACAAGCACAAATTCGCTTTAACTGTGACCACATACGTGCATGCATCCAGGCGTTCCTGCATTCACGCAAACACAACCTCACAAGCACTTGACCCCCACGGCAAATTATATCTTCATAGACAGAACGAGATAAAGAGCTGCTTGTTGCAACTAAAAATGCTGCTGCCCCAAGGGATCACATGTTATAAACTTCTAGAATCCATTCTGCCTTGTCGTTAAAGGCCACACCCACTGCCACACCCCCTATTAATCAGCTGTCCTTTGGCTCATGAATCTATTTGAAAGTTATGCGTCTTTTTACAATAGACCACTGTTGTAGCTAATTGGCATGAATACAAATACACACCTTTGCACACACACACACACACACACACACACTCCTAAGGTGAAAACTGTGATCGCCAAAGGGCTGGGAAATTTTTGTGGACCAACTGACCAAAAGACAGAGCAAGCTATAGAGCTGCTGGTGCTGAAGAGCCACTGGTTCTCAAAAATACCACTTCCACCGCCAACCCTCCACACAGCCTTCTGGGACTTTGGTGCCCCGCAAAACCACAGATATGGGCTTTCAACGCCAGTCTAGCCGTGATCGCACTCCCCTGGAATTCCTCGGTACGCCAGCACTCCCAGTCCTGATAATCGGTCCTTTCACAGGGATTACATTTCTGTCTGAGTGATTGTGGAGTTATTCCAGTGAGGACACTTCGAACAAGACTGGTTAGTCAGTGAGAAATTTGAGAATTCAAGTTTTCAGACAATCTGCAAGTCATGATGAAATGACACTAAATTCCTGCTGTGTCAAATACCTTTAACGATTTGACACTGCAGCAGATATACGGCCGCAGCAAGTGAAAAAGAAAACTTTTCTACAGGGTCACACAGTAAGATCTGCTGGCTGCTTGGCTGCTGGAATGAACATGCTCATCCAACAAGCCTGTAAGGTCTGAATTTAAGATGAGTACACGGTCGACGTCTTGAATTATGAATTTAGGCCTCACTCACACACACATGTTGCAGCTGCAGGTGAAAAATGTGAGAAGTAGCTCACGCTTGAGTTCTTGAAAGCAGAAACAAGTTGGCCTGTGATGGATAGTGTCTAGCAAGGAAAGAAGAAATGTCCCGAAGCGAGATGTTCATCAACTGGTTACACACATTGTGATGATTCATTGTGAAGGAAAACAGGCAGAAATCATGTTGTTTTTACAGAATGGCTGGCTTAAGCACTTGGTTGTAGCACTTAAATGCGTTGGATTCTTTCTTATATGAGAATTATTGACATAAAGGTAAGATTTTTAAACAAAATATCAGAAATAAAAAAATGTATCTACCAGAGCACATCCAGCTCTCATGGGAGAAAACCGTCCCGATCAAAGGGCCAAATCCGGATCCTCTTATTTTTCTTCCTCTACATTCAAAGGATGGAATGAGAGAGAGAAAAAAAACCTACATCGAGCCTTCAGAAAAGCATCAATTTGTCTTCAAATGTTATCATACCATTCATGAACTGCGTCACTTGCGTTGCCGCACGGACCTTCAAGAAGAACATTTTCCAGGTGTCGCGGGGACACAGGAGACGGGAATCTGCACTTGTTGCACCACTTTTCTTTCCATAGTTCCACAATGTTTAGATCTGATAGTTGAAGGCATTTGATTTAATCCTAGTGTCCATGCAACAAATCTTTAACCGCGCGTGTGTGTGAGGGGTATCATCATCATCAAGGCCCGTAACCTTGGTGTTATCTTCGACTGTCCTTCGATTCTCAGGTGACTAAAGTGGTGCAAATCTTGCTTTGCTCACCTGAGACAGCTAACCAAGATCAGGTCATTGCTTTGCTCTGCAGACTTAGAAAAGGTCATCCATGCTTTTATTTCTTCCAGTCTCCATTATTGCAATGCACTTTATTCTGGAATTAGCAGGCATAATATCCATAGACCGCAGCTGATACAAAACGCTGCCGCCAGGCTTTTAACCTGCTGCCCTTCACTGGTTACCTGTGAGTTTTAGAATTGATTTTAAGATTTTACTGCTTGTTTTCAAAGCCTTGAACGGTCAGGCTCCTGACTATATTTGTGACATGCTTACCCCCTGTGAGACTGGCAGGGCCCTACTTATGGTATCAAAATCTCAACCTGTCAATAAAGGTGATTGTGCGTTCGCTGTCCGGGCCCTGAAGCTGTGGAACTCCAATCAAACTCAGTGTCCTCTTATAAATCTCTTCTTAAAACTCACATTTATCGTATGGCTTTCTCTTAACTGATCGTATGTATTGTTACTATTTTAACTTTTGGGCGGTGTGCTTTATCTGCAAGGGTGTTCGGGTGGATGGTTTGTGTCATTTGGCATCCACATGAATGCCAGGATCCAGGGTTTCCCAGCAGAATATTGCACTGTAGCGAGATGATCAACGTTATTCATTTCAGCTGTCAGTGGTTTTAATGTTGTGGCTGATCGGTGTATGTTTTTATTGTAAAGCACTTTGTAACTCTTGTTTTTGAAAGTGCTATATAAATAAAAATGATTATCATTATCATGGGCTGAGTGTAAACGGTCCATAAAGAGGGACTTTTCTGCATTGCTCAAGGCTCCAGTTCTTAGCAGGTTACATATCTCTGTCTACTGCACTTTGATAGAATGGTTTCTAAATTGCCATAAATTGAAGCTCTGCTGTTCATGGTGCTAAGTTTTTATGATCCAATCCTTTCATGACTACTAAAAGCACCTGTTGCATTTAGAAATAATCTTGTTAGTCGTACTGTATATCATATGTCTGTCAGCGAGCTTTGATTTGCAACTACTTGTTTGTTGTCGATGTTTGCTGACACAGTTTACGTGGCTCTTCCACTCCTTGACAAGGATTGTCATGAGCTCGCTGCACAGCAACTCATTCACTTACTTTGGCCGATTTAAATCCCAGTCTGGAAAATGCTACAGAACTCTGATCTGAGAGCAAAATAACAAAGCAGGTGCTCTTGAAATGGACAACATCTACAACAGAGAAAAAAAAGTGTCCACCTGTGAACGCTGACTTATGCCTCTTTACTCTGTAATTTGTTTTATGTACTCACGCATATTAAGTCGAGTACTGATTTCAATCTTTTATGTACCTGCTGCTAGTTGGCAGCCAATCTGACTCGCTGTTGCAGCTGCAGTACAACAATACTTCAAAGCTGATGCACTTCTCCTTCATGTGGCGTTCCCCTTATTTTGTCCATGTAGGTGCAAAAACAATGCAGCATCAATAGGGGGCGCCAGCATTAAAAACAAAAAACAAAAAGACTCCATCTGCTGTTGTGTCAAAATTTCATCCCGATAGATTCACAAGGAAATCAACCATATCATAGCTGATGAGAACTGTTGTTGGTGGCAGGCAGCCAAGGTATCTGTGGTTGTGTGTGTGTGTGTGTGTGTGTGTGGGAGTTGGTGCCTCCCTGTTTTTTTCAGGGGCCAAAACTCATTAGGCCTTAACAGTTTAATGACTGAGAGTTGACTAAGCAGGTCAGAATGATACTGACTGGCCTTTTGCTTTATCAGATGATAAGATTGTGTGTGTGTGTGTGTGTGTGTGTGTGTGTGTGTGTGTGTGTGTGTGTGTGTGTGTGTGTGTGTGTGTGTG
>JBBPCS010000917.1:14032940-14052704 GCA_037974645.1 Hollardia meadi | reverse complement strand
TGTGTGTGTGTGTGTGTGTGTGTGTGTGTGTGTGTGTGTGTGTGTGTGTGTGTGTGTGTGTGTGTGTGTGTGAGTTTTCAGAAACAAAATATCTTGTCTCCACTGCCCATCTCAGTGTGTACGCTACAGCAGTGGAAGAGATCCTAAACTTAAGATCTTTTACCTGCCGCAAAAACAACACTACCACAATCTAAAACTGCTTCGTAGGGCAAGTTATGGGCAGAAGAAGAAGAAAGATTCTAAATGTGAAACAGGCCGATATGTAAATGATAACTTGCCAAAACGTGAGAGATCACTCTATGCAGTTAAGATGTGGTATATTACCATTACATGTTGGAACAGGAAGATACAGAGGTGTGATCCAAGATGAAAGAATCTGTGAATGTTGTGAGCTAAATGAAGTGGAGCATGAACTCACTGTCCTTTATATCATGATTTAAGACTGATGTTTTTCTTTTTTATAAAAAAAAGTTCATGTTCCTCACAGACTTGATAGATATTGATCATGGAGCTTCAATCGAATGTCTTTTTTGATAACATTTTTGCATTTTCTAAACATCTTTCTAAAGCATGGGATAGGAGGAGAAAAGTAAGGCATGATAGATAAATTCCTGACTGAGCTGCAGACTATTGGTTTATGAATCAATTATACAATGTTTGACACTAATGGATGCAGATGCAGTTTTTGGTGTGGCATATCTTCTAGATTATATGTTATATGTGGACAATTTATGTCTATGGTTGCATGTTATTTATGCCAATGTTTGGACGTTGTTGAGGTATTGTGCTGTTATGAGATGTTGACATGCCGGAATGTTTGGAATTTTTGGTCTATTGTTAGATAACGTGTCTGAGTAATTCCAAGAGGGATGGGTCATGTAAATGCCTAGACACAAAAAAAAATTAGTTAATTCATTCATTCAAAATCATACTTTCAATAATAATAAATGAAATGATACAAATATATAAAAGTACAGAAATAAAATCAGCGAAATGTGCTTAAAATATTAAATATCAAAGCTAAGTGGGCCATTGAATTCTTATTAATGATATATGAATGCGCAAACAACTTTTCACTGTTGTAGCTGGCTGAGGTAAATCAATTTTAACTAATTAAAGGCGAAATGTGAACTAATGTTACACATTGAGTCCAGTTCACTCATCAGGAGGGGCCCTACTCATCTTATGAAAACAGCTGCATAATATTGTCTTTCCTAAACTGTTTATAAACTAACCCTAATGACATCATAATTTGGGTTTGGAGACTGCTAATTTATGACAGACAGCCTTTCTTACGAAATGTACAAACCTTGACATTTGTCTACCAGGGAGGGTCTGTGTGTGTGTGTGTGTGTGTGTGTGTGTGTGTGTGCGCGTTCGAGTTCAGCAGTCCCACTGACATGCATACCAATGCCGCTGAATCACCCGATGACTCCCGTACAAAAACCTGCATCCCATTAAACTTTCTACTGAGAACCTACCAACAACCGCACCTGTCCGCTCCTTGAACGTGCGTGTGGTCATGTTTTTAGTGTGTGTCACTTGCAACAGGAGAGCAAACACACACACACAGACACACAGACTGACACAGGTAGAAAACACGGGGGCATGACTTAAAGGCTGCAGGTGTTGACTTTAGAGGGGATTAATAACCAGGAGTGGAGAGGTTGCTTGAGGGTGTTTATGTTTTTGTGTTACCATGCAATAAATAAAGAGATTACGTTAAACTAGCAACGGACCAGTTTTTTTTTTTTCCTTTAATGTATCATTATGAAGTAAATGTGAATTTCACAATTTAGATAGGTTCCACTTGAACTATGTAATTCTGTTTGCCACAGGGCACGAAATCTTCTGGCTGGCACCATTTCTATCTGCTTTCACGTCTCCATTATAGACTAAATAAATGAATAAACTCACACTTTTGTCCCGTGTTGCTGGTAGTTGCTACAGCGACAGTGGTGCCAACAATAACACCACTCGGTAAGGCTAGAGGGGTAAAACTTCGTTAACTTCTTTATGCAATCATTTAAAAATGTTTAAAATCTGTTACAATTCGTCACTTTTTAAATTTCAATTGTTGTTTCTACAATTTTAGAAAAGATTGAATTGCATTTCCTTTTTGCAGCAGCAGCAGCTTTGTTATATACTTATATATTTTGTTGAGTTGTGTGCAAAATGTTCCAACAAATTTTCAAACTCAGATAAACCTTTAACTTTATTCAAGGTAACGGTATGTTTCATGTGACTCGCCTGGCCCTATAACTTCAGTAGAAAGTCAGAAAGTGAGGAAACTGAAAGTAATGTGAATAAAACTTTATTTCCTCATCCGTGAACACTTCTGTCTGAGTCACGTCAGATAGATTTTCATCAGCAATGGGGGTTGTGTAACAATGAAGACAACAACGGTGTTTTGAATGAGACCCTCAGCAGCAGAACTTACACGCCATGTGTTTAAGTGTACATGCCTTTGGAGTAGATTTTAGAGCTGATACATGCACACATACAGCTTTAATGTGTCAAAACACAATCTTAAACTCATGATCAGAGGCAACCGGTAGCACCGGAGGTGGCTGAGTGAAGGACTGAGAGTGAACGGGGATGACAGACAAGCCAAGCCTGGTGTGGCAGGCGAGATGGATGCTTAGAGTGAGATGCAAAGACAGACATGCCTCATGCTCGTGTTAGCTGGGGCTTAACATGGATTCTGCTGGGATAATTTAAGCCTTGGGACAAAGATGCTTCAGCGAGGTGGAAGATAACTTCGTCTGATAGCCCATATTGTCCTGATGGCTTGGAAAATTCCACTGCAGCCTTTCAGGGGCAAGAAAATCTCATTTAAAAGTTAAAAGACAATGACAAGTAACAGCAAAATCCTTCTTCAATGAATGTTCTCATACTGTTTCTTTCTGTTGATTTGTAAATACATGATGTGTCCTTTAAAAAGACGTACTCTGATGAAAGCTTGTGGAAAACATGTCAGCAGATGTTGTCAGTCCGTTTGATTGTGAATAAAATTCATCCGAATCAATACATGTGGTGATTCTTTCCTGTTTTTGACTGCCACAGACTTTACTTCAGTAGATTCTTTGATTCATCTGATCAAAATACAAACTGTGGGCCACGCCCACTTTATCGCTGCAGGCTTTCAAGAAATCCTCTTCGTCATGCCTACATACTTTTGATTGTGTGCAACAGAGGTTTAAAAAAAAAGCCCCCAGGAGTCATGATATTTAACCTTTAATACACCAAAGATCCAAGATTTCTTCTTGCCTACTTGTTGTGTTTGTCTAAAATATAATAATGTCTTATAACATCTTCTGTCTCCTTCAGGGTTAGATTTCTTTTCCTAGCCCTGGTCATGGAGATACTGTAAATGCACTGCGGTCAATGACTGGTTGCACAGAAGACATTAAAATTATTTGTCACAACAGGAAAAACGCAGTGTATCCAAGTGGTATTATCAGTGGTATTTTTGTCGACGCTGCAGCCACAAAGACAGAGTTAGGAACATGGCTACCGCTAGCAGCCTGGCTACCGGCCAAAGCAAAAGCAACAGTATATAAGAGTATTAAAAAGTATGGTGGTCTTGTTACTTGCTGATTTAGCAGAAAGAATGTTGGTTTTGAATCCTCTCAAGTCCCGGTGGTAAGGGGAAATACATATCAACGGGGGTGCACATTTCGAGAGACATCGGAGCGCCTTCCATCCAGTGAATGCCGTCCGTTCGCTCTTGTTTTACCTCTCCTTTCTATCACTCTCCTTCTTCGCCTTCTTTGCCTTCTCCATCAGCGGGATTCTTTTTCTTAATGGTAGAGTTTCCAGAGTTATTCCATTCGTTTCACTATTACCCGGGGATAGTGATCAAAGAGAACAATGCCTCTTCCTGTTTTGGTTCCATAATGGCCGACGCACTTCCTTTGTGCCACAAATCAAACCTTAATTTGGCAAAATCGTGCCTGGTGGCAGCATGAATAGCATAGTGAAACTTCCAGGGAACCAATCTAAACGTGGATGGAGTCATTTTTCTTTCGCCATTACACCGTGCAATATATATTTATTTCATAATGATAAGGGGAAAAAGTTTTCTATTGGCTGTTTAATAACAATAGCAACGGCTCAGTTCCGTTACGTGTGCCAGTAACAACGACCGTGGACCAGCACACATAATAGCAGAGTCTCACCTAAGTGGAATGTAGCAGTCATTAATACACCTGGAGTTTCATGCTATGACATGTCAAATGTCTCCTGTGCAACCAGTCCATTAGAAGCAGCTAAAAACATGCATCCAACAATCGAATCAGATTTTTAAAGCATGTGCCTTGATGCTATAAAGGAATAACTTGTTGCCACACAATTTGACAATGGATTGTAGAGGCTACTAACTTTTTATTTTTTCTTCTTTTCATGTTGTAGTGATTTATTGATTCAAACACGCTACATGTAGCATCTTTTTTCGCAACAGTTTAAGGCGGGTCAGTGAAAATTGGGCCACTGTGAGGCCTCAGAGTTCAGGCTCTCAAGAGTAATATATTAAAATCAAACTCAAAAGCCTGAGGCCTCGCATTTCTTTATAGACGAGGCTCTTGTGAGTGAGACCACATACTGTATGGTACAACTTTAGAACTCCTGGGCTGCCAAGCAACTGCAAAGGGACAACCTGGCCTGAAAGCCACGGTCACGGCTCAGTTCAACAGAGGGAGGGGGGAAAGTCTAGACCACATGGGGTTCAAAAGAAGACAGGGGAGCTAGAGTTGAAGGGTCAGATGTCACCGCCAACCAATGGGAACAAAGGGGGTGAATTTTCGCTAACAAAGGCAGACACAAAAGGCAAGGACTGCGTACTCAAAATGTTGTACAAGCATCGAGTGTGTTGACCGAGTGTGAGGACAAATAATCATCTATCTTTGTCTAAATGATGAGGGCTTTCTTTGGCCTTTAAACCTTTAGAGGTTAAAGGTTTAAAGGCATTTAAAAATGTCCTAAAAGCTGCAGCAGCGTATCGCTAGTTTGACTTCCAACCACCTGTTTTTAGTCTCGCAAAGCCGGACCTCTTCACACTGGAGAAAGGTCTGACCGCAACCATTGACGGCTCTGTCTTGTTTGTATTTCATTAAACCACAATCGTCTTGGGTAGCAACAGTGCCCCTGCAAAAATACTGTCAGGTGGAACCTGTCTTGCATGTGGGGGAGGCGAGCTCCGCTAGTAAAATAGCTAAATCCTAGCAAAAGGAAAGGTAACAGCTCCTAGCTTGTTAATGTCGGTACCATTAGCGACCAGGATAGAGTTAGGGTAACTTGACGTAGATATTTCAGCACGTAGATAGTTTAGAGGTTGTTGTTGCGGTTTCCCATAGCGATTCTGAAAACTGTAACACACAGATAGCAGAATGGAGGAGAATGCCACCTGAAATAGACGGCCAATGGCAGGCTTATACCAACAGTGTACATCTGTTGAGTCAAACTACCTGCTTTTATGTGCATTTTTGAAAGCATGAAAATTCAAAGAAATCTCAAAATACTGCAAAAATGTTTTTACCCTTTTCCGAAGGTCTCTGAGTTGGTGTATCAATAAAAGCAAAATGTGACAAAGTGCAGTAGAAACAGACGAATAAATCATGGCGTACATCTGCAGACATAAACATCAGATCTTCATGGAGCGACGAGAAAACTGTAACCATCCTTAAAATAACACATGAAACATAAATGCCAAAGTTCCATTGTATGTTTGACATTGTTTTGCGTGGTTTGAAATTTGACTGGTGCTTATACGGTATGTCAGAGCAGAGCAGAATACTTTGCCCATCTATTTCATCACACAAGTGCACACAGGAGAGGGAAAAGTAGATTCAAGTTGCAAGCAAAGTCCCGCACACTGTCTAACTTGGAAAAAATACAAGTTATACTTACAAGTCTTGGTGCCAGACCATCATTGGGCAAATGTGTTTCTCAATGTCACAAACCATTTCCCTGATGAAGGTCCAGCAACAGGACGTTGGAAATAGATCGAGCGCTGGTTCAGGCAGGCCACGGAAGTCAAGCTCACAATCTCAGCTAACCTAAAAGCCAGCCCACATCACCTGATGGCTCAGCTGATTCTCCTCTAGTATTCAATTGGTAAATCTCATACAGGGTGTGCTATTTAAGCTGCATTGACCTGCCTACTTTTCCTGCTTTTCTATGTAAGCCACTTTGCAACCAACCTCCACCCCAGCTCCTCCTTTTTATGTTGTGTCTGACTTAATCAATGTCATTTCTGTTGTCACTGATGCCTGCTCTGCCCTGTATCCAGGGGGTATTTGCTGCTTAGCTCCCTGCCTTAGCCTTCCCATGTAGGCACATGGAAGGGCAGGGAGGCGTGCTCTCCCTGCTTTGGGCTTTCCACGTAGGCACGTGGAAGGGCAGGGAGCTCCCAGAACAGAGCAATACCGCCAAATATAACTTAATGCAAATGGGTATCTAAGTTTCTTTGACTATCGTGGCCTGACTGAAATGTATTTGTGCAAGATAGACGGTGTGCAGGAGCAAAAGAAACACACAGCACAGCAGATCAATTGCACAATACCCACAATATAGAAAGTATGATGCAGGAATAAACAATGTGAGCAGGTAGTCATTTTAAAAAGGGGTGCCTGTAATTACAGGTCTATACAGCCGAGCTTTCTGTTTGCCTTTGGGGCATGTTGTTTTCTATAAAGGAGATTAACATGGCTGGTATAGGCATTGGTCTTATGAAACAAAGGATGGAAAAATAAACAGGAGTTAACTCTGATAGTATAACTTTATTACACTGACAAAGTTGATTTGACATTACATAGGAACATGTACCTTCAGGATTTCTTTATGGACAACAAAATCATACATACACCAGCACACGGAACAGACAGTGTTAAGCACAGACAACGTGGTGGAGAATCACATGATCAAAGTGACAGCAGTCTTTGAATATTGTATTGGGTGTGAGGTGCACAATGATCTAGCAGTAGTGATTAGACAGCTCACCGTGTTGCGAACCCACACAGATCCCTACCATCCCTTCTCTTTATTTACAAAATGGCAGTGGTTCATCTGGAAAACAAAAGACCGATTAGGTGTCTTTGTTCTTTGTTGGTGGCACTGTTCACTCACCACTGGTCTTCCAACTGGACCAGATTTAAAAGACGAGGCTCATCTTCAATAGAAAAATATAGTACAGCAATTTTCTTGTCATAGCAAACATTCATACCTGTCCGTCAATGGCCCAGTCACATCAGCAGCCATTCAGATAAAAAACAAAAACAAAACACAATCTGCTACACAAGCAAAGCAAAGATCAAAGCGGGTACTGACCACATCGGTGTTTTGCAAGTTTTAGACCATTGGCAACACTCTGGTCCATTCTTTTCTGTAACATATGAAAATCAGACTATTGAAACTTGCTTAAGTTGCATAATCCATCATAGTATATCACATATAGCAAATGTGCTAAAGGGAACAGATAATTGGCTATAAGCGTTCTATGAGCGTTTGGAAGGTTACTTTTGAAATGTAATAGGTTACTTGTTACCCCAATGCAATAAGTAATGTAACATTTTTTTAATTACTTCAAAGTAATGTCACTTATTACATTTGTTTCTAACAAATGTTTTAAACTGGGGAGAAGAGCTTATTAAAAAAAAACATGAACATGTAGCCTGCTGGACGGACAAAACACAGAGCTAAATTACAGCTCAACCACATAAACGTCAATCAAATCAATGTGAGCGGCGCACATCAATTTGATTGACCAATGAGAGGCAGTGCAAATCCAAACGAGGACCAATCAAAAAACAACGCTCAAAATTTGAGTCTAGACATAGAAACAGCTCCTTGTAAGCCATCTTTCCCTTCATGGGGCTACACTCAAATTTGTCCCAATGGCTTTGCTGACCCACGTTGCCTGGAAATATCTATATATTAAAAAAAGGCATTTCTGCACAGCGAAAAGAAGCAAATCACAAACAGAATGACTGTTATATTCTACATATATGGCTTTTTACTGAAAATAACATGTTCAGATGCAACCCCTTTCCCCTTACTAAAATTTGGATTAGTAACTGTAATTTAATTTCATATTTTTTCAGACCGATTATGCTTATAACTAGTTACTCTCATTACTATTTTCTATTATATTATATTTTAGTCATACATGTAAAACTCATTTTCATCAAACTCAATTATTTAGGAAATTAGTATGGATTACTACAGCAAACTGATTTTTATACAATTCATGAATACATATAAAAATAAATACTGAGCTTCTGGCATTCATCCATTCAGTCAACAATAATTGATTTGATCATTAATTGACATAATAAAGGATGACATAATGTAGTAAACACACACAAAAAAAATCTATTTGCACTTTAACCATATTACCACACAACAATAATCCATCATTGACAAACCCTTCTGCAGACTGTGATGGATTACACAACTCAAGCAGGTTTAAAAAAATCAGATTTTCATACACAGACACGAATGGAAGTCAGCGGCTGTGTGGAATGGAGGAAAAACAACAACAACAACAACAATGCATGCTTTTAAAAATGGTCAACAAAGGTGTAAATTGTAAATGAGTTGTGGTTCAGAAGCTAAAACTTGCAAACACACCGTTATGCTCATTTAACATCAGGACATTTTGTCGTCATAAAGATACAGTGATGCACAAGTGTCAGAGATAGTCACATAATAACACACTTCTGGTCTGAACTGTGACCCTTTGAGTTAAAACCAAATGTTTTTTAATTCATTAAATGTTACAGATTAACTTTTAGCTCTCTGGTTAACCAGCATGCGTTAAAAACCTTCAGGCTACGAGCCCCCATGTCCTTTGTTTAGGTGTCATTTTATCAGCTACAGCATGTTCTCTGTCAATAAAATATATGTTAATCAAAAGAGACACAGATTTGTCATACAGTAAGCAACCTGGACAGTTTATCAAATGATCACGACAGAGAAACCCCAGGAAATGGTTCCTTCCCGAGAAAACCTCAAAGCTTTTGAGCATGTGCGTGTTGTTTGTGATGAGATGTTTCGGGTTTAAAAACCCCAAAAAAGGAAAACAAAAGGCGCTTCTAACCCTCTTCACTCTGAAACATCTGGGACTTTCACGCAGGTGAGTCACGGCGAGGCTGACCTTTTTTTTTTTCTCCATGCACATCAAAAGCTAATCGTCCAAAGATAATTATACAAACAAAGCATCCAGTGAACTGTGCACAAGCAGCAAGTTTTGTTTTTCACATCCCACCTCACACCTACACTGCCCTTACATTGTTACCGACCTCCAGAGAGCCTTGGTTTACTTTCCCCCCCAAAAATAGGCTTCATTCCCTCTAGAGTGCAGATGCAGGGCATGAGAGGGTGGCATATAGTCTTGTTCATGGCGTGACATTTTCTACACGACACAATACATGGCCATTTGTCAAACATTCACATTACAGACAGCGGAAAAAAGGGTCCGAGCCACATCCGAAGCACATGCCACCCAGGGGAGAGCAGAAACATAAAATCTATCCTCTGCCTGTGTGGGTACAGCAGTCAATGAGACTTTGTGAGTGTTTGACGTATAGTGTTGTGCCTCTGCGACAGTGGTTTTGTCCGCCGGGAGTCTTTGGGGAGGACTTCTTGGGCCTTGTAATTGTCCTGTCGAGGACGCAGGACAGGAAGGCTGACCTCATGCCCCGCGGGGTGGAAGAAGGATCAGAAAGGTCGGCCGAAGTCGATAAGGTCAGCCCTATAGTTCATGGAGGACCCTGTCTTTCGGGGATGCTCGAGAAGGTCGATGATCTATGTACATTGAGTGAACAGTCAAAGCTGTGTTTTTTTTCCCCCTCAGCATACGATGTCCAGTGTTTGGCAAGTACATACAGTAGTTCTTCATCACATCACTGCTTCCGTCCTTGCTCTCTTTCTCCATTTCTGAGCCTATTTCCACCTGCAACTCTTCCCCGCCATTCTCCTCTCTCAGGTGCAGCAGGCTCGCTCCACGTGGCAGAAGAGGGGGGACTGGGTGGGCAGGGACGTGGAGGTGGAAGGGTCGGATGAGGAGGACGAAGAAGAGGAGGAAGCGGTGGTGGTGGCGGTGGAGGAGGAGGAGGCGAGGAGGGAGGGGTAAGGGCTCATCTTGTCGATGTTGACGTAGGTGGTGTTGAGCAGGATGTAGTGCTCCCCGCTGAAGCTGGAGAAGATGGCGGAGATGCGTGACACCAGCTCGGAGAAGGAGGGACGCCGCTCCGGCTTTGGATGCCAGCACTCGATCATCACCGTGTAGCTGGAGGTGGAGGAGGGCAGAGGAGTCAGAGCTAAGCTATTTTCTTTCGCATACTTCAATATTAACACCAGATAAAGAAGTATTAACTGTTGTTCGATGTGTCCATTTAATAAAAAGTGCATTTTGTTGGGAACAAAAGTCAAATTGGAAAACTAACTTGATGAGTCATTTAACCCAACTATTCAGTCTGGCTTTAATTTAGTGTTTTGTAACTTTATGGTCTCAGTATTTACACATAGTTTATTTATATTACTGTTGGTCACTGCTGTTTATCTTATGCTTGTGTTATCTTTCATTATCTAGCTTTTATTGTCTTAACTACCCTTCTTTTATTCTGCTATTAATGTCCTATTCAATTATTCAATTCTTTTAGTCTCTAAATCCTTTGAACAGTTGCTTGTAAAGCACCTTGATTTACATTTGAATTGTTTAATTCAAAGAACTATTTTGATAATCAAATCAATCAGTCTTTTAACAAGCCAACATGCTAAATGCTTCCTTTTTCCAGCTTCTCAAATTTGATTATTTACTGCTTTTCTCTGATTTATATCACATTAAATTCAACATCTTTTGGCTTCGGACTATACGTTGAACTAAACAAATCATATGTAGACACCTTGGACTTGTGTTGTGTTGTGACATTTTATAGAATAAAGTAACCAATAAAAGATAATTTAAATAATGATTTATCTACCTTAATTGTGCGTAATGCATTTAATTTCCTCTGAGTTTTACTGTCATGTGCTGTAGCTCTCGGACTTATTTTCTGCTGCTGTTTTACTTGTGAGCCGTGTCTCCTAGAAATCATCACTCAGTAGTCCACAAACACATTGTAAGTTATTCCTCCCTCGCTGGTGTTATGCAGTCTTACAACTGCTAATTATATCAGTGTGTCTCGAAGATTGGTTTGAATTTCATGCCAACAATCAATCATTTTGCACCAAAACACCTGTCAGAAGTTGATATGAGGTCTGACATTGCTTTTATTATTTTTCTTGCCCTGACTTGGCAGAAGCACCCTATCATTGTTAGAAATGAAGAAAAACGGGCCAATAACCACATGTCAGTATCCGCCTGCGACTGCTATCACCAGAACATCCAGTGAGCGATCAGCGCCGAAGAATGGCGGGAATGTTTGCAGACGTGCATCACCTCCTGATGTCTCTGTTTAATTTACAGCTTGGGAACGTCCCCCTCCCCCGACCCCCGTCACCTGAACACTCCCACTCCCCTCTCATTTCCACACACACAGCAGACATGCAGTGCACCTCATGATGTTATCGGCACGGTATGAGATCACACTTGGCATTCGTTTCACAGAACCAGTGGGTCAGAGTTTAATGGATAAGGACAGTTCAGATACCGTAGTGTTAAATGAGCTACTCACAAAATAGAGATTGCTCTTGTTTCAGCCATGTCAGGGAGGGGTAATATTTCAGCAGCAGAAGAGATGCAGGTGCCTCTCTAGCCAACTTTACACAGCCTGTTCAAAGCAGGACCGTTGGGCCTTACGAAGGCATAATGGGGGGGTCATTGTTGTTCCGCCTCTGACCTGGCAGTGGTAGTAGCAGCGCCGAGGAGCCTTTATAGTTTTCATAAAAGGAGTAAGCCAGCGAGGCGGAACGACGCGACAGGGGTGTGATCTTTTGTCGACGTGTTTTGTGCGCAACCCACAACAGGGAGAGTTAAAAAAGCAGCTGGCAGCAGCTAGCAGCTAACTCAAAGAAGAAAAGCAACTGAAAATGGGAAGAGATCAACCGACGCACAACAGGGACGGTCGATGACGCGTATTTAAAATGTCACATGAGACGCCGACACTGCTGTGTTACACATCACGTCTCTTTTGCTTGCGGATTGCCGGCTTGCTAATCAAACACTGGGGCGCCGTTGTGTCGCCGTTTGTTTTGCTCAGTGTAAAAAAAACAAAGGTGGTGTAGAGAAGGGTCTTTGTTGCGGCAGTATTGTGCAATCTCTGTCACAAGTCATAGCCTATCAACACTGAAGGCTTCTGTGCCACAGACGAGCATTAAGGAACAAAGTTGCAGACTAGAGCATACTGCTGGGTAACTTCATCTATAATAATAGATCATAACTGTGAATAATAGTTGATTTTTTATTTTGTATTAAAAATCTGAATTTGCAAAGCAACTAGTAACTAAAGTTATCAAATGGGATGGACTAAAAAGTAGAATATTTGCCTCCCAAACATCATGGAGTGGATGTGCAAAGTAGCAGCAAACTAAGATTTTCATTTTCACTGCAAATGTATATTGGTTCCAGATTATCTGTTATCGGTCTCCTTGATATCGAATAACTGGTATCCGCTCTGAAAAAAACATCCAGGTCGATCCCGACTGGTTTCATCACAGCACGTCAGTAGATTTTGCCTGGCAAACTCTGATGTGAACAAAAGCCAAAGAAGACTAAAACAGCTCTGTCCGGCCAACACTGTTCTGTATGACGGTGTGTTCTTTAAGAGCAGCAACAAGTGCTTAGCAACAAAAAAGGCAACAAAAAAAGAGAAATACTAAACTGTCATTGGAATTCCTTTTTAAAACTTGCTTTGTGTTTTGCAGTAAAGCAAGAAAAGTGACTTTCATTTGACCCGCAGCTGTGACGAGATCAAACGCTCTAATGAAGCGAATGAAGAGCTGCGAGTGTGTTTGAGACTCTCGCTGAGGTAGATGACGGATGGTCGAAACTTGACTGACTTTGACTCATGACTTCAAATGTTGAATTCTTTTACCCTCGCTGTTTTCCCCTGCTGCTCTCTCCTCATTTCAGACTCTACCTCTCTCTTCATGAAGCATTTAAGTGCAGCTCTACACTCGCACCAACTGAGCCGTGGCACTTTGCTAGAGGAGGTGAGTGACAGGTGAAATGTATGTATACACAGTGTGTGTGTGTGTGTGTGTGTGCACTTACAGGGCGTCAGGGCAGAACTCGGGCTGCAGCAGCCTCCTCCCCTGCAGGAGGAACACGGTGATGTCGAAGGAGTTCACATCAGAGTATGGTGGGGCTCCGCGTGTCATCAGTTCCCATAACAACACACCAAACGACCACTACAGGAAAAACAAGAAAATTAACTCCTTATTCTACTACTGTGTACATCAAATTTTTGTTTTAATGTAAACAAAAAAAATGAGGAAAGAGGTGTTATCACAACTTTCCACGACAAATGGACTACAGATGAGTCTTTACCACGTCTGACTTGGTGGTGAACTTGTGCGTCTGCAGACTTTCCAGAGCCATCCATTTGACGGGCAGCTTGACTCCACTCTTGTTGTGGACGCTGTAATATTCTTTATCGTAAACGTCTCTGGCCAGGCCGAAGTCTGCCACCTTCACAGTGTAGCTCTCATCCAGCCTGTCAGGGCAAAGAAAGAAATTACTTTCTATTACACGGTTCTATTTTCCTACTCTCCTCCATTCTTTTCATTTCAACGATGGTCTCTTGTTCTTTCTCTACTTGCCACTGTTGTGCATTCTTTAACATTCTTTCTAAGCCTGTGCAGTTCTGTGCTTTTTCTGTTCTCCTCTGCTACTTCCCTTCCCAACCATATTTAATTCTATTTTAGTCTGATCTATTGTCGGTTTCTCTACACATTATACACACTCTCGTGATATTGAATGAATAAATGTGAACTCACATGCAGTTCCTGGCAGCTAGGTCTCTATGGACAAACTTCTTGCTGGCCAGATACTCCATCCCTCTGGCCACCTGCAGCCCGAAGCCCATCAGGTCCTTCACTGTTGGGTTCTGTGGGAAACAGAACCATCACTTGGTTTAAAATAATTTGATTTTGTGTTGCGTTGACTGATCTATGCAGAATGTCCTGTACGTTCTCAGTTGCAATCACTGTTTTGCAATCACTGAGTCTGTCAAATCATAACATGCACTGCGTCTTCTCTGTGTGCGCACATACATGGCCCTCATCGCGGATGAAGTTGCGCAGGTCGCCGTGCTTCATGTAGGGCAGAACCACGAGTGGCGAGCCCTCCGGTGGCAGGCAGATCCCCAGCAGAGAGAGAACGTTCGGGTGGCTGAAGTCCTTCATGATGATCCCCTCCTTCAGGAACTGGGACACCTCTTCCAGATCTGTGATGCCTTTATAGAAACAGAAAACAAAACAAAACATTAAAGTCTCCCTCAAGTCAAAAAATGTGTTTGTTTTTTGTCTTGTTCCTCCAGTTGAATGTTTGAGCTTCACTGTGTAGAATGATGTATGTGCAGATTCTGACACTATAAGGCTGTTTTTACATTAATTGCTGAAAGTGTCAATTTGTTTGACACGTTTGGAAGCCAATCCTGGTCCAATAATCAACATACACATACAGTTAAAGAAGTTAAAGAGTTATTCTGGGAGAAACTTCTAGGTATGCCTTAATACGTGTGTGGAGGGAATCTTTAACATTTTGTACATAAAGAAACAGTTATGTTTTAGAGCAAGTAGAGGGCAGGGAGAGTTAGTGACGTAGAGCATTTTTCGAAAAGATCTTTTAGAATACAGGGGAAGACGTGGGCGACTCTGCTGTACTGACATCAGCAGCAGAAAAAATTCAATATTTTCACCCAGACCTGACCCACACCAAACTCCCATTTGCCAATTGCATCTGTGCCTCTGATGTCCCGCACTTTGCCCCCGCCGTCTCTGCTGTAATCTGGTTAGAGATGGAAGCTCTTTATGTCTGGAGAAACCAGCTGATTGGCCTTCAACTGAGGTTAGACGCCGAAGATGGAAGGAGATGACATTTGATTTCAAAGCCTCCATGTGAAATTTAGTGAGAAGAAAATGGCACACAAATCATTCTCGAAATACAGTATGTGTCTTTGGCTCTTCTACTTTCAACCACCTGTCTTAGTAATAGTAATATTAGGTTAAAAGCATCGACTCAAGGTCTCAGATATAACAATAGAAAGCAGAAAACAAAGACAAGGTGCCCTGAGAAATCACTAAACTTAATAAAAGGTCCCAGAGGACACAACCCCAGCAGGCCAACCCATGCACCCCACTGTGGCTGGTAGCTCCTTGTGACTGCTCTGAGCTCTCCTCCATATTACTCCAGCATCAATCTCCCCGGTCCCACTGACAGGTTACACGATTAGGGGGGACCCTAATGCCGTCCTCACCATCGGACGCTCATCCATCACCATCAACTCAGCCAAAAAGGATTCAGGGCTCCGATGAGATGAGATCCTTAATGCTATTGGAGCGCTGTGATATCATGCAACAAGTATGCAATATAAGCAGATGTAGGCTTGAATAATTACGGTTGACAAGGAGAGAGTGTGTCGAGTTTGTGTGTTTTGCGAGGGAATCTGAAAAGCAAGAGCTGCATTTGATTTTAAGTCATAACTCGGGAGGTTCCTATGAAAAAACAAAATATTACATTTCACTTTTAAATTGGATGTCACGCTCATTTTGTTCAACCTTATCTCATGCCAAGATGTTACGTAACACTCATCCCCATGCAGTCAACAAAAAACATTTTTTTCACTTTCACTTTATTTCTTTAAAAAAAAAATCTTTTAAATCTTGCACTCTTTTACTTTTCGTCCTTTTATCCCTCCAACCCTACAGACTGACCGTTAACTGTTTACAACATACGCTCACACACGAACATACACACATACATTGTTTACACATACATAACCCTATTTTGTTATTTTCTGATGTTGTTCTGTCAGTGTTTTGTCTTTCGTCTTGCAGTGACAAAAATTAGCAAGTAATTACAATGCAACTAGCTACTGGATTGGGCTAATAAACACTTTATTATCATAATTTAAAAAATGAATATCGTTTTACAAGAATTAAAAACACAGATACAACATTATCTGGTTAAATCAAAAATGTGCAATTAAATGTTTCTGGTACTCTTGAGCAAAGAAACTCAAAACAAAACGACCTAACTGTCGGTATCCTTGACCTTAAAAATGACCTCATTCCCATGTTCATCTGTAAACAGTTAATTCAATCCGCAGTACTCTATGTTTTGTTAAAAATTAGCACCGCTTCAGCGGGGCACTTCACCCCCAGAACTTCTCCAGTAAAACTGCTGAAGCTGGTGTTGTGCTGGGAAGATGGCACAAATGAATTGTGTGTAAAGCTGTGTCTACGTTTCTAATGTGCTCTCTTCTGGTATCAGTTAAAAAGAAAACTTTGCTGACTTCGAAACTCCTACGTTTAAAGGAGTTTGTACTTACGGTTCAGAGACTTGACGGCACAGTGCTGCTTCTGCCCGTCTGGCTCAAGCAGAGTTCCGTGGAACACACAGCCGAAGTGACCTGCAGGTTACAACAAGGTGTGTGTGTGTGTCAGAATTAGTCAACATCGGTGACATCAGAGGCTCGTGTTCAAACCTGTGAAAGTCCTTCCAAATAACTTTTCTTTACCACACACTCCCTGAAAGACATTTTTCCATTTTAGACCACCACATGAGATGTTATCTCCACCACTTGCATGATAATGGGGCCCAGCTGTGAAGCTGGTGAGCAATGGTAGCCAAACCACGCCAGTGAGAATCGTTTGGTACTTCAGAAAGTTTACCAGTGGTTTATTGTGCGGTCTAATAGGTCTAATCTAGTAATGACAGGTAGTAATAACAGGTATAGTCACCTGCATGGAGTAAGGTAGGAGCCAGAACCAGAACCAGAACCTAACCAACCAACCAATTGAGATGAGTCGATATTGGATAGACGAGGGCGTAACCCCTCACTGGCTTCCCACTGCTAAAATGTGTGGTCCTTAGCCCTTTTCAAACATGCAGTGGAAGTGGAACATGCATGGAAGCAGAGATTGATATTCAGGGAAACCTATAGTGCCAATTTCCCACCTCAAGACTTAATAACATTAAAATAGTAATTAGTAAATACTAAATTAGTAAATAGTGAAAAATCACTAAAGGTATCTGAACGGTTATCCCAGTAATTTACCAGGAACTATGTGCGAAAGAGGCTTTAGAAGCACAACCAAGCCTGAAGCTGCATTACTGGGAATTTTTTCTGTGCCTTAGTGGGTTTGAACTTTGCCACTGGACTAGCTGTGCATCCCATAAACTAAAGATTTAATCACAAACCTGCCGTGATACTGTAACGACTTACTAGAACTCCCAAGCAGACTAGGAAGCAGGCACTTGATGCTTCACTGGTGAAACTGAAGCACCACCATCTGAATTTCACAAGAACGTGTACGGTACATTTATATTGGCACGGCACAGACGCACACTGAGAGCTACTGACGACATTCCACTTCTTTGTACATGTGAACATACTTGTCCAATAAACTTGAGTCTGATTCTGATCACATCTGCCATGGCTTGTTTCATTATGCAAGATGAGTAAGTAAACCACAGTTTCTACACCTGGCCCATAAAAGGAAACAACTGTATGGCGCCATCTCAGTTACAAACCTAAGTTGGACAAAGACATCGCAGGCCACTTTCAGATTCTGTGCAGTCCTTCATTTATATCTTGGTACTGCGATTAAGATCATGCATACTGCCAGTTGGCTCTATGATCAAAGCAGGTCCAGAAACCAGATAAAAATATTCCTGTCCACTGATGACACATACAAATTAAAGTTTGGAGAAAAAAGATCAAGGTGATTTAATTTAGGAGATGGGGATTTTTTTATATATTCCACAGAAAACATGTTTTGGAAAACAAGTATGTGTGACTCTTGCATGTGTGTTTTGCCTGTTTTCACACCTTTAACAGCTAATTCTGATTATCTTAAATTACCATCACCCTGGCACTAAATCTGCCCCCTCAAGTAACCCAGTATGAAGCTTTATTCATTAATACCCTCGCAGGCTAATAGGCTATGCCAAACCTCCTTGAATTATTGTGCATTTTATTGAATTATGTCTCTTAAGACATGAGGGCTTGCCCCAGACTGGTAGGAGTGCGGTAATAAAATGAGCGCGGCGTTCTCCTATCACGTCCTCGCAGATGGCCGAGGGTGTTGGATTACGACTCCCAACAATGGACCCTGGGAATACTGGCTGTGAACAAATCATCCTACGCCACTTTAAAAACCCTGTCTCCAAATCCAGGCTCTTTTCTTCAGGGGATAATTTAGCCAAGGGGGCAGAGGGCTGTTTTCTGTGGCATGGAGGGGTTTGGGGGTCTTTTTTCTTCTTGATGTTAAATTTGATCTGTGGGTCTGACCCGTCTACTTAAAAGGCACAATTTTGTGTCTGCATGTCAAGCTTGCGGTTTGATAAAGTAGATTATTAAGCTCTTTGTGGGCAACTTAGGCTTTCGTTTATCTTTACATAAATCCCTAATTTAATCTAAGCTCGCTGGATAATAGTATCACTCCACATCATGAACTGTAAGCAAGGAAATATTGCTTTATGTTATCATTTCTCTTTTTTAGCACCTAATGTCAGAAGTTACAGCCATGAATTTTTAACAGGGCTCCCACATCGTCTCCAACACCAAATTCAAGGGCTCTTCAAGGGCTTTCCAGGCCCTATTCCTACAAATTGCATAGTTTGAGACACGGATCAAGGGTAATTACTGTTACAACGCAGAGAATTTTTATGGTGAAAACTTGCAGGCTTTACAGGGGCTCACAGTCAACAGATTAATAAGAGAGAGGCTTGCTTCATTGAGGGTGCAGGTTAAGACTTGCTTGTCGTAACCTGCATCATTCGACTTCAATCACTCATGCATGGTTATGATTGTCGCGCTTTCTCGAGGTGAAACAATGACGCAACTGCGGGAGACACATGGAGGCAGTAGAACGTAGCCTGTTTACTAATGTTAAGTAAAAGAACTTCAATTTCTATTCTTGCACAAAATATCTAAATTCAATTAAAAAAAAACAACAACAACTTTCAATGCCTTGAGTTTATTCCCTCAAATTCAAACAACTTTCAAGAAATGTCAGGACCCGTGGGAACCTTGTTTTAGATTCATGGCTGTGGCCGTGGTCCTACAGTACAGTCGTATTTCTGTTTCCGGTGACAAATGAGCTCCCCAGTAACCCACCCACCCACTGCACACGTCTCCAGAACACCGGTACAGACAGAGTGACCTGGCCAACATAAGTATGAAATTATACGTATTTTAACTGAAACCAAAAGGTATATAAAAGTATTTTTTGTGGCTAAACCAACCAAACTGCGACCTTTAGTCCATTCTTCTTATCGTGCTGTTGGGCACCATGTTGTCCGCCACAGACATACCTCTTATTTTAAGACGCTAGATGCTAAATGTACAGAATATAAGACCTAGAATAAGACAAAAAGTGTTTCAGCACATTAGCTATTGACGCAAATGAAGTACACGAACACACTGATGGCGTATATCAGTGTTTATACAATAATTGTTTTAGGTGCACACTGATTGTTTAGACAATCTTTCATGTTTAATTGAATTTTTCTCTTTTACATTTCATTGTTATTCATGATTATGCACATCCATTTGTAGCTGCGATAAAAAGCCATTAACCCCCCCCCTCATTATT
>JBBPCS010000917.1:14007580-14027751 GCA_037974645.1 Hollardia meadi | reverse complement strand
GGGATGAAGGGGGGGGGGGGGTAGAGGTTGAGTTGGTGGTGGATTTAGCATCAGGGCCAAGGTCACGTCTGGGAAAAAGAGAGAAAGAACAAGAAGAAAAAAAAACAGCCAGGATAAAGTGCGTGAGGTTCAGCACAGCTGCCACAAACCGTCGGAGCTGCAGTCAACAAAAAAATTGAAAGAAAGAAAAGAGGAGAAATATGTATTTCATTGTGTTCCTAAAACAGGCTCTGGGGAAAGAGGCTTGTTTGAAAAGCAGGATTAATGTCAAGAGCTTTGACCTCGGCAGACAGAACAATGCAAGTCAACAGAGAGAATGCATAGAGAGCTATCGCAGTGCAGAAGGGATGGGGAGGTCGGGGTGGGGGGTGTAAACGATGGGAAACAGACTCCACTTCCTGTTTTTCTTTCAGTATTGTTTCCTTCCCAACTTGACCGGGACCATGGAAGCCTGCACGTGTGAATGTGTGAATTGGCCTGCTGTGCCCTGCTGTTTACAGAGCTAAAAAGTCCAACAAATCTGTGGAGTTTCCTAGTTTTATTCATTAAAGTTGAACTCAAATAAAAAATGTCTTTTTAACCCTTTTAGATCACATCCACGTGCATATCGTGCTTGTACATAAACACAACTGATTTTGGTGAAACCGAATCCTATTTTATGGAGAAAATATTTTGCTGCTCGGTCTGAACTTTCTTTGATTCCTGACTTTTCATGTTACTCAAGTAAACGCTAACTGATGCTAACTCTACCGGGCTTAGGAGCCGGTCAACACGGCCGGATGGAGACAGAACACAGCCTCTGAGACGAACTGAGGCCAGTTTGACAACAGGGAATCCAGTACTGAGGTTGTTTACAGAGGTTCTTGATGGGCAGATAACTTTTGCAGCTGCTGTTAAACAGTTACCGCTACCTCGATTAGCCATGCAGCTAACATTAGCATTCCGATTAGCTGACTCAGCCTTAGGGAGTTAGGAGCAAAACCAGGCAAGATAACCAACGTAGTGCATTCCCTGTCGTCAAACTGGCCTTCGTCAGGCATTGGTCTGTCTGCTGTATGCTATGTTCGGTCCCACTCGGACCATGTTTGGAAAGCCCTTTTAACATTTAATTGGCTGTGTTCATTTGGAGATCCCAGCTGGGCAGTCAGCTAGTTGGACATTAGCTGCATGAAGGGGGTCATAATGCAAATTCAATGCTAATGCTTTTGGCTACTTCTAAAAATCCCTCCCTACCTGACCGTTTTTACAGAAAAAATGTGCAAATGAAAATTGGACTCCGCCTTCTGTCTCAGGTGGACTTTAAACACCACATTGAGACCATGTTTGTGAGGGTTAGCACAGTGGCACAGATGTCAGTTTTTCTTGTGTTCTGGTTTCTGATTTTACATGTTTCTGCTCTTGCTTTTCTGTGAAGCTTCTTAAGCTTTTAAAATTTGCTACGGCGCGTAAATAGTATTTTCTTACTTAACAACCTTAAACCGGACCATTAGAGTTTCTCCAGCTGTTTCTGCAGGTGTTTGCCCTGCTAGAGTTCTCTTACACAAGACTTTAAATCCAGAGGGTGCAGTTCTGTAGCTTGTTCACGCCTCTGACCTCTAACTTTTGCTGTTCTGGGATATTTTTGGCTACAGTAAATGAAAATCACTGAACCTAAACAAGTCTTGTCTCTGGTGAGAACTGAGCCTTTTTAACATTATAATGGAGCTGAAGAAGGTAGGACATTAAGCGGTCTTACCTTGAGCTCCACGATGCTCTTGTTGTCCTTTGAGGTTAGCTTGGGGTCCTGGAAGAGGGGGTCCTCCACATAGATCAGATCCCACTGATCCGTCGAGTAGCCGTCCAGGACGAATGCCACCTTGGTGACCACGGGCGGCTGCAGAGCCAGTTTGGCCAGAGAGGGCGTGGTGCACTGGATGGACGTCCGGTTCTCACCATACACACAGCTCTAGAGGAGAGGCAACACAGACGAAACACATGGGTCAGAAAATCTGTACCCCCATCCTGCAGGCGCACACACACACATGTACCTTTATAAATGCAGGTTTATTTGATTTGTGCTTGTCTGTTATTATTATCTACTGCTCTACTTTCCCACTTGTTCACTGTTCAGATTTATGGTATGTTCACTTCCCTCATTAAAGCTAAGATGTCTGCCACCCTCATTAGGAAACCATGTCGGCACACATTCTGATGCATGGGCAGTCACAGCCACATGAGCACAACCAAAGGAGGCACGACCATCTGTAGGTGCTGCGACTAATGTAAAGAATGAGGATCCATCTGTTATTATTTATCATTTTGCTCATACCTCAATGGGACACTGTATCTTAATTGTTTTCTTGTTAAAAAAAACCAAACTGAATACTAATGTCATGATATGCAAAAAAAAAATCCTTCCTGTGTAATGCATTTTGACTGTGCACAGCCTGAACTGATCTCACACCACGTTCCTCAGGTGGATTTGGGTACAATTCCTTGTTGTGAACATAGTTTGGGTAGAAGCATTCATATTGTGAAAGCTCTGCAGCTGGACACACCGACAAACATTTTCATTGCTATACGAGTGAGAACCATCTACTGACCCTGACCTCATCCCCTAAACTTAACCACCACTGCTCCATCCCAAACATTAGTCCTTACTCTGACCTAAAGCTGATCTTAATTCAGATCATACAGAACCTCGTCCTTCATCCAAAGCAGTTCCTTGATGAATTGAAAACCAAAATTGTGCCTCATCTTAGACTGTTTTTCCAGGACATTTTGGTCCTTTAAAGTAGAATCATACACAGACATTGTGTATACATGCAAAAAGAGATTAAACACCTCAACCTCTCAGTTTTCTTACTGCTCGGAAGAAAGACAGCTGCCCCCAGGTCTTGCCATTGTCACAAACAAAGAAAAACACTGTAATCCTCAGTTGACAACTTCCTTTTATACTCAACATACTGTATGAGATACCGCCTGTTTCAGCCACTTCTGTGTTTACTTGCATGGCCTGAGGGCACAACAGAGTTTCATCCCATGTTGGATTCATCCCACATAGGCCTTGCAGCTTTTGTGCTCATTAATACCGCCTAGTGAGACACAGAAAGCTTAGAAACCACCTTAAGCCCTTTTAATTTAGGTGTGGCAGAGTTTAATCTTGTCTGAAGAGAGCATGGGAATCCGATGTGGTAGAGACATTGAGGTTGGCGTCTGTTGTGCTTGCATGGCAAAGACCTAAAACTTATGTGACTGCATTAAGGTTTGAATTGGCCTTGTATCGGCTGTTCAAGAGGAACATCTCTTTGAGAGTCTCATTTGTTTGTGTTAATGTTTTTTTTTGTTGCAATTATCAGGGGAAGTATAGTATGCACTGTTTAGGTAGGACATTACCTTGCGCAGAAGAAAGTATGGCAGAGGTCACATAAGCACTAACCATATTCTAGTGTGCTCAACACTCAGATAACAGTTACCTGCATATAGCTCAGTAATTCTATTTAAATGTTTAGTCTGAAACATTCTCCTTATAGTTTATTATAATGTCAAATATACTTAATTTTGGCGCAACTAAATCTCATCAACTGGCTCATCGCATATAAATACCTTTTAAATGATCTGCATATTGTTTCCTTGTGTGGCATTTAACTTGGTTAAAGGTACATAATTCCTTAAATAAAAGCCAGCCATCAAATAATCCGGGTCTCTAATAATGGCCATTGACACGATTAAATAAAGGCCTGGCCTAAGTAAAGGCCAAGGGAAAAAACAAGGATGGATAAAGTCCTGGTTAGGGCTGCACAATATATCGTTACAGCATCGACATTGCAATGTGCCCATGTGCAATAGTCACATTAAAGGAGAGGCAATATCAAGTAAGGCAGCTCAAACACGTCATGCTACAACCTTCTTGTTGCTTGATGCAAAAGGAAAACTCGCAAGGTTCTTTTTTAATCCTGTTTATCTTCCACTAATTAGATTAAGCATACATTTTAACATCGTTAGAAATGGTAAATTACATGTAAATAACACAGCTACAGCACACAAGTCTATTTGTAAGGTTTTTTTTTTAAGAAACGTGTTATTTTCCCAACACTTTGGTAGAAGTAAGAGGGGGATTCGTTTTGTTAGAAGACGATAAACTTTCATAGTATCGAAAATGATGAAAATTATGATTAGCTGTGTATCTGTACATGAATAACACACTGCATGTATGTGATTAAATTTCCTGTATTTTTTCATATCGAAATATATGAAAGCATATAAAAGCAATTTCAGTTTATTCTAATATCGTACAGCCCTAGTATTGGTGCCTGTTATACAATGTGAATGCCAGGTAAGCATAATTTGCAATTGCATTCAACAATATTAATCGTAATAGGTGTTAATGTTGCATTTCAGTCACTGTAGGTGTCCCAGCCAAATTCTAGTTTGTAGTATTAACAGCATGCAGTAACAAAATGTTCAGACCAGATTAGAAAACATGAGGGTGACCAAAAGGCCTGAAATTTCATAATCTTAGGGGCAAGGCCACTTGGCCTGCAGCAGGACAATTTTTCTAAGGGCACAAAGGCAACATGCCAGAGCATCAAGACCATAAAAAAAAAACATGTTTTGGATTTCAATTAAATAGACTAATCAATTTCTAAAAGCATTAATGTCTTTTAAGGAAACAGTGTAACACTACGAGAGAAATGAAAACACATTTTTTATAATATGACTTGGAAATAAAGGCCAGTCTCTAATATAAGCTTGCTTCAAATAGAGGCCAGGTGCCCTCTGCAGTTGAGGTAAATAAAGGCCCCGGGCACTATTTGAGGAAACACGGTTTATAGTAGGCCTCAACTGGAGAGTGGAACTCTTGGACAGTTGGTCAGAAACATTTGCTGTAAATCAAAATTAAAACTTCGAGTACAAACCAGTTATTGAAATTCAACAGCAGCAAAGTTTTGTAAAAGTCACACTATTACACAATGTAGTAAACAGTAAAGTCACTGAGCCATCCAGAGTTTTGCGAAGTCGTCTTGGAAGCATCCACATGGGGTTTTACTGCGATCCAGATCTGTATCGCAGGAACAAGAAATCAATAGATGGACTAAAAGAGATATTGAAAATAAATGGACACACTTATCTGAATCCTGCTGTTGATATGGCAAGCAACAGGAGCAATTAAGAGGTCAATAGCGATAACAAAATTATCTATTATCTTCTTTTTGCCTGTCAATATGCTGTTTCATTATTGGATTACAGCACCTCCCATTTCTAGTTTATGTCAAGACTCCAGAATCTAGATTATATTTATCTGTAGGCAAGCTGAGGATAAAGGGAGGGAAGGTTTTACTATGACAAATATTGTGGTTTATTCATCATGCAAAGCAAATGTCATTGTGATATAGGTGATACAAAAGCCGTTAGTGCGATAGCATGACAGTTGCACTCAGAACAAACCAGACTTGTTTGGCTGCACACTGAGAGATCAATGTTGATATTTGTGCTGTGTTAGTCAATGATAGTGTGTGTTTATCTTTTGGGTTACAAAGGTAGATGTGTCCTTGAGTTGACGTTCCATGAGGACAAGAGGTAGACAAAAAAGGCGTTCAGATCAATGCGCTTCTTGTAACCTTCAAACACCATTTCCACACTGTTGTTTAGTGAGTGGGCGCTTGTTGTTGTGGTCATTTATGTGACTTGTTTACAAAGTGTGACTGATCCTGAGAGAGCAGGGTTGTAGGGGGGTTTAGAACTCAGGATCCTTCTGGACATTCTGGTCGAAGTTCAGATTAATAAAGGCACAGACAGAATAATTTTTGACCCCTGCAAGAGCTGCAGAACCACTAACTGCACCAAGACATGTTCAGTTCAAGGAGCTAACCTAACAAATAAAAAGCCGTCGATAGCTGTGTGGCCCTCAGTTTGCATGTCACAGCGGTCCCTCAAAAGTCTCTGCTTCTAGTAGAAGTGTTGCATAATTATGTAACCTGATTTTACTTGTACATTGAAGACAAATGTCGACGTTTTTCTTTCTCCATAACCTTTTCAGCAAAGCAACTGTTCATCGAGCTGCAAACATTTGTCGATTAGTCGGTCTATGAAACTAGAAAATGAATCACCAATTATTTTGATAATGGAGTCAATATTTTGGGTAATTTTCAAATTCTTGGATTTCAGCTTCTCTAATGTGTGTATTTTCTGGTTTCTTTACTCATCTATGACAGTAAAATGAATATCTTTGGCTTGGGGACAAAACAAGACATTTGAGGACACCACATTGGCCTTCGGAAACATTTTTCACAATTGTTTGACCTTTAATGGACCAAACAACTAAATGGTTAATCAAGAAAATGATCGACAGATTGATAAATAACTGCAGCCCCAACTGTTAAAGACAGAAAAAGCCTCCAAGTACCCCTTTTCCTAAAATACTGTAGCTTCCTATTAGTTAGTCCGACATGAACGCACCATTTTCTGCCAAAAAAGTTGGAACAAGTTTGGTTATTTCACATAAGATACGCATGTTTTATTAATGCTCTTGTGACATGTTGCACTTTCTTTCTGCAATACTTTTTAGTTCATTAGGTTTAGCCCCAACTGCACTTTAGTCATGTTTTCATTTTGTGAAATAAGAAGTCTACATTGACCCTGATGTTCGACCAGTTGGGAACCGCTGCACTATGGACTGTGAAGTTCGTGATGCTCCAAACAAAAGCTTCACAAACTGGTTTTAATCTGACTTCGAACACATTGACTGATATCTGACTCCCTGGGGAGTCACTCTGACTGCAGTCGCAGCAGCTCTGTCGAAGCTGCTGAAACTTCCTCATACACTTCCCAATCTGACTCCCGGTGAGCTTTAGTGAGCCCAGATGGGCACACACGAACACACTCAGAGTTACAGGCATCCGCAAACGCCTGAACACAAGCATTTAAAACACACACATGCAGGCATATAGTGTGTGTGTGTGTGTGTGAGGGTAGCGCTGGGTCACCTAACAAAAGCAATCCAATTAACCTCCCACCTCCACACTCCAATAAGGAGCGAGCAAAACGGGACCGCCGGGGCGAACCCCCCTCTCCACCCCTCTCCCAGGGGCGCGGGGAAAGGAAAAATATCCTGTGAATTAGTGGAAACCTCAGTCAGTTTCATTGTTTCGTAGATGTCTCCTCTTATTTAAGGGAGAGGAGGTGAAGGGCAGTATGTTGGGAGCAGCTGTAAATACAATCGCTCAGAGAGCTGAGGCAGCGAGCGGGCCGAGACGTTTACTGCGGGGTGATGAGAGAACCAGCGATCCCGAAACCTCCTCCGTCCCCGAAGAATCATTAGTGTAACAGCCTGCGAAAAAGCAAAGTCATAACGGAGCTCCCACGTACAAAAGTGCTTGTCAAATCTAGAATGATTTATACCAGTGGAACTTTCTGCTGTGTCCTGCCACGCTGTGTTGTGCTATTATTTACTTTGGATTCGAGGTCTCCGGTTCAGATGTGTCTTCGCTTATTATCTTGATTTTTAGGTGTCAATTTCACTCTTTGCTGCTTTTGCATCAGACGTTTTCATAACTACGCATCAAGTTTTTTCTTTAAAGACTTTACTCACCATTGTTGAAAATGACTGACAACTAAACAACAGTCATTCAACATTTGTTGGTACTTTGAGTTACAGATTGCCACGTGCCAATCCAAAATCTGCAAAACCTCAAAGAACCATTGACCCAAGTTTCACTGACCACATACAGCTACTGTGCCTAATTCTTCCAAAACCAACCCTTTTGGAGGAATGTACCATCAGGACTTCTCATGATATAAAAAACTGGCACATGAGGGTTGGGTGAAATTTGTCGAGGGCTTGCTTTGACTTCTAGACTGAGATAACTCTGCTCCAATATTGGATTTGTGTCATTGTGAGTAAATACATTGGTATATATCTAGACTCGCCAAAACATATTGATGACAATGATATTGTGATATTCGGATATTAACCCATGGCACACACACTCTGGCCCTCTTGACCTTCTAATTTACTTTTCTTGTTAGTAATACTTATGATTTGGTAAATAATGCAGATGCACATGTTAGGCCTTGTGAACCTTTGGTTATCAGTTCATCTACATCCTAATATCGCTATCATGAATTCTTTTGGCCATGATAACCGTAAAGTGAAAATCTGGTGTTGTGATAAAAATAAAAAAATGACACAACTGGCCTATGCAAGAACAAAAGGAATGCCAAAGTAAGTAACAGGCTTACAATTTGTTTTTCATATTAATGCCACTATGCTTTATTTATTCAAAAGGTTTAAAGCCTGGCAGAAACTTCTTAACCCTCAGAGCGGTATGTAATCCTTCAACTGAGGCCAAAATATGAAAACACTGCCAGTTTGGGTCCTGTTTTATATTGATAAATGTTCACACACTCACACCAGTACTGCATAACCACACTGTTGTTTTTTGATGGCCAATGGGCAGCTCTACTGGAAGCAGTTGGAGGTCTGAAGCACCTTGACTGCTGACAGAGGGCAAAATGGTACTCATTCACTTTCATTCACTTCCTTCTCTCAGATACCCCCCAGCTGTGTGGGGGGCATTCAGGTGTCAGCTGGAGGGATTTAGCCCGCTGGGATGAGATAGGAAGAGGAGCCTGACAAAAAAACAGGCCAATTTGTGACTGCAGGCGGCAGGTGTCTGGCTACGGTGAAGCCTGCAGTTAACCCAAACTATCCGTGTTAGTGCAGCCTGGCAAAGTAGTGCTGGTATGAGGCTGAGCTTTGTGAGTGATCTGTGAGAGATCATGGATCACTTTTTCTTTTTTTTTCTTTTTTTTTTTTAAAGTATATGTGCAGCCCCCTTTGGCTTTGTGGCCATGCCAGCTTTTCCCAACAGATCGTAAAAAAAAAAAAAAAAATCTCTTTCATGTTTGTGGGAAAGCTGAGATTGGCTGAGACCAGGCTTTAGAGATCTGAGAGCCAGATATCAAGTCAGCACTGTTTCTTTTTCATGCTATGGCTCCAGCTGAGAGCCTCTGCTGTTGGCTTGTAGTCTTGGTTGCTTCCTTTCTCCAACCTGCATCTCAGAGTTTCTTGTCTGCCTGGAAGAACAGATTTCACCAACTGAACTGAGCGTCATTCGGCTGCCATGGCTTCATCGTTTCGGTTTATGAGCGCAGCTCTCGAGGCTGGCTCACATTACTCTGGGTGCTGTTCCGCTGGCGTTGGAAACCTCTAGGATCACCGTGTGTGAAAGAGCCTTGTCTCTATTTTGAGGGGTTAAGACAATAAGACGCTTATACTGTCCCTTCCCATGCTGAGACTTAACTCATCCCGTTTACTGGAAGGAATTTACAGGCGACAGCTGGAGCCCTATGGACCATGATCCCGTCCTAAATCATTAGTAATGATAACCTTATTTCATACAGGCTGCTCGCTTCGTGCTCTCGCTCTTTCTCAGAGATTTGTTTTCGCCATTCCCCTACAGTCTGTCATTCCAGTCTAAAATGAACATTAACCTATCAGGGCAATGATTCGCTTCAACACACTGTCTTTTAGTCATCCTGCAGCCATTTATTCCTCACAAATTAGCAGAGAGGGTTTTAAAAAGTTTTCAAAGTAAAAGACTCCCAGTTTGCACGGTTTTAAAGACATAGTGTTATTGACTCGAAAGTGAACTGAACCCTGGCATCTGTGGTGTTAACTCACAAATCTGGAACACCAGGTGACACATAGAGAATATTTTAACACACACACTGTATACATTTTTTTTTTTAAACACACTAAATGACCCTGTTCATCTAAGATTACAGGTGAAATCACACACAGTTAACTTGGCTGTAACGTTCAAGCATGATTCAGAATGACCCCAAACTGAAGACCATATCTGATAACACCTTCTATGAAGGCCACATGAGTTACAATCCTAATTGGCTGGCACAGGTGTCACCTGGAACACAGTTCCAGTGTGATAACTAGTGTCCTAAATCAGTGACAAGTAAATTAGACTGCAGGGAATCATAACAGTGCTCCTGCTTTGTCCTATGTTACTCACTGGTGAAAGAGACCAAACCATGATTTACACTGACGACAGAGAAACGTCACTATCTCAGCACAGCTTCGCTTTTTGCCAGTGTTTAGTGGCCTTTGTATAAGAAATACATAAAACAACAAATTAATTGTCTTCTCTGTACATCACTTCACGACACTTTATTGTATAGTGTCACCTATGGGGCATTCTATGTGACCCAAGCAACCTTACAGCCTTAAAATGTCAAATTTTTTCAAATGTGTGTTTTTTTAAACCTTTATTCATTGAGAGGGAGTTGACCAAACATACAGCTCCACCTCATACATGCACACATTCACACCTGGGAACTTCCATGTACGGCAACAATCATGTATTGTGTTGACCCTTGGAGCCTGTCCACTGAAACAGTTGGAAGTGCTCAAAGGTGCCTTGATAGCAGTTGCTGAGGGAGGGAGGGAGGGAGGGAGGAAGGGGGCAGTAGATGCAAGTCCAGATGCTTTCTAGGGGAATCAGGGATTCAAAGCAGAAATTTATGGATCATAAGCCTAATTTCAGAGTCCTCAAGCTGTGTCTGTTCATGCTGTTTGTGTGTAACGAAGCCTGACCTCCCCGGAGACCCATCGCCCACTGACATGAACACAGGTCAATGACCAGAGAAAGGGAAACTGAAAGATGAGATACTGCAGGGAGCGTGTGTGTGTGTGTGAGAAAAAGAGAGATGACAGGGAGACAAACAGAGGGAAAAAAAACAGATCCGAGATAAAAGGGTATTTTGTCAAGAAGATTTGTCTTAGAAGTCTTATGTTCGACTTGCTCTGTACCAGTTCTTGTGTGTATTTACTGAGCACATTATTGTTTCCTGATTGAACCTGCAGCAGCGTGTGCCTCAGGATGACAGATAACATCAATACTGCTCTTCCTCTTGCCGCCTCCCAAAGGCAAACATCTCACACACACACAAACACATGCACACACACAGAGAACACACTTTTGCTTTGTAAAAAAAGGGCTGTTTGTTTGTTCTGACTCACAATTCTTCCCCTTCGCTCTGAGAGAGTAGGTACCCTTAAAAAAAACGATACTTGTGTCTTCCAATAAGATACACCTTGTTAAAAGTCCTTAAAAAATGGTCACTATCTTGAGCTTTGAGCGACTAATGTGAAGCAGAAGTTGATAAGAGGTTAAGTCACTTCTTTACGTTGAGCATTTTGTGCAGTTCGACCGATAAAAAAGGTTTCTCCCTTTTCTTTCAAAGGACGTGGTATCATTTCAGCAACAACTGCGATGAAACCCAAGCTTATCCAAGCGCACTATAAGAGTGGATCACAAGGTCAGTAAGTCCACACAGAGGGGAGCCATGGTGGGCAGTTTCTCTGGTCAGTATTATTACTCCAGACAGCGCCAACTCTTTCCTGGCTGCAAACTTCGGTACAACTGGACAACACAACCCCAAGGAATGTTGTTTTTCCCCCTGAATGTTGTGTCTGTGTTATGAAGCTCGTGGAGTTTTAAATCCGGTTGTTTTTACAACTTACAAAAAAATCAACTTGTGTGGACATTTTTGTCTCGAAATGGACGCCCTGAATATCTGGAAACATGAAAGAATAAGGAAGATCTGGATGTGCTAGAATCAAGAAGAATGCAACCAAATAACTTGCGTTGTCATTTTGCAGTGAAAACCAGTCTTGTTGCACCGGCAGATCCACTCGTGTTGATACATTTTCTGTTCATCTATGCTCCTCCTCTTCAGGTCATACAATATATAGATGTCATTTGTCCAGGTCTTAATGCCTGTGATCAGTCAGTAGCTGATGAAACCTCAAAATACCTTCATGACTAAAGAAAAAAAAAGTCCTCTTGCCTTTAACTCATGACCTGGATGACTGACAATCTGCACAGTCTCATAAATGACCTGTTATATACATTTAGCACCTTTTAAAGGCCCTTGTAATTAAGCGTCGTCAGTTTCAGACATTTTAAGGGCCTGCCGACAGCGTGGTGAAAGCCTGGTCAGTGTCAGCGTCAGATAATTTAAAACACCTCCGGGCCGCCGCTGTTAAGGCCAACTAGTCCAAAGGAGCAGTGACGTGCTTCAAGCATGCATGTGTGTGTGGTTTTCCTGCACTAAGTAGAATAAAGTCTGATGGAGGGAAGGGGAGCCAGAGCATCCTAAAGGCCTCGATCTGCTACTGTACAAGAGTCCGAGAGGTGACAGCTGGATCCACAGGTCAGACTGTGGATTTTCCATTTCCTTTCTTTCCATACTTGTCTGACACTTTAGCCCTTTTCCATTGTCGAGAAATCTTTTTTTTCTCCCAGATGGTCTTTGGGGGGACTTAGTATGTATAATGAAAATACCATGCATGTGACAGCGAGGCATTTGAAAAAGATGTTTTTTAACATTTATGTTTGCGTTTCCACTGCATCTCAAGAACCGCAACCATTAAAACAACGGTTTTATTTATGATGTAAGTTTAATGTTTGAACAGGCGTTGGAAAGGAGACATGCTAATATTGGTAGTGGCGACTACAGGCGTCACAATCTCGGATCTAAAATGAAAATTGATGGAATGAGCTTTCAATTTTGATCAATCAATCCAAAGCAGAATCAGCGATTCTCTCAGTCCTCTTTGTCTCCTTGTCCAATGGAAAAAAAAAACCCCACTTCAAACAACAAGCTTACTGGAACCACTGGGATAAAGTCGAGCCGTTGTTGTCAAATACCCCTGAATTTTTAAAGAAGAAATTGAAAATGCAAATCGCTATTGTCAGGGTATGAAACCAATGATCTGTTGATCTTCACAAATCAAGATGCGATAGTCTAACAATGGCATAGCGGTAAAATGTTTAAATCGAAACAGCTGCTGCTGTGTGGTTGACCTAATCAGCCTTGCATAGTGCTGCAGGGTCTTTCAAAATAAAAGGAGTAAAAATCAATGTAATGTAATGTAAAATGTAATACATGGAAAATGGAAAAGTGGCCATGAAGGAAATATTTCTAAGAGAAGCTTTTTTTTTTTTTTGTTTGCTTAACCAAGGCTTAAACTTCACTCAGATTGTCCAAATAGCACATTTTGGGATATGCAACCCTTTTTGTACTCACCACATGGAACACTTCAGCATCCTGACCGGTGGTGAGGACCATCTGGGGCTGGAGGCCGGACTGGAGGAAGAAGCCATGAGCCGCCACCGTGCAGCCTCCGCTACAGCGAGGGGGGGATGAGAACAGATGTTAGTGACAGACAGCCCCACTGGGGGGGGAACCTGCTGTTAGCATTAGCAGTTTAGCCACTTGTCACCTCCTACTCGTTTCCTCTTGCTGTAAAACTAAAGCCTTAATCTGTTTCGGCTCATGTTTCGGCTTTTCTCTCTCTTGCACCTCCTTTTAGATGAACAAACACGCAAGAGCTCAGGTTTGAAGATCAGTTCAGTGATATCCAAACCATTGATCTGAAAAGCAGCTCAGAGCTGGCCACCACACGGATGTGGAGACTGCAAACCTCATTCTGAATGAGTGTAACTCTAACCTGACGAAGGAGCGTGAGGGCTGGATGCTGTTGATGATGGGGTCCTGGTTGTAGGTGAACAGCACAGGGGCGTGGCGCTCCACCGAATCCACCGTCAGCTTCACCGGTTGTTTGGAGAGAAAAGCGTGCGGAGGCGTCTTACAGGTCAGCATGCTTGGCGACAAGCTGATGATGGCGGATGGGGTGAGGGGAATGAGTAAACACACAGGATATATTGTTGTGTTAGTATGTACAGTGGTAGTCATTGTTTAGGCCCCTATTCATGCATTTTCCTTGCATCAGCCCTGATAATTCCTGATGATTCCTGCTTGAGCGGGAAATGAGACAGAATGAGGAAGAGACCCAAGAAAAAAAGGACCATGATCCAATCCTACAGTTCAGGGGCAAAGTTTTCCCAGTAAAATTACAGTAATGCCAAGGGACATTGGAGTATGTGTAACAACAATTACTCTACAGTACATACAGTGCAACCTTCCAAATTCCAAAGAAAGAAAAAGGCAGAGACATGACATGCAAACTTTTGAAGACCTTTTCCTGTTATGCACTGGGTGAGGAATAGAGAATGAGAAGAAGAAAAGAAAAAAGCTAAACTGACCTCTGGATCTTACAGGCTGCTTTCCCTATCGTCACCTCTCGCTTGTTTCCAGTATCCAGGAAGGCTCCTCTGATGGTCAGCATGGTGTTCCCGGACTTCGGCCCGAATGTCGGGAAGATTTCGTAAATCACAGGGTCCTGGACGCAAAGACCATCAGTGTGTACCATCTTACACATGTATATATGTTATGTCTGTGCCCTTTTAGTGCTGCATCATGTGGGACAAATTGATTCATAAACACCACAAAAAGTGCGATCAAAACAAAGGTAAAGCGGCATTCTTACCACAAAGGCGAAGCCCTCCATCTTGGCTACCTTGTGGCCACTGGTGACCTTCACTGTGTGTCCTGATGGGGTGAAGTTCCCACTGAATACTGGGGAACACTGGATCTCAGTCCACCTAAACACAACCCCCCCCAAACAACACACAGACCAGGCATTATACCCCTAGCCACCCAGCATTTTTTCTAATTCAATGATGATCTACTGCAACGCAGTGATGCACAAAGAGGGCATCTTCATCTGGGATTGGGTGCGCAGTGTTTATGTTTTTTTCCCCCTAATTTGTAATGAGGTTGTTTGTAGCGAAAGAGACTTTTGGCCTCAGTGGATTTGGGAGAGTGGAAAGTCTGGATGCAGTGATTTTTCCCAGCAATTTTTCAGTTAGAGGAGTCATGTGTTGAATGCGGCGGGCTGAAGGGGGAGTGGGGGGCTTCTTAACATTCTTTCTTCAACACAATAACCCCTATTAAAACTGCTCTGCCCCTATGGGACGCCAGTGCACGGGTCCCTTTATCTCGTAAACACCCACCACTTAACACACACTCTGTCTCTCTCTGCCTCTCAAAGGTGGCTTTTCAGATACTGTGCAGGAACAGTGCTTGTTTCAAAATGCACAGACTAAGTATGCCTGGTTAACGTGCACACTGAGATACAATAACTAGCACATCCCCAACTTTCCACAAAACACACACAGGCAGGGGAAGTATTAAACAAGACGTGGAAGCTGTATTCTCCCTGAACCGAAGCTAGAATTGTATGCCTCCATGCGCCATCATGTCGACATCCATGTCTGTCCAGACCCATATAATACATGGAGTGAAGACTTTGAAGGAATTTAATAAAAGGTAATAAATGTAGTTCTTGGCAAAATGAATGACATGTGATTCTAGTGAATAATTTAAGTTAAATGAGAGCAATATCAGCAAAACCAATAATGTGCTTGTGGTGGACTACAATGCTTCAAATACTATGTTGGTGTATGGTGGATGTTGCAGCTAAGCGCAGTTTCAAGGTGGGCACCCAAGATTAGTGTCACCAATTCAGTATCTGACCAAATGTGAAATATAGTTACAATCTCTCCTTCTGTTCCTGAGTTATGGTGTTGAGTTCGGCCAGGGAAGTATTTGTGTAGAACATTATGATGTCACAGTGAAGTTGACCTTTTGGATATAAAATCATCATTTTATCCTGTTAGACGTGTGTGAAAAATGTGTTTTGTGAGGTCACAGTGACCTCTGACCACCAAAATTCTAGTCAGCCATCCTTGAGTCCAAATGGATTTATGTGCCAAATTTGAAGACATTACCTCAAGACTTTTGTGAGAGATCACGTTCACAAGAATGGGACGGACGGACAACCTGAAAATATAATGCCTCCAGCCACAGCTATCGCTAATGCAGAGGCATAAGAACATACAAAAATACACACACCTGAGGCATAAAAAACATACACGCACACACACACACACACACACACACCTGTTGATATAGTCTTGTCTGGGCAGTTTGCAGGGCGCTCCCGCCACGTCTACCGTTACCAGAGACGTCTTGAAGGTCTCCGTCTTGTCGAAGCCGAAGTTGCGTCCGCACATCGTCACCGTTGTGGAGCCTCGTATTGGTCCAGACGTGGGAAAAACCTTATGCACACAAGGAACATTTCAATTTGAAAGATTTACTCAGATCATATTAATAAAACGAAGCATCAGCGGTGACCTGCTCATTTTAGTTTCATACTAACCTTTTACAGCATCATTAGCGTGGTTTAATTACTGGTCATCATATCTTCCACCAGTGGAACTAACGTTTCTTCAAGTTAATACAACTGTTGCCATAAATTCTTTGCTTCCCGTTTCGAAAAGGATTTTGTTGCAGCCCCACCTGTCTGGAGTTTTTCCAGGTGTGTTTGTTTTCCCATCTTTACTGAAGTTAACCATTATGGACATGACTTTTCCCTTAGCCTCTCACTCCTTCCACCATCTGCTTTTGTTTGAACCCTTTTTTTATCTGAAACTGCAGCGCTCTCTCTGTATGTTTTGTGCTGTAAATGAAAGTGCAAGAGTCCGGTAGAATTTCTTCAGCTCAACTCTTTCCTTAGATTGACAGCTGCCGTAATCAATATATTTGATCACTCAACTTTTGTCTCTGAAAGGCCTTTCTTCTTCTGCTTCTTCTTCTTAAAAATTACAGTATGTTCTGAGACCTAGAAGGTTGATCTGCATTGTCATTTAGTTTACTAGTTGACTAGCAAGTAAGTCATACAGATGAGAGTATCCTGACATGGAATTTAAGAAAAGTCCACAAAGACACGTCCATGCAACCTTGCACCTTTGCAGTGAGTTCAATATCCTGCCTGTTAAAACAACCTCAGAGGAAGAGGTGCTTTTACAGGTTATTAACCCATTTTGTTGCATTTAAGGGCAGTGAAGGTAGCTTGTTGTTTTTGTTTAAATGGAGACAACCTAACAGCATGGGGCGCAGCATTAAAGTCAGAAAGAATGAATACCACCCACACTGAGCTCAGTAAAGTCTCACAATGTCAGTGCAGTGTTAAATAGAACTGCTGTAAAAGGATTGCCGTTTCACGAAGGACCGTGACCTTCAGAAACGCCACACTGTAGAGGCAAATACAGTGCAAACATACAGGTCACAGCTTCAACAGACAGGTTATATGAGCTGGTTTTGGAGAGAGGGGAGTGAGAAAGAGTGTGAACAAAGTTTGAAACTGGCATGATGTGATCAAGTTATAGGTGTCCTGTCTGAGGCAGCAGGAAGCTTCAAAGTTACATTTCAGTTCAGGTAATTTGCTGATAAAGTGTTAAAATAGTAGAAGAATAGAAAAATTGATTTAAATAGAGTTCTCACATCGCCATCATGTTTTCAATTCCAAACTTATACTCCCAAATTAGGGAGAGTGGCTCGGGAGGAATGAGCAAAAGAAGTGAGCTTCCCGCCCTGATCATCACATGGTGACTTGGTTGCCGTGGTTACCTCCGTGATGACGGGTGTGCAGTAGTCCTGGGTCCAGACGGAGGAGGAGGGACACTGGTTGGCTCTGGTGCAGCGTCCGTCACACCAGCCACATTCTGTCACCCGCGACGACAGCAAACAGGAAGTACAGGTGGTCAGCTGACCGCAGCCAGGGCCGATCAGAGGTACCTTAGTGATCTAGGATGAGGACAGAAAGCATCAAAAATGTCTGGTTGCAGAGCACTTGCGATAAGCCTCTAGGAACATTATTCTCTTTTCTCTATTGGCTCTGCTCTGCTGTTGCTAATTTGCTATCAGTGAAAGTGTTTTTGTAATCCTCCTCTCACTTGTGCAAGAAATTTGTCAGGATTATGTTCTGGCTGTGTCTTAACATACCGACTGTGCAGAATAATTTTTCTCAAACCTTTTCACATTCTGCTAAAGAAATAACCAAAAAGGACCAGAGGTGCATTCTTGTCCTCCATCTTTGTGTTTTCAAGCCCACCTTGTTCCCTGTGGCCATTAGCAGGGCTCCTTCTGATTGGTCAGCGCCCAGCAGTGCTACACTGGTAGAGACAGGTCTCGAGTCCAGGCGGATGTTTACGTGAGGAGAGGCAAATCGGGAGAACAGCACCTGAAAGACAGAGGACAGGTTATTGCAATCTTCCTGATCGCGTGTTCAGCTCGCAGTATCGTCAACTAAGACTGACGGAGAAGAATAATAAAAGTCAAATAATTGAGCAAGAGGCAAATAGAGACAAGATCCAACAGAAATATTAAACACACAGGTAACCTGAAACCATTCAAGATGTTTTAGTAACAAGAATACTACTTTCTGAGACTACTTTACATTCTTTACTTGCCAATAGACAAACTATTCTAATTCTATTCTATTGCACTAAGAATTGAGTTATTAGCAGTGATCAGCAATCTCAAAACATTTTTGACACTAAAATCTTTATTTTTCAGTCTCATAACACACTAATGATACAGTTTAATTTAATCAGATTAAATAGAAACACTGCATGTTTTGCTTCTGCAATTAAAAAAAGCAACCACAACCAGCATACAGGTCAGCTAAGGACACCTGGTTAGGAGAACAGATAATGTTCACTCCTCACCAGAGTTATTCTTTGTTCCTGTGTTTATTTGACTTCACGCTGTCGCATACTGACACGCACCGTGAATTCAATAAGACTGAAACATTATACGGAGTCTGGGACATAAAACAATAGATCCACAGCATCACCTGAAGACAAATCAAGCCTTGAAGCATGAAAGTGTGGAAGACATCAACAAGATTTTTGGCACTGCACCAGCACACCTTGACTGGGAGTTGTTGAAGGAATATGATCCAGATTGTGTCATCTTTGCCTAAGTAACACCTTCACTGGAGTTTGGCTTAAAGCAGAGTTGCACTGAAGTAATTCCATTATAATGTTTCCTCTGTCGTTCCAGAGCTCTTTCTCAGCTATGCCTAATCTGCATGCAGCTATGATATCCTTAGCTAAAGGATATCATATCATTTGGCTGTTTTCACATTCATTGCTGAAGGTTTAATCTTTTCTCTGTGCTCATTAAAAAAGCTGATTTTGAGAGGCGGGCCTATGAGCATGATTTGTGACATCGCAAACAGTTTCGAAGCCAACCCTGGTCCAATATTCAAGTGCGATGTGCAAACCTGAAGCCTGCAGTGCACGTACATATTGTGTCCAGCAGTTAAACAGTGACATGAAAAATGTTTGCATATTTCTATATTCTGGAATCTTGCCATTTTAAGGTTTTTAATTATATATTTTCCCTGCAAAAACCATGTCACACCCACATTAGAGAATTCTTTATGTATGCCTAAATACATGTGTGGAGGGGATTTTCGACAAGCAAGTCAATTTTACAGCAGGTTGGAAAACTAAACTTGGATACATTTGAACTCAAGGCATCATGTTTTTATCATTTTTTGCGCATTTAAAAGAGCAGAAATGTACATAATTTGATCGATATTGTTTCTGCCTCTTGCAAAGGCTAAACAAAATCAAGTAGACACCTTTACACTTAACATTTTGGCAAGTTTAGATTTTTATCTTTCCAAGAATTAGATTTTTTTTTTTAAAAACACACAATAATTTCCATCTCTTTGTGTTCAGAAAACAAACTGATCCAGGACATGTAAGGTCTAGCTGAATAAACACTGGAAGCAGAAGCAGCTAGTAGTTAGCCTTCAAACAATTCTGTATTCAGCATGGAAAACAAGAATTAATAATGTAACATGAAGTTAGTTCTCTTGACCAACGACAACTCAGAAACTACACAGACCACATCTAAAGTCCTTGTGATGAAGTTAGTGGTTTCACAAAACTCTGCTAAAAACTTGGCTAACTGTTGGATGTATTTGTGACCTTTCTGGCTAACATGATGCAGCATGTAAACAGAAGCTGCAGTTACAAAAATCGTGATGTCTGGAAGTGAGTGCATTTCATCTGAAAGACCTCGCTGACTGTATCCTAATAAGCACTACGCATCTTTAGTTAAGAGATAACTTTAAAGAGAAAAAATAGCTCCAAACTTCTAACATAGTCGAGGGGGTTGAGAGAGAAACAACAGGCTGGTCTTTGGTTGTGAAAAAAGAAGCTGGCGGCAGAAACATTTTGTACTCTGACATGTTGGGAGGTGTTTCAGACACACAAGTCTGCACATATGCAACATACACTCCGTCACACAGACGTCACACACTTTCTCACTCACTTAAACACACACACACACACACACACACACACACACACACACACACACACACACACACACACACACACACACAC
>JBBPCS010000917.1:13989839-14007480 GCA_037974645.1 Hollardia meadi | reverse complement strand
ACACACACACACACACACACACACACACACACACACACACACACACACACACACACACACATACACACACACACACAGTTTGTCTTTGCAGACTGCAGGACTCGCACACAAGCACTTTCAATAACACACACATCATGCATCATAACCACAAAGTCATATACACACTTACTCAAACATAAACCCAGATACCCACGCACGCACGCACGCACACCTGGAACAGCATTTATCATTTGTGGTTATGCTGCAATTAGGGACAGCGTCTCTGATGCTCCAGTTACAAGTCTTCTAAATTATACCATTCCCCCCCCATAAAACACACACGCACGCAAGAAGATATATATATATATATATATATATATATATATACACACACAAACAGACACCGTCCATCTGCCATGTCATAATGAGGTTGCAATGCGATGTATCCTCCAAAAACATGCTGTTTACGTTGTTGTCAGCAAAAGAGATCACACACACAGTAGAGCACACACCTGGCTGCCCGCAACACGCTGACGAGACACCGCGCGGATGTGTGTGTGATTTAGCACGAAACAAAACACCATACAAGGCACCTTTAAAAACAAGTTACCGTGCGTCAGAGCGTCCAGTAAATATCTGTAACAGTCTGCATTGTAAATTTTAAATGTGATTTTGTTGGTCTGCTGCTGCACTGCTCACCCTCGCCTCACCCTGACAAATGGCTTGTTTTCCAGCACCATCCCTCCCTCAGTTTGAGCCCCATGATCAACGTTAGCCTTGGAACAGCGAGTATAATGGGTGGCTTTCCGCTGGGGACAAGACCATACAACAGGCATCTCTCTGGAGGTAATAGCGGTGTAAATTACAGCTTATTGTATTAAGCATGCGGGGGGAAGTTTGGCCTATAAACACGGCCACTGTGTTATTCCCACAGTGGCCCTACTGAAGCAGAGGGAAACACTTCCTGAGCCAGAATGGAGTCCATTGGGGGGGAACAACGCTCTTTTTCTTTCACTGCCTCAACTCCATGTTCCCTCTTGTCCCGTCCGCTGGGAGCAACCAGGAAACTGAAATGCATGAAGAGTTGACAAGTTCTTTTTATCGCACCAACAATGAAACGAGCTGCCAAAGCAAAGGCGACCATCACTCTCACAGATCCTTTTTCTTGTCTAGCTCTGGGAGAGGGCAGGTGGCCGGAGGGTCGTCAGTTCAAATGAAAATCAGGGCTGGGAAAGTGAATGAGACACTGCAGCCACGCCTGGATACCTTTGAGCAAGGTGCTTCATGGATTATTCAAGTTTTTTACAGTTTGGATCTTCTTTTAATTTTCTTTTTGGCATAATTTGTATCAGTCATGATAAGGTTTTACAGAGAAATTTAAGTGATTTAATTTAGAAACGAGGCGACGTCTTTACACGGAGGAGCAGAAAAACACAAGCTGTAAGTCCCAGGAAAGAGAAGAGTTTTCCATTAGTGCAGGCTAAAACATTTCCAGCTGACTACTTTCATACTGTTTCCGGTCATGTCTTTAGATCTCGGTCCTTGTATCTTTTAATTATTAATGTTAGAAATGATAGCCAAAGCTATGAGAATAAGACCAACGTTTCCAGACTGTGGTTGTACTGGGCGATTTAAAAATGTAAAGCTCCATGAATGAGAAGGAGGATTTCTCTGAAAAGGAGAATAAAGATTAAAAACAAAATCATTGCGGACTGTTCTGTCTCTTCTGTAATTCTTTTCACATTTTCCTCCCCCGGTTCTCTGCAACCTTGTAACTGTAGGGACTGGGCAGCTCTGCAGGATTGAGACACATGATTCCAAAGTGCTCTCCTACTGACGGACCCCCATGTATTTGTCATAACCATCTGTAAAGCCACCTCTTACTATTTTCTCCTGAAAATGCACCATTCTGACTCACTGCTGCGCTTAATGGCACGTCAGTGGTGGTAATGAGGGAGGGGCAAGTGCTGCTTTTTCACTCTCTCCACCCATTGATCCACAAGCTTGCTTCTCTGACCGTCAGGTCACCACTGTGGTTTCTTTCTCTTGCTCAGTAAATGTAGGCGCTATTTTGGTTGTCGTCTCCACCCTTTTTCTTTGGTCTCTCCCTCTACACAAAATTTACAGATGACTGGTAGCTAATAGTTTTCAATTAATTCTGTCAGGAATCTCTGTCTCCAATCTCTCCCTGTCTCAAATACTTGATAAAATTAAGAATTTTGCAGTGTAGAACAGCTGCTCTAATCTTCAGACCTTCTAAAACCCTTCAGCTAAAACAATGAACTTCAGCCAATTTAGCCAACCACAAAAAACAAAACAAAAAAACTGAAGGAGGGCCTGGGAGGGAAGGGGGGTTTGGCGGTAGAGAAAACCTACAGCAACAGCTGCATGGGACAAAGCTAAAAAAATGCCGTGCGAGGGAACGTGTCAGCGAAGCTCGCCGTTCACCATTAACGTGCCGTTTGGCTTGTAAGCCCCCTCGCACCCCACTACCACCGTCTCCACTCCCTCTCCATCCCTCCCCCTGCAGCTGTCGACCTGTTTTTTCTCCACGTCTCTCTTGCCTTTTGTTTCCATGTGCGTCTTTTCATTCTTGCGTTTCAAAAACACGTGAGGTAATTCCGAGTTTCCTTATGTGTTTCACTCCGAGCGTCGCAGTTTTGGGTCCAGCGCCAAACTGATGCACCGACACAAAGTCACTGGCCGCACTGTACTGTGCAGCTGTAATCATTGCATGGAAACACTTGTACTGTTAGACGTTAATTAGATCATTTGTAGTGCGCATGGCCAAAAAAAACTGAAACACCACATGAAAAAGGAGGGAAAGTGATTACAGTGAGTCACAGTCTCTACACAAGCTACTCAGACTGAGTTAATTAAGCTGAATGTCAACATGTTTTATTTTACTCTGATGATCAGCAATTATTTGACTCTTCAAAACAAAATATTGCAACTAATGGACCTCCATCAGGTCAAATCCACATTTAAACAGCAGGTGCACACACCCCTGCTTTGAAAGTAGGGGTGTTTAAAAAAAATTGATTCTTAGATGCACTGAGATTCCCTCTTGAAATGTTATGTCTCAGTGCAGAAACGTCAATAATTAAAAATTTAAAACTCGGTTCTCTGCAACATCATTCCAAATGCACTATGTCTTAAAAGCAGCATATAATAACACTGTGCGAAATAAATCGTATATAGAAATCAAAAATTTTGATGCATCCCGTCACTAGTCATTGTCCTGTCTAATGAGGATCAGGAAGGGTGAATCCACTGTTGGTTTGTACAATGATAGGCAAAATTGGACTGTTTGCTCAGATGGCAGACTGGAACGTGGACTTTTTGGAGGGTCACTGAGCAAAGCTCAAAGGGAAGCAAATTGTGCAAACAGAAAGGTCCTGCTGCTCGGTCATAGCTTCCGCCAACCTGCCTCTAGCAGAGGCACCTGCAGCTGACTGTGTGCCGTGACTCCAGTAGAGTGCTTTCACTCATCACGTACTAACATCCTGCCGCATTTACATGAACAATGAAAGAGGGAAACCACACTTGCCACTGTAGCCTCAGGGTCTGTTTATGCCTAACTGCTAGTATTTCTCCACACAAACTAGGTTCTTGCCATTCTTTTAAAGATATTTGTTGTAAGAAAAAGGATAGAACAATGTGACTTCTTTACCTGTATGTTGCGTCCGTCGGCAGTGCCCAGGTATGCCACTGCACGGCCATGGACCGGCACCACAGTGATAGAGGTGACCAAGGTGTTTGTCAGCTCTTTGTGCCAGTACTCCAACCTTTGCACAAACTGGGTCACCTGCAGGCGGTACTTGCCCTCTTTCCCTTCATGGATTCCCTCATGTGGGTCACAGTCATCCGATGAACTCTGCAAAAAGAGACCAAAGGCATAAGTTAGACAAGAAGAAGAACAAAATATGCTGGGAGATTAACGGTGGGGAGAGGGATTCTTATTGTGTTTACAGGCATGATATTGATATGACGAAGTGCAGCCAAGAAATGTCAGTGTGGTCATGTTTAACACTGAAGAACATCCACTTCAAAGTAGTGAACTTGTATAGGAATAAAAATCTGGAGCAAGCACTAAAGACTGCTGATTGCCACAAATATTACACAATGCACTGTTTACCATACTTTCTGAGAATCGCCAGCATGATTGGATCACTTTATCCAAACAGAATGCTCTCCTAAAATTCTACTCATTGTATAACATCAAGTTGAACTATCTTCTTTCATATCTGAGCCTGATGGGGGAGGGTTAAGAGCCAAACCTTCTAAGCCCCCCTTAGCTACTCTTTCATCAGGCTGTGCTCGTAATGGAGGTCTCGGCATGATAGTACCTCTAGGGCAAGTACACGCTTTGCTGAATAGAAGTTTGAGGACGGCAGGATTTCATGGGAAACAGCGAGGAGACTTTCATGCTGTTTTCATTCCATGAACTGCTTTTGCTCCCTCCAAGTGGGCAGCCTCATTTCTTTCCCCCCTTTCTCCACCCGCCTTTTTCTCCATTTCCGTCTTCTCACTTGAACCAAAATCTGTCACTCCAGCTCCCCTGTTTGGATTTTCAAACGTCGCTGGGTTGTGCAGATTGTTGTGTCTGGAGCCTTTGGAGCATACAGTGAAAGGACAGACTGTAGCCAGAGCTGGATTCACAGGGCCTTTTCTCTATCAATGCCCCCCTCTCCCCTTACTGCCCAGCCCTGCTCTCTCACTGCTCTGGTTCTTTTTGTGTTTAGTCATGGCCTCCTGTCCCAGCCTCAGGTTTCATTAATTATTAATGACCCAAAGGGTGGCGGGCCTCTTGTGGCTCTTAAGGTCCTTGACCTGCCTGCCTGACCAGGCCTGAGCTTTCTGTTGTTTTCTCAGCTTCAGTGGATGATGACCTCTTCACTGGAGTCAAAAGGAGGGAGGGGGCAGCAGGTGATTATGAGGACCTGTGGATGCCTTCGTTCAAAGTGCCTCACGGAGCCGCTACAGTTTTAGCAGAAAACCTTTTATTGTAACTTATTGGGTAAAGGCTGATCTTGTTGCATCAAACAAAGTTGGTTTTAATCACTTACAGACCTATGAGCTCTTTCTGCCACTACCTAAAGCACTGCCTGGGTCATGAGGCCATTATTTGTGGTTTGTGTGAAACACGCTGCATCAGTTGTTTAGTTTAGATCTCAAAGGCCACCTTTGAAGATGAGGAGAACAATGGTGGAGTAATAAATCAGGAAAGTTCTTTCTTGGTGGCATTACATAGCTGAGACGAACGGGAACGCACAAAGAGGAAAGCCGAGAAACCTGGCTAACTGACAAGCACGCAGAAACAAACCTTGGTTAAATTAAATGTCCTCAAGGCCAGTGGCTACAGTTAGAATGACAATGGTTGAGTTATGAAGAGGAAATTGAAAGCTGGCAGAAATGTTGGATGCTTATATGCCAAATGCACAGCTGTGAGGTAGTGCAGCCAGCTTATCTGCACTGAATTACTCAGTAGTAAAGAGTGGAAAAATAGTGCAAACCGGACGTGAAATGACAGTTTGTGACTGAAATTGATTTGAAATTGGATAAAGATATGGACACGTAGCAAGAGATGAGGGTTTGTCAAAGTCTGAGAGCTACGACAGAAAAAAAACATCTCCCCTTCTTCAAACACGATGGACAGGGTTGCTTTGGATGCGTGAATCTGTGTGTGTTTGTGTGTGCAAGTACACCTTCGCAGTGTCTACCTTAACCTAGAAATTCACTTCATGATCCATCGTAACTCCTGTTTGCCCTTTCCGAGCAGACCTGGCGAGCACTGAACTAATATGAAAGACATGGGAATCTGCCAAAACTATTCGGACTTCTCAAAACTACAGCAGACAGAGATGTCATCACTGCACAGATTATACCACGCGGCTCAAAAAACAGGCCGTGGGCTGATTATTTTCAGAGCAAACAAACAGGACTTTGGGGTGTTTGTTGAAGTGGAGCAGGACGATGGGAGGGAGGACTGGAAGGGTCTTGGAGGCATCCCTCTGCCTCTGCTGAGGTACTCCTGAGGATCAAGGCAATGGAATTGGACAGTGGAAAGACTGTTTTGACAAGCTTTGTTTGAAGCCCTGCTGCTGTTATCCGTGGCTGTGTCTTGGCATGGAGACAGAGTTTGAGAGTGGACGTCACGCTGACACTGACATGGAGGCAAACAGGTTCCTCAAGAAAGTAAAGAGTAACATAAAGTCCAAAAAGGACTTGAATATTTATTTTTTATTGAAGAAGAATTGAAAAATGTAACCAACCTCTATCAGCGACCACCATCGAAACAACAGTTCGCAGTTACGGACAGAAATACAGGATTTCACAATCAACCTTCAAGCTAATGAGACAAGAAATTAGTGATGGACCAATTAATCGGTCGGCCGATTAATTTTAACAATATCTGGCATTATATGATAATCGGCATCAGCCAAAGCCTCTGCTAACAAGACCTAGTGTAAAGCAGATTTTTCACCCTTCTCTTACATTCATCTTTTGGAAGATTTATAGTTTTGGCAAATGGTCCTGATGTTCTACATCTTTCAGGTCATTTTGTGAACGTGTCTTTCACCTGTAGAACAGGCACCGTGGGGCAGATGCATGAAATATACTATACCATTTGCCCCATACTTAACCAGCAGCCATTGTCCCCAAAACAACGGCATGGCGATAGAGTTTCAGTGTCGTGGAGCTCCTAAACCCCATGGCACTGCTCTGGAGAGTCAAGAAGAGGGTGAAAGGTGATCTGCGTGGTCTAATGTCGTTTTCATACTCTCGCTGTGGCCCTTGGGTCCTGTGTGAATAGACACACTAATGCCTGACTTATAAACCGTGGGGCTGGGTTACTGGCAGGGGAAGGTTTGGATACAAACACTGTCAGTGCCGTGCAAATATAGGGTAAAGGCACTCTTGCTAATGTATAAAAATACACACCGTGTTGCAGAGCCTTAGCCAGAGTTAGCAGACTTGCACACATGCACAAACCCGTGGAGTCTGTCTCATTGCTGGCCGCTCAGCTGGCTCTCGCACTGGAATAACAGACCTTTGACCTCCGCATTGCGTGTGCAATTGCGCACTCCAGACAGCAGAGAGGTTTGGCTGTCGTCGGGGTGTGTAGAAATGCATTTTAAAGAGAAAGTGAAATGCAAAGGAATGTGGATCGCACGTATAGGTCTGTGCGTGCGTGTGTGTGCGTTGGGGGACCGCGTATTGTTGCGGTAATGTTGAGACACACATTACTGTACTCCACCTGGACTTATGGGTGCACGTTACTCTGCAACCTGACCCTCAGTAGCTGTAATGACCGTGACATGTGTGTGTGTGTGTTTCTACACAGCACACAGGTGGCTGGTCGCACCAACCACATGCAGTCATGTGTTAATGTGTGTTTGCATGTGTGCGTTGCTGTAGGGGACTGTCAGGGTGTTAGGAACAGTTAAGGGAGTGAGAGAAGCCGACAATAAGGCGAGGACAGACCCTGGCGCTAAGAGTGCAGCTGGCCTCGCCCTCGAGTGCCCCCCCCCCAGACGCCAGCTTTGTTTATAATGGGGCCCTGAGGTGGGCAGAAAATGGCCTTACACATAAACAGGTCCAACAGAATAGATAGAGAATAGAATATGTGGAGTTTCTAGTAAAATTAGACATTATAAACAACATAAAATGACTGGTAGCAAAAAACTGATACTGATAATATTGATATAAAATGTTTTAATCATTGTTTTCAGGTGCAGTATTTAATCTAATAGATTAAATACAGATGAGACATTGGGAAATTCTTTTTACAGATTATTGAAACTGTGTAGGCAAAGAAATGGGCTCTCGGATTCATTCAGCATGTTGGAATATTTTCCAAAATAGACACTGTTCCGGAAATGACAGTCGTCATTATGTCACTTAGTGTGGCTGTCTCGGTGCAGCGATGCAACAAACTGGAGGTTTCTAAAATCACTGGTTTCTGAAAGACAACCTTCGTGGACATATTCCACAACTGTCTGAGGCTGCAAGTAGCAACTGAGGAGAGGTCCCCGCTTTGTGCATGAATGGTGAGATGAACACATGTGCATCATTTTGGATTATTAATCATCCTAGAGACTAAAAGTAAGGATAACTCAGCCTCTCCAACATCAATTTTGACTTTTTTCTAATATAAAATCTGTCTCCTAGTGAGTCCAACTTTATAGGAGTGCAATACTTCATTGCTTTCCTCCTTTCACCAAAGTCACCCATCCATTAGCTGACATTTCCACACAAGAAGATTTAGGTGTCCATGACTATTAGACATGCTCATAATATTGAATTATTCATTCTTACTTCAGGACAATTTTTTAGCCTATTTTGGGAAAGTTTCTCCCAGGGAAGAAGTGCCTAATTTGGTTTTAGTTGATGCACTACCCACAATATACAACCATCCCAAATAGCTCACAGATCATGGCACAATTATTTAGTTTTTTTTATCTGATATGAAAAACAAACACTTCCTGTGCAAAATCTCTTCCTTCACCAAACCAGGAATTCTCTTGTTCAGCCCAGATACTGACAATAAATGACTGTTGAATGTTAAATAAAGTGTCTTAAAGCCCCTCTCTCTCTCCTCCATCCAGTCCTGAGTTAAATTTTGCCCCATCGTCCACCTCCTCTCCTGACCCTCCTTCAATTAACCACCAGACAGACACACACACATGCAGGGTCCATTCTAACTAATTAAGTAATCTGGTGGTGTGTGCGTATGTTTGCGTGTGTTCTCCGGGCGCCAACGCAGGAACAATGCAGCTTCCAGCCTCCCACTAAATCACCCCAACAGTATGAAACCTGGCTGGGTGAATGATGATCCTGCATCCTCCGCCTCCAATAAGAGACTAAAATATCATCCTTGAGAACACAGTTAGGATGATTTTTCATCGCTGCTCGACACCCCGATTTATTTTCCTGCATGCATCAACATATTTCCTCTTCTTCTCGGAGATGTGGGATTTATGCAATTGAAAAGAAGGGGAAGAATGATAGACTGCTGAGTTCGGTGATCTATTTCTGCTCGGTCTGAGAACCTCTTTGATTCCGGTAAACGGCAACAGCACATTCTTCAGATGAGTTTTCCAGAGTTGCCCTGCAAATTCACATTTCGGTCAGACTGACACAGTAGCTGAAGTTACAGTCTGCAGATCAAAGGGGAAGGTCAACTCCTTAATACATTCTCAGATGCGCAGAGAGAGATACGATATTAAGAATTTGAAAAATTTATTCAACAAAGCCGATTTCTGGGGTATTTTCATAAAAGATGAGTAATTTTTCCGTTGATTATTGATACTAGGTTACATCCATTCAGCACTTATGCTAGGTGTTTCATAAAAGCTCCTGACATATGAGATGCATTACGCCATATAAACCCAGGCGTGTCATGCTTGGCTTGCACTTTCCGCATGAAACATACAGTAAAACCTTCCCACTGGACTCACACTTTTCTCCCAGACTTTTATTTGTTGAAATACTGAGGTCACGTCGATACTCGTGACATCTGCTGCGAGGATGCAGCAGAAACCCTCGTGATGGTCTTTACTGGCTGCTTGTGATGTGAGGAAGACGGGATTGAAAGCTTATCCTATGATCACACTTATACTGAGGCGCCCAGAGGCACAGATGGAATTCTTATGTATTTGTATTATCATAAATTAGATTTTGTTTTGGCTTTATTTTGTAGCACACAGCTTCCCAACCATTTTTTTTTTCATTGTAGGCTACTTTCACTGTATATTGACAGGGTTGTGGACACGGGGTCGGGGAGTTAGACAGTTATTATGCAAGCCAAACATAAATTTTTACCTCCCCAAACACCTGTGAAGAAACTCTCAAGCTCTCACTCAAGCTTTCAATGTTTTTCATTTACTCATATAGTGTGGGTTATAGTGGGCACACAATGGTGAGGGGTTAATTATATTAACCTTGTGCATTCATGACCTCTCACAGTTTAAAATTAGTATCCTGTTGTTGTGGGCGTGACAGAGAAATGAGGAAAGGTGCAACACAAAGACTACTGTATAAAGTTCAAAAAATCTCAGACATATTTTTCCATGAGTCACGTCATTTCCGGGCGGCCCAGTGGCAAATGCTCCCTATAATCCACGGCACAGGGGTTGGAAACCACTGACTGAATTGGAAATAAAACTTTGATGTTTAAGTGCTCGCTTTCAACTTCAAACCGTCTCATGATAGTGGTATCGAGCACCGCAGATTTTTAGATATATGTATGTCTCTGATATTACCACAATAAATTGAAAGATGTCCCTTTTACTCAGAATAATAATAATAAGAAGAAGAAGAATCCACTGTCCTTGCTGTGAGAAGATTTCCTGGTATACAAAAAGCAAAACACTGCGGTTGATTTTTTTTAAATAGTCAAGCTCAATTCAAAATCTCACCTAAATCAGCTCATCTGAAAGCCAGCCCACATCAGCTGATGGCTCAGCTGATTCTCCTCTACACATTAAGTTGGCAAATCTCATACGGGGCGCACTATTTAAGCTCCTTTGACCTGCCTCCTCTTCCTGCTTCCTCTGCAAGCCAGGTTGAAGCCCACCTCCACCCCAGCTCCTCCTTTTTATGTTGTGTCTGACTTAACCAATGTAATTTCTGTTGTCATTGATGCCTGCTCTGTTCTGTACCCGGGGGGTTATCGACCGCTGAGCTTCCTGCCTTAGCCTTTCCATGTGGGCACGTGGAAGGGCAGGGAGCTCCGAGAACAGAGCCATACCGCCAAATATAACTTAATCCAAATGGGAAAAGTTTCTTTGATTGTAGTGGTCCTGGCAGAAGTATGCTTTTGTCCATTTGAGTGAGCCCAACATTTTCATTTGAGGGTGTTTACATTCACATTAGATGAATGGTGTAGGAATTGGGGTGCTTTTTATATATAGTCCACAAGGGTAAAAAGTGTAATGTGGACGAATATGGATGAGAACAACCCCCAAACACCCTGTCTTAATACTTTCTGACTGCACTGTAACCAGATGAGTAAGGCCACTGCGTAATTTTCAGGGTGCCACATCTTGCTTTGTTTTTTCAGCCTGCATATTACTCACTCAGACCATTATTTTAGAGCATTAATGTCTTTCTGGGGTCATATCAGTCACCACTCTGACAGCTAAGTGCAGCGATCAGTCGTATTTACTGAAGCAGCTGCCATTCTTACATGTGCTCTTAATTATAGAAACACATGAATGTAAGGGGAGGTGGGGGCTGATTTAGTGTTGAGGCTGTTTCAGTGAGTGAGCACCAATCATCTATTTGCACGGCTTTATTAGCATTAGCGTTACCCTTCTCCCATTGATTACTACAGTCAGAGGGGGGGTTGAAAGTACAGCGTGGACAGCCACAACAGCGTCATGATGATGTCAAAACGATTGCCGACTAGGACTACGTTTGATTTGAAGCGAGGACATGCAGAGATACAAACTGACATTTTTCAAACTAATTCAGCCAATCCCTTTTTTTTTTTTCCTCTCCCCAGAATTCCTTCTTGCTGCCTGTCTGGAATAATCAAATCCATCCACCGGTGCAGACACTTGGCAGAATCTTCACAGTGAAGATCTCACTGTGAGCAGAAATTGCCAAAAACAGCTCTGCAGGCCTTCCCGCTACCATTTAAAGCAAACTGCCGTCATGATTCTAAGTAGTTCACTCTGCTTCTTTTCTTTTTCAGGTCTGAGTGGTGATTTTCTATCTTGGAGACAGACTGAAGGGGCGGGGGCTCATATGTGAGCTAAGGCAGGGAAACAGCAGCTGGAGAGCTGCAGCCCAACAGCAGCCGTTGCGGAGCAGCCAGATAACCTCAGGTTGTAAACAGCACTGGCCTGCACCTCAGCAGCAAGGCAGCTTATCAACCGAGGGTCAACATACAGTTTGAGCACGCGGGCCTCATCATCTCAGCCCGGTCCTGGACGGGATGAGATCACTGGCGGCCGCTGTGCTGGCAGTAACTCTGTGCTCGTACTCACAATAGGTCTCAGATCAGAGCCAGATGAAGAAAAAACAAATACGACAGCGCAGGAGTGGGAATCTGAAATGTAGCGGCGTGGAAGAAACTGCTCTTCACAGGGAATGAACTTTTTTATTGCTCAGCTGCGCGGACTTTCCCATTTGTCCCTTTTCACCAAGTGACACAGAAAAGCAAATGAAGCCATAAACCTTTATGAAGTCACCATTAAATATTTCACTGAATGTCACACAGGTGGCAGGTGGCGCATACGGTGTGCTTCAGAGGCTCTGTGCTGCATGACGAAGCAAAAAAAAAAAGAGAACTCAGAAACGCCTCTGTCCTCAGAGAGCTGACCATGAGTGCAACAATGCATAATTGTGCTACTTTTTCACACTTGTAAGACTCCTGGAAGTCTGGCTTTGCAGTGTTTCTCAACCTCCTTCTCACGCACTTGTACACACATATTGCAAATATCTTCAGGGATCGGGCTCTGAATAATTTTGCTGCATCTGCTTGAGAGCTCTCACTGAGCCACCAGGCCTGAAGCCAGAATTGGTAATGCTCAGGACTGGAGGATTGTCAGTGCACTGACTCCGTGATGAGGGCTCTGTTCCATGTTTTACTTTGAAAAATGTGCAGACCTGAAGGTGTGCGATTCAACCTAACAATAACAATGCTTTCTTTCTGACCTGAAAAAAAAACACTGGCAATCATTTCCCCACCGGAACAATAAATACAACAATTTAGTTCTAACCTAACAACTAATTTTATATTCCCATAAGACAAACAATAGCCAATAGCTGTTTTGGGAAAGCATGTTTTCCAAGGCTTTTAACCGTAAAAGATGCCATTCAGTTCCGAGAAAAGCTACTCAGCCTTCTCAGGTGTGAGCTTGCCTTTCTCCAGCTATGATTCAATCCAGGATCACCGATGAGAAGGATAAGATCAAAGCCCGCAGGAGACAATATCTGCGGTGTCCCAAGGATTGACTTGATAGCTTCTCTGTTTGTGGTGCATTGTTTGGGAGGGCAGCAGGGTGATAAAAGCCATACGAGTGTGCGGACAGAGAGGTTTCTTCTCTATTGGCCTCCATTACTTGAGTACACATTCAGGCACAATCCTTTGCTTGCATTGTGTGGGGATTACTGACTGAATGGAATGGTGGGGATTAGTCTTCATCTGAGGTGAGACCTTCCCCTGGAATGACATGTTGTCCACTTCCATTTGGTTAAAAAAATGTAGGTTGTGTGTATTCAGGAAGTACATTGAGATGGTACTTCCTAGAGGGCTCGACTAGAGGGCTGTGGGTCGCTGCAAATTTAGAAGATCGCCCTTATCAATAGGGACTTAAAGGGCCAGATGACAAATTACAAACATGTTCTCACTTACCTTTGGTGGTATGTAGCCATGCAGGTGATTTTGGCTTTATTTGTCCACATTTTGAAGTATCCTTCTCTTAGATTTCTGCTTAAACCCTGACACAGTGGAGGTGAACGGAAGTTTATTTATGGTGCCATGGTCATGGTGGGAATTGAAAAGTTATATAAATTTATTGAACTTTAGTCTCCCTCTGAAATCTCAAGCAAATTCCGCTGATTATTGCATAACATTGTTTCAGGAGAGACATGCCGACATGATTTTTTTTTTTTAAATGGCATTTTCTATTCCTGTAAGCACCACAAACCAAATTCCATTCATATTCATTGGCAGAAATCCCAGAGACAGATAATAAAAACATCAACAAAGTTACAGTAGATACCATTGACTGTGTATAAAGATGGACGACATGAGAGCTCCCCAAAAGTGAAGCCAAAACATATCGATCGCCCCCTGGTGGTGGGCTGCAGTATAGGTTGTTAACTCCTCCCCCTCAATAATATCAAGTAGGACATGGGCCAAACTAAAAACTCAAAGTACACCTCAAATACATTTTCTGTCACTTGAGGTAGTTCTTATCACGCTGATGCATGTGATGTATGTTAATTTTTTCATTTTTTTGTTCAATTTGGTTTTGATTATTTGGTGCTATAAAAACAGGGTGAAACATCATGATTGACAGCTGAGCCCCGCTCGCGACTGGGCGGGCGGGTGTATGGGCGGGAACTCGAATACCCTGGCTCCGCTGCCCCGTCGCTACTGCACTCTGGCTCCAAATGATGTCACCACTGCAAGATGGCAGCGCTCGTATCAGGGATATTTTGGCTTCATTTTTGTACGATGGAAGGAAGTGGAGACGTGTCGTCCATCTTTATTTATGTCAATGGTAGATACCATTAGAGGTAAGTAAGTTCAACTGCACATATGGCTGACGATGGAGGTGATGTTTTCCATGCATAGTCTCAGTCTGGTGGCAACTGTGTATACTGTATGTCAGCAGTGTGGCTGTAGCTTAGCATGGTGCATAAATTGCAGGATTGGTAGCTTGATCCCTAGCTCCTCCTGTCCACAAAGGATTCCATCCTGGGAGAGGGATGGAATGAAGATCCTCTGTGGCTCTTTCTGAGGTTTCTTCCATTTTTTTCTCTGTTTAAAGGGTTTTTTGGGTAGTTTTTCACTCGAATAGAGGGTCTAAGGACAGAGGATGTCGTAGGCTACACTGTACAGATTGTAAATCCCACTGAAGCATTTTGATTTGTGATTCTGGGTTATATAAATAAAATTGACTTGACTGCTTTGTTTCAAAATCTGATATAATTAAAATTTAGTTAAATTAATAATCTCAAAGATTTTCATTTAAATAAATACATTTAAATATTTAAATATATTTTTAAAAAATTCTAAAGCTTAAGAAATAGTGTGTGGCTGCGGGCATTTGCTGCTCTAGTGAACTTTGTGATTTCAAAGGGCCAGTCTCAGACCTTATGACAAAGCTTGAAGGATCCAGAGCCAAGGAAATGAGAGTGATCCGGGGTCAAAGTGAGGCCGCTGCACAGGACAGCAGCAGGAGAAAAGACGATTGCTTTTGGTCCTTCATTGAGGGTGGGGGGTTGACAGATAAGCACCCGCACGCCTCATTTCAGTCAAGAGCAGGATATCACCATGTGGTGAAATAAAAGAGTAGGAGGCATGCCGCTGATTAGGAAATAGCTCAGGGGCCTTGACTCATAAGCTCAGTGGTGCAAAGCTCCTCCATATTTGACATTAAACAAGTGCATCATAGATGGCTTCTGGCACTTTTGGCAAACTGGCATGCTGGTAAGGAAGGCATTTAAGAAATCAAACCAGAGATGAATCTGTCTGCAGGATGGTATTTGAGGAAATTATCCAATTTGCAAGACGGTGTCAAAACGGAAAGATGACTCGACCACAATGATCTCCATTTTATCAATCAGCCAACCACAGCGAAGGATAGATTTCACACCAGCTACTGCATGTTTGAAAGTAGAGTTTCAACTGATGATTTCTTTCAGACAGTCTGTAACAGGGCTGTGTGATATGGAAAAAATATATAATGAGGATCATTTTGTGCTGCCAGTTTGTAGATTAGATCTGAAACTTTAGAATATAATTTAACATTTAAAAAATGGAATAACATAATGTAATAATAAAATAAATAACACAAATAATAATATAAATAACTGTGCAAACAAGGCTTGGTTTAGAATATATTATATTATATTACCCCCCCCCCCCCCCATGCAAGGCAGGCTACGGGCAGCGAATCAAATCGAGAGCAAAGGCAGCGAGATTGTGCACTGACTGGCTGTTGTCAAGTTTATTTCTGTGGTGTGATAGGATGCTAGAGCTTTCCATAGTGTCCAACGCTTATCATTGTTATTTATATACGGTACATTTATATTCCCCTAACTAAAATAATAGTAAAAGAATATTAATGAGGAGAAAAATTGGCATCTGAGAAGTGATTCATCCTAACTTGACATTGATCGATTGCTTGTTTTATCACACTAACACTCCAAAACCCCAAAACAGTCAATTTACAATAATATGAAACAGTAGCAGGTAAAGTAGCAAAATCTCACATTTGAAAAGCTCAACTCAAAAGTCCATGTGATGATTGAGAAGAGTTGAAAAAAACAACAACAAGTGATGGTTGTTTATCTGACAGAGTGGTAGTTGGCACTAAAAATCTTATCAGCCTGGTGGTAATTTCCCATCCTGCTTATTGGAGGAGGACAGCTTGCAGGCAGGTTTGCATATTTACTACTTTACTCTTTATCTCGGGAACAAAGATAAGATGTGCATACAAAAGCCCATGCAAAAGGATTTACACCCACACTTCCAGCTTTCCAGCAAAACAAGTAACCAAACTCCTGGGCTAATGATTAACTGTGCAGACTCAAAACTAAACACTGACATTGAGGGAATGTGAAATCATGTAGAAAATCGTCCAGGAAATGCCTGCAGGCTCACATTGACCCGATACTGCTGAGGTGGACAGGTAGTGTTGAAATAAAGTTGCTGCAATCCGTACATGTTTATCTTCTACGATCAAAGGATTAGGAAATCTGTAAGATGATCATTAGGAAAAACAAAATCAGCGAAGATGAATGATCCATTGTAGCACAGATCAACATGTGGCTCGTCACGGTTGGCACAGCGTCAAGGTATGGTCATTTCAAGTGTAAGCCCTTATATTATCCCATCACACTGGATAAAGTACATGTTTTTATGTTGTTTTTATGTCGATGTGCAGCTGGATGTGGGTGCCGACCAAGCCTCTCCTCACTCAGAGGGGCCTGCCTGGACACGGCTGCCAGGTGACGCCCACCTGAGGGTGGAGGGGTGGAGGGCACAAAGCTGCCAACTCTCACTGAAAACACATTGTGGAACATAATGGGGGAAACACAATGCCAGAGTGCACCGGATCAGGGCAAAAGGACCATTTTCCATAATGTTATAACATATAAACAGATCGCAACAACCTGTATTTTTATTTTTAACTTATTACTTGAACTTCTTATGCTGCTGTAACACTTACACTAAAACTTTCCCTTACCCTATAATGAACACTGAAATGTATATTTTAGGGCTGCAACCACTAATTTTTTCATGTCTATTTGGTGCTTTTTATATGCTAAAAGACATATCATGAGCAACACACATCAATGCCATGGCTGAGCTTTTCCAACTTGGAAATACAGTCTACCACTGACAGTCTCAGAAACACAGGTTCAGAAAACAGGGGTTCAAACTGTCCCACACCTAAAGCCTGAGACACATCAAACCGACATCAAAGAACTAGCGCAGACGACTCTTGCGTCGCCGAATGTCGCCTGTGTCGGGGCCAGAAAGTTGCACTTGAACACACCGCAGAAACGGCAGCCAGCTTTAGCCTTTTATACATTTCTATACTTCATAGCATTTTATATGGCTTGAGGGTTACAAAGAAAGCTATGGCAGAGATTACTAAAACAGTTTTTCAGATAGCTAAGCTGCTGAATTATGGTTTGTGTGTTTGTTGAGTAGAGCCGAAGCAGCAGTGGAGGGGTGGGTGGAGACAGAGGCGGGAACTTTTTAGATTTGCACACACTAAATGAAGGCAAAGGTGAAGAGTTACATTTAAGCTAATGAAGAGATATTCTTATGGATAAAAACACTTCTATATACACCGATCAGCCACAACATTAAAGTGAATAACATTGACCATCTCGCTACAGTGTAATATTCTGCTGGGAAACCCTGGATCCTGGCATTCATGTGGATGCCACTTGACACAAACCA
>JBBPCS010000917.1:13977281-13989739 GCA_037974645.1 Hollardia meadi | reverse complement strand
AACATTGTACTGTAGCCATGATCAATGTCATTCACTTCATCTGTCAGTGGTTTTAATGTTGTGGCTGATCGGTGTACGTATTTTTTATGAACGTAAATGATTTTTTAGGAGTTTAATCAATGGCAGGAGAAGAACTTCAACAGAAGAAGATCAACAAATATTCACAATTGCAAACAGTGAAATTTAATAATAATAGTTGCCATCCCAATTAATTTTCAGTCAATTGACTAATGATTAATCAACTAATTGTTGTCAGCTCTAAAATATTTAAACATGTCCAAAGCAAGTGCAATAAATTAGCTGTTTTTTGCTTCTTTTTTAATTTTTTTTTACAGATTTAATGTTGCAGTGGTCAGCTGATCTGACAAAAACAGCCTGATCCATCAACACTTTGTCTAACTCTGCTGTGTACAGTATGTACCCGTGTGCACATGTGACGTTCCCTTCAAACGTGTGTGTTCGGAGACAGATGCAGGTTACCAGAACACATCAGATCTAATCTCATTCTCATTACAAACACACACACAGTCTTCTTTATCAAAGCAAGGGTTTAGAAGAAGTAAAATGAGGAGGACAGGACGGGGCATGAGTACATTATTTTCATTCTTTTGTTGATTCCTGTACACTGTTGGAGACCCGCCCGCCTGCGGAGAGTATCGCTGGGTTCTGCACCCGTCTTAGCGATGGCATGGACAGGCTTGGGCATGTGGGATGCAATCTGTGACTGTTGTGGTGGAAAAAACCTTGGAAATGGCAGTGGTGTCTCTATGCTAATTTTTCTGTTCATCCTACCTTAGGAACCTACCTACCTTACTGGGCAATATACATAAAACTGTGTATTGTGTGCCATGACACAGACATAAAATCTGACAGATCATTTCCCCTCATCTGACGAAACATAACGTGTGCCTCCATCAACTGTGTCTGGTGGATTCCAAGTCAGTTTGTAAAATTCTTGGGGTTTTCTCTCTTTTATTACTAAATATTGTAATTATATTTCTCCATACTGTAAATCTACTCCTGTACATGGAGCATCTATTGCATGTCTTTCTGCCCTGGAAGCGAAATGGAAAATTTTGAGGGCTTAATCCACCGTCGTGAGTTAACAAAACTGCATTTTCTAACTGCTAATGGTGGTGACTGTTTATACACTGTGATTTATAATGCGAGTTCCAACTGTTTCGTCTAGTAGTGCCTAATAAATAAAATTTAAGGTCAAAATGTCAATTACAGATTTCCAAAATAACATTAAAAGGTCAAAGAACGAAACCAAAATAAAAATCTCGAGGTGTAATTTGCTTTGCAGCATCTTGACTAAGAAATAACTCCAAAATCTGACTTCTAGGTGATTGAAATGTTGATGTTATGTGTGCCTGTTTCAGTAAAGCCTACTGTTAATTCTGTACATCTGGTTCATGCAGAGGGAGACTTCGAGCGAACAAATACCAGCTTAGTGATGGCATGAGCAGGCTCGGGCATGTGGGGCTAAAAACAAGTGACATCCACAGCAGAACCCATTGAATCAGCAGCATTATGGAGATATTCACAGTATTAAGTCCATCTATTGTCAGCCTGCTCATCATCCATCACTGGAAAACTATAAAGAATGCATGAAATATCAGGAACACTTAATCTGATGACTGATTGATTGACACTGAAGATGCAGTTTTTTTTTAAAGTTTGCAGTGTTTTGGCTGTAAAGCAACTGATGCAAACACATTCATGTCTGAGAAAGTAAATAATACATTTCATATGACAGTTTCATGTTAAAGCTAGTTAAATGTAGACGAGGAGAGAGTTTGCTAAATGTTTCTACATATTTCCTGTGTGGTATTTTCCTCATAGAATAACTTTATATTTGGTAGTTTCATGTTTTTATCATGCTGACCATCTTTCTCCTCCTCCTCCTCTATTTCTGTCTGTAAAGTTCTTTTTAATTATTCTTTTGAAAAGTGCAATGTGAATGAAGTTGACTTACCAATTTTGTCACATTAAGATGAGGACATTTTATTTACATTTTCTAATTTCAATAATTTGTTTGTTAAAATATATGGACCTATTTCAATGAGACGCACACTATCCTTAAGCCCCTCAATTTGAATAATGTAAAACTCCCTAAAAACCCACCTACAAAAAAGGTCAAAACAAAGGACTGACAGACATGCAATCTGTACAATACTGTGTACACCTAAGTGACAGAAGTAGCTCTGGTAGAATTACGTGATTAAGACACATAATAAGACGTCAAAGTGAACAGACATCAGTCAACCGTATTTGTGCACACTTTATTCTTCACTAGAGCTCCATTAAGCCACCAGCTGAGGCTTTTACAGATTTATGTTGTGTAAGAGTTGCATATGCATGCTGTGCATCTCATCATTAATACTGTATGAAGTCTTTTTTGTCCTGGCAATGACCTACAACCAGCAAAATCTCTGCATGCTCATCTCTTCATTCTTTCACTCAGTGCTGTGTGCAAGTTTCTTAAGAGCAAATAAAACAAGTAAATCCTATCTTATCTAGTGACCAAGCAAAGATATATTTGGCAAAGCCAAAGCCAAATATATCTTGGAAGTCACATAACTGGTTCTTTATTCTGTTTCATAATCAGAAATTATTAGGAATTCCTTAACAGCAGAACATAAAATCAATGGGCCTCTGTGGCTGCTTGTCTGGCGTTATTTCAAGGCAGCGTTTAAAGCTTGTTCATTAAAACAGGCGGGATAATTAAAATGACTGTCGGTCAAAAGCATCTTCCAGCTGGAATTATATTACACACACTATAATCAATCAGGCCGAAGATTCAATTTAAAAGCAATCAGCATTTGGTGGGTTTTCGCGAATCAATAGTAATCTGATGATAATTCTGACCCGTGGCTGTTCCTTATTTTTAGTCTCAAATGTTCCTGCTCCCTCAATAGACTTATTGGAACGGGTGCCAGGCATGTTGGGGATGCTCCGAATCCCCCAGCTCTGCACGCTACATTACCCAGCAAAACGGCCCTACATGTCTTTTGTTCAAGCGACACGGTCAGGTAACAGCACATTCTGGGCGTCGATAAAGGTTAAAGAGTGCTTTTTTTATATATATTAGAGCTGCAGAGCTACTGAATTGCTTTATATTAAGGTTCTTGTAATAAGTTAAGCTTACAAGGCCCCTAAAAGTCCTTTTTAACACGATTATGTGTTAATAAGACTATATAGGTGTTTATAATAGCATCTTAATCATGTTCCTTGTGAGATTATAAGACATTTATAAGCACTTATAAGAAGCTTCTTCAAAGTTTATAGACTGCTGAAAGTTAATAAAAGCCTGAGTTTCTTATAACTGTTTATTTAGCATTACAAATGAATTTATTAAGTTTTACTAACTTACTTATTATGTCATTGTTAAACCTAAACATTGTTGTTGTTTTTTTGTTGCATTATCAAGATTAATACATATTTTCTTATGCACTTATTAACAGTGCTATTAACTATGCTTTTACAGCTACCGGATCTGAAGCGAGAACAATTATTAGCATTATTAAGCATTATTAAGGTTAATAAATCTTTTATTATGCACAACACATTCTCACTAAATACAGCAACTTGGCTTTAAGTGTTTAGGGCTGCACGTCAAGTTAACAATAGCAAATATGCAAAGTCTGGTTAGCTTTTTAAAATAAAGCTTGCTGACAAACACTTGAGTTTTCGACTGTTATTATCATTGTGAACGTTGTTTGGTTTAGGTTCAGGAAAAGAGCATGCTTTGGGTTAAAATAAGGATGTTAACTTACGTGATGTAACCTAAGTTTAAAACAAAGCAACATGAACACTTTGTCACATGCAGGACTCGAACCCATGTCTCCTGCAGGAAAGACCCCTGTTTCACCCATCCAATGAACCGGACCACCTCTTGATTTAGACTTTTCTTGCTCTTTCTACTTCTGCAATGGCTGGTCCCCTCCAGAAATAATGCTAGAGGACTAACTACAGCTTTATACTGACAAGCGAAGGGCCACTGACCAAACTGCCGTATTTGACGCGTTGAGATTGAGAACAGGCTGGCACTTATAAACAGTTAATTATACTTTTTGCAGCTCCTGGATCTAAAGCGAGAACACTGACTTATTAAGGTTAATAAATCATTTATTATGCACGTATGCACAATACACTATAAAGCGTTACCATACTTTGTTCAAGAAGAACTCGGTTAATGACATTGAAGCTCAGGTTAAATTTTGGCACACATGCTTGAAATATAATAAGTTAAAAGTATCATACCGGCTCAAAAAGTTGAATTTAGCATGTGCACCAACATCGGTGATTACTCATGTAAATAATAAAATGGACTCTCCAACAGTTCAACTATTTAATATCGGTTCTCCTTTTGTTCAGCTCAACAACTGAGTTAACTGAGGCCTTTTTGATAGGAACTTGTTATACTCTAAACTGCACCTATAAAGGTAGCATAATCATAAAAAATGTACTAAAGCACAGTCATCAGTAGTTATACTCAACGTCCCGCTGTGGAGATTAGTACTTATTCCATCAGTTTCGCAATCTTCATGCAACTGAGAGCGACCTGAAGACAGAAGTGGCCCCGCAGAAACAATAAGAAGAGCAGATCTGCTCCATCGCGTCGACAGCCGAAAAGAGACACTCGTCACTGCAACATTTATCATATCTTGCTGCCTAAACTGGAGTTAAGAGGTACAGTACGTCTGGCCTGACAACCACCACTTAAAAACTTCAAACATGCTCTTACACTGAGCTTTCATCCTCATCCAGATCCCTACTGGGACTTTTCCACCAGAAATACATAGTTTGCTGGAGCAAACGGCAAAAATAACCTCCTGTGTGCTTGAATATTCCTCCTCCGAGTGTTTACACCTTTTTATGAATTTATGGCTGCGCTTATCTTGCCCAAACCTCATGATAGCAGAGTATCTGCCATATGCCACTGAAAACAAGTCATAAATCTACTTAACAGTGCTATGATTAGATCACTCCAGGCTCAGACCCTGAGCATTAGATGAGCAGTTTTTCAGTCGTTACAACTTTTTGGCCGCTGAGGACACGAAGATTCAAGTAAGACTGCCAGCAATAAAAGAGATATTTGGAAGCGGCTTCACAGTTGCACTGATAAAAGCTCTTTTGACTGCAGCGTTACAGCGCTTGACCTGCTGCGTACGTACTGCAAATTTTCAAACAGCAGATTTTTGTGCCAATTGTCTGGAGGGGTCTATTTGAGTTGGAGGTACTATACAAAAGGATTACTGGAGAGGACGGCTGCGATAGAATGAAGTCAGCATAATTACAACTTTTTAAATCATCAATCATTTTTTGCAGAAATATCAAAACTACACAGAGTACTATGCGGAGTTACAATGATTCTATGGTAATCATACAGCACAGAGATGCTCCTGTACCTCTTGCAAAACTGATGTCATGTCTCACGTCGCCCCAGTAATCAAGTGAGTCAAGGGGAAAGAATGTCTAATAATGGAATAGTACGCTCTCACTCAGAGTGATGAAAACAACAGTTTTCATCCCGACAATCACTGTCAAGAGGTGGAAACAGACAATTACTGTTTGGGGTTTTTCAGGAAGGAAAGGTTTTACTCATTTTCTTTCGTCACTTGGTACAATACAAATTAAATAGCTTGAAGCCGGAGTAGCATGAGGCGCATTTGTAATAAAGAAGATTTTTTTGCTTCGATCCTGCGCACAGCAGCTCTGTGAGTTAGCAGTTTACAGCTGGGGACTGCTTCTGACTTCTGCACAAAATCTGTCTACACAGAAGGTTTCTCCCGAGTTGTGTTGGTGTGTTAATAGACTCTGATTTATACCGCAGAATAATAAACGAAAGACTTATCGACTCCATCAAACTCAGGCCTGTCATGATAATTACATTATTGACTTATGGTACATATCTTTATCTTGTTGGCTTCTCGATATATGGACATGATCTCGGACATGACCCTACAAAAGAACTTCAAAACTTCCAAAACTGGATTGGCAGTACATTGCCTGTTAAGGAATGACAATATCCCTGTGCCAAACCACAATAACGTCAATTCAAAGTCTGAATATATCGTTTATCACAATTATTTCTGGGACAATATATGGTCCAACAAAAGTAGTTATCGTGACGGGCTCAATCATACTAAATTATCATCCATGAAAACATCGTCGCAGATAAAAAACCTCTTTGGTGTTCCTGATGCGACTTCCACTTTCCCACAGGTGCTGGTAACAGGTGGGGGTCGGAGTGGGGGGGTGGGGGGTGGGGAAGAGGCCTCGCCAGCGTGGCCGAGTGCCACAGCGGGACAGGGGATCATCTTCCGCCCAGCTGCTGATGCCCTGTTATCCCCGATCCATTCATCACGGCTCGCTGAGAGTCAGATATGTGCTGCCTCCCCGAACCCCCCTCGCTCCCAGCATTCCTCACTTTCCCCTGTGGATCTCCACCGCTGATAGCTGTCAGGACCGCGCCGATGTACCCAAACACCCTCCCACCATGCATTTGCATGTATTTGCAAAGCTGGTTTGAATCGGTTTGAAGAGCTTAACCACATGTCCCTCCTCACGTCTGTCTGTCTGATCTCATCACTGCAGTTTGTGTCTTTAAAATCACCTCACCACCACCTACAGTACTGAACCTTAAGGACCACACAGCGTGATTACAAGTTTTAACTCCCTGACTACAAATCATGAATATTTTACTCTTTTGCCAACCATTTTTTTTAATGCAACCACTGATTTCTATTACTTTCTGGATAGTATAAAAATCAGTTAGTAGACTCTTGAGACCGGCTTGAGTTGTGTAATCCAATATTATTGGACATCAAGCCTGCATTAATTTTGTTATTGGTGCATAATTTCGGCCCTACCATTTTGAATAACGTGTTACCTTCTAACAATATTATAACTCTGACAAAAGTTAAAGGTACCCTCTGGAGATTTTGACCTATTGAGCCATATTTTAATGCCCAGATTCCAATTTATTTAATATCTGGTGCTCTAGTGGTACGTCCACATGACTTGCCAAGAAACGAAGGAAAGCATCAGAAAAAGACATCAAAGAGGAAGACAACTAGGTGATATAAACATGGATGAAAAACAATGAACACAATGAACAGTAGATCTAAAAAGATTTTAAAAAGTACTATGTAAATGTTTTATAAGTAAGTAAATAAATTCAACGTGCGAGTCAGGCTTGGAGGATAAACACAATGATGGTTAAGACTGGGGGCAAACATCATTGTGTTTACAAGACACAAACAAGGAAACTTGACAGGGTGCCTTAATGAAGACTTGTTGTTCAACTTTTCATTCTTATGCCACGCGATGGTGAACAAACAGAAACCAGTGGATGTCTGGAAGGATCCAAAATTTATTGAGTTGTTTAAAACACAGCAGCCTGGTTTTCAACAATGATTAAACGTGTCATAAAGTTAAATTTGTATTTAATAGTATAAAACACCGAGACAACCAATCTGAGATGCTTCACAGCCACAGAGTTATGGTGCAGGGTTGCAGTTTGCTGCCGAGTTTATAATACAAACGATAGCCTGCACAGTCACACACACACGCAATATTTGGGCAGAGGTCTTCCTCAGAAGTGTGCTGAGTGTTTGCACACGACTCTGGCATTACTCTTGTATGTGCTTGCCCTATGACAACTTACTCAGTGTATAATATATCCAGGGGACTGAGGTAATCCACTGCCTGACTGGAGATATACAGTACTGACTGATGCCGAGGATAAGCAAAGATGAAGTCAGAGAGGGGGCAGGGTGGTCGGCAGTTAACTTCGTGTCATTATTGATCAGTTGGTTCAAGCGATTGATTGAGTCAGCGTTGATGGATTGGAGGTGAGCTATTACAGGCAAGGTAACAACTGGCTTGCAGCAGCATGGGAAGGGCAGCAGGGCATGGAGGTGGATGGGGGTGGGGTACTTCAGTTTAATGCATATGAATTGAAGGAACGACTAGGTCAAGTTCTGACTTTCAGCTTTTAATTAAGCAATAATGTGTGTGTGTTGAAATCTCCAAATCAAATACACCAGCAGACAGCAGACTTAGCTGGCGAGCTTCTGCCAGGCTTCACTTTTTGCATGTTTAACTGACCTCTTGCCCCCCAGTATTCAAAAAAAAAAAAAGTGAAATGTGAAACATGATCAGTTGGATTGGGTCAGGTGACTGTTTTTTTTCTGTGTGTTTAGAATCATAGTCCTGCTACTAAGAGTCCCACGCTGTTGACCAAATATAGATGCAAACAGCCTTAAAATTAAAGCTGAGAGTCTTGTCTTTGACCTCATAGTCAGTGTTTCATTTCAAATCCAATACGCTGCAGTACAGAGCCAAAACAAAGAAAAATGTGCCACTTGCCACTTTGTAAAACAGGCAAAAACAATTTTTAGAACACCTCAAACATCATACCAAACACACTCTAATGAGAAAATTATTTCTCCACGTTGCCCTATGATGCAGAACTGCATGTAACCACAGGGGTCAGAGGTCAGGAGCAGGTCATGCTTCAGCGTCTTGCTCAAGGACACTTGAACACAAGGACAGAGATCCAGTAGACACACTGGCTGCCTAAACATGAGACCACCCATCCAGTTACTGACAACGTACAGTAAGTCACTCCAGCCAACAAGTCAACCTGCCTGCAGTGAATAAACAGCCATGGTCTACAACTCTCACAGAGAAAAACCAAGCCATGCATGTGCAACAGATGACTGACAGAGGCTTATTTTATGTGTCTGAAAGATGTCGTAAAACATTATGATGATGCTCAAACTTCTGCAGAGTCTGTAATTTTTTCTTTTGGATTCAATCAACATCACTCTGGATAAAGTTACAAATCGAATATCTAAAATACTGTTGCTGAGCAAAGAATTTTGCAATATATTGTTGGGTTTGGTGCTTGGCAGAAAAAATAAATAAAATAAATAAAATAAACCCTACATAGGCAGATAAAGAAAATTCTCTGCTGAGTAAAATTGGCTTCTTAATACAGCAGTAGCCATTGCAGAGGTGGCCGTCACACATAACTGCAGCCACCCCAGTTTATTCAGTCTTTAAAATAACAAAAGTTGGAACTGAATAGATGTCATTTGGGCTAATTAATTTCAGTTTTATTTAAAAGAGCAAGGTAGGAACGTATCAATGTGCAACAAGAAACTGCAAACCAAACCCTCCAAACTTGGTGAAAATGTGTAAAAAACTTGAGCAGGAGAGTGGACACTTGCGGTACAAATATCCCCCTTCCATCTTTACATGAAATTTAAAAATTCCTTGTGATTACTTTGACAGTTAAGAAAAGTGCAGCGTTTGCATTTCCCTCCAAAAACATACAAATGCAAAGAACCACAGTCACCCCAGCCCCCTCCCAGCACTTACCACATTGTAGCAGGACTTCTTGTCTGATCCGGTGAAGTGATACGGGTCTACTGTGTTGCACCTCTGCATGTACATCTTGAACATGTTGTTGATGTGTTTCAGGGACATGATGCACACGGCTGAGTTTGGTCTCGGCTCCGGAGAGTTTGGCTTTCCTCTGGCGAAGGCGGCAAACAGCACGTCATCACCTTCCTCCACTTTCAGCTGCTTCTGCAGTTCAACGTCATTGCCCACCTTGGTCACGTGGGCCGCCTGGAGGATGTTGAACACCTTCACATCTTCCGCGGAGCGTCGCCGCCGTTTATCGGTACTGATGCATTCAAGGGGCATCTCCACGTAGCGGCGAATCACGAGGTCCGAGGAGCACATGCGGACTATGCGGGTGTGGTAGGCCTGGGAGTCCTTGCTCACCTGCTGCACTGTGAGGAAGTAGGTGAATGGTTCACTGTGGAAGGAGTAAACATATCGCAGGTAGTAGTTTCCACGTAAGGATGGAATCAGGTCCATGTATGAGTGACTGGAGAAGAAAGTGAAGCCATTTTGGCTCGTCTTCATTTTCCGCAGAGAAATGGTATGGGGATGTGTTGCACTGCCTGTTATGTTTCCTAGGCCTGGGATCTCAGAGTTCCCAACAAAAAACTTGATGACGTTGCTCTCCACATTGAGCACCTGAGAGCCTGAAGGGCTGACCACAACATCTGAGTCGATGGGTTGACCCTTGCCTTGCCTCACCTTGTCGGCGAAGCAGTAGACCTGCTCGTCGACGGTTTTGGGGCTGTCGTCATCCAGCACGTGACGGCGGCAAACACCATTGTCTGCTGAACCGCAGCTGTACAACCCCTTGTCGTAAATGTTCTCCACCACCAAGGCAATGTTGTGGTTGTCCACTCTGCCGCCGCTGCTTGTGCTGGTCAGTTTCTGGCCGCAAGTCTGGTTGGCAAGCAGTGGCCCCGTGTGGTACTCTGACAGCTTTGTGAGGTTCGGGGCCAGGGCATAGATTCTGTTCACGGCCCCGACGTAGATGATCCCGTCCAACGTCACCATGTTCTGGATGGGGAAGTCTGCAGTGAACGTTGGGAGCTCGTAGGTGACTGAGAGGTTGAGTTTGTCGGTCTCGGGTGATTCATCACACTGGCCCTGCGCGCTGGAGCACAAGGCCCACAGCAGCATGACAGCATGAAGCGAGCAGAGATTCATCCTGTTCCAGAAATAAGAGACATGAGAAATGAGTTGGTGGAACAGCCCTACTGGAACACAAAGAACTCAAAACATTCATCATTGAATAGGTGGCCTCAATAGTCTGGATTGTGAATGTGTGGAAAAAGGCACAATCTGTGCTGAATAGAGACCACTGCGGAGAAACAAGAGGGACATCGAAATCCCTTTTTAGACCCATAAATGGAACTGTGTCAGGCTATAAAACCACGGTTTACTCACTTCACCACAAGCAGTGAAATCCATTCATACTGAAGTGACTGGAGGCTTTATGGTGACACAAAGCTTTAATATCAGCTCCCTAATCATAAGCCCTTCTACTTTTTGACTCCACTGGACCTAGACAAGCCAGCAGTGAGACCTGGGTGAGCACTTCTGCGGTTCTCAGCTCTGTTCCCAAGTGACCACAGTGAGAGGCAAAGCAGTGAATCACACAGAGAGCAGCCCACTCTGCGGAGCAACGCAACCCACGAGCCTAAGTTTAGACAGCAAGGGCCCAAGGGAGCGGAGATAAACTCAATTAAAACAAAAGAGGCTAGAGGGAGAACGCAAGGGGGACCATCCTGCGAAATGATAAATAACCCTGCGACTAAATGGTAATCCACTGGGAGATGCTCTTAGTGGAGGGAGGGGGGGAGGGATAGAGGGAGAGGAACACCAGAGAATTTGCAAAATGTGCCTTTGCATGCTTCTTGTCTGAGTGTGGTTTTAACACAATCTCCAGATGTAAACCAAAACAAGGCAATAACATCCAGTACGGAAGGTTTGTCTTTTTTACATTCATGCCCACAGTGATGCATAATGTCAATGAGATTCCCCGTGTGCATACTTTTGACTGATTTATGTCTCGCTGTTAGAAGCTCTTTTGTTGTTGTTTTTAGAACAAGTCTGAGGGAGGAATCTCAGTTTTTCATGTCATCACAGTGTTGCAGGGAGAAGATTTACACAGACCAAACAGGTGCTTGCAGGCAAACTACTATGAAAGTTTATAGCAGACAATGTTACTAATATCAAGTGTCATAATACAAAAGCATGAGGCAACACTGTAGGAGGCTAAAAGTGATAAAGCATAAAAAAAACCCGAAACACACGCTAAGATTTTGCGATAGAATATTACACAGTGTTAAACCCCGTTTTCTTTTATCAAAGCAATAGTGAGATGAGTCTCGTCTTGTTTTGGTTCAAAATTATGAGTAATAGTGAGCACATTATTGAACACCTGCACCAAACACAATACATTTACTGCTTCGTCGCACGGCTGTTTTTTAAAGGACAAAAGGCGGTGAGAAACAGTGAAAATGTTTTCATTTTGAGAGGGAAGTGACTCATGGCAAAGGGTCTCACAAACCAGAAATGGGAAGTTGGTGAAATGGTGTTAGGAGCCAGAAAAAACATTTAAAAACAATCTGGGATATCCAGAGGAGGAGGAGGAGGAGATGGTCAGGAGTTTCAGGATCAGCTGCGTTTTTACGCATGAAAATACAGTTTTGAGTAAAAGGAAATAACAGAGTCAAGAAGCTGGGAGAAAATGTACAGATAGTAAACTCACCTGTTAGCGAGCAACAGTGTTGTACGTTCCCTTGATTCAAATCATATTCATCTGGTCTCTCCAAAAGCGGGACTTCTTGACTTTCTCTTCAAGTCCAAAATGATCGCTGTGGATTTTTCTCTTCTTCTCCGTGAAAAACTGTCCGAAAAAGTATTCAGTTTTTTTGTTTTTTTTCCTCTCTCTGATTTTGTCTGTTTTCCACTAGTTCGACTTCAGTTCGTTGCGCTCCAGCCGAAACCTGCGGGAATCACACTGAGTGCATCCAGCAGACACACGCTGCTGCTGCTGCTGCTGCTGC
>JBBPCS010000917.1:13924755-13969770 GCA_037974645.1 Hollardia meadi | reverse complement strand
TTTAAGCCTTCAAGAAAGGGCGTCGTCACACCCTGATTGGCCAAGAGGGGAATGCACCAAGCTGCTCTCAAGCCTTAATCAGGAGTCAATTGCCACACTCTGTGAAACAGCTGATCTGAATCCTCCCATCAACACAGAGGGAAAATTAACGGGGGAAGAAAAATAAGAGCCAGTACCGAATAATGGGACTGCTATTATTCCCTTTTACTCTAGTCTATTGCCTGTTAAAGTTTAGCTATGATGATGATTACGTTTGCTGATGATTATTTCAGATGGCTCCTTATCCTCACTGTTGTCCAACACCTTTGGGATGAACGTGGAGCACCAAATGTGAGCCAAGCCTTATCACCCAGTGTCACTGTTGGACCTCACGAATGCTCTCGTGGCACTCAGGTTCCAAAATGTGGTGGTAAGGCTGAAACCAGAAGAGTAGATGTTGTTACAGCATTGTATTAACGTGCATAGGTTTGGAGTGATCACACATTAATGTGTAACATTTGGCTGTTCACATGCTTCTGCCTGTATAGTTTGCATATGCATTTCTTAGTTCATTCACTAGAGGGAGCTGTTGCTTTGTAAAAGCCGAGATAAATAGCTCAAAAAGTGACAAAACAAAACCCCTTAAGGGAGATTTTATTTGGTGTCAAACATTTATTTTTATCCACAGGGACCAAACATATAGCCTATTTTTCAACCTTATTATTTCTTCAGGGCTCTGTGGCCTTTTCCAGCAAAACAACACCTAAGATAGGTGTCTACCCCAGCCTCAGGCTCAGCGCAGATATTCAGACACTGAAATTCACATTTATTGGCAGTTTAATCCTTAATCTACCTGACCTGTGGAGGTCTGTGAGCTCACATTGCAAACATTGAGATAAATAGAGAAATGGCCTGAAATGAAAATCACGTCAACGAATCTAAAAACACAACAGCTTGTTTTTGCAAATTATCTGCGTGCATCGGGCATCGAGATTTGTGGGGGGAAAAAACATGCAAAAACACTGGTATGGTCCATTAATTCTAGACACCAGACCATTTCACCAGACAGGTAGGTTACACACTCAGACCCTTAAATTATATCTGATGAACAGGCCACCTTACCACACAGAGGAGCATTGACTTAGCAGCTGCTGGTAACTTCTCACTCTGGTTGTGTCAGGTCACTGCCATTAGCTCACAAGTGCCACTGTCCAATCCTGTCGTCTGCATGGAGGTAACAGAGTCGTCTCTGTGTTCTCTCATCCTCCTGTTATGTTGGCTTTGGTCCTGCACTGCGAGTCTGTGGAAATTTCCCCTCTGGAGTGAGCAGGTTTTGCTCTGCCAGGACCTTTTGCGTCCTGCTCAGGAGTTTTCTGATGTGGTTCAGCAATAGTGTGAGATTCCACTTGCTGTTTTCCTGTCTTCTGTTTTCCTTTTGCATACCTCTTCACCTTTCTTCTAATTCAGTTAATCTCAGCAGAACTTTATATTATTTGGTTCGATAACACAGGGCAACCTCTAGCCCCAGTTTGTGCTTCAAAAAGCTAATCATCAGGTTTCTGGAAATATTTGAAAAAGAAGGTACCGTTTTTGAAGGTATTCCCAAAACCAAATTCTTAAATTGTGACTTAGCTGTCAATCTTTGATGAGAAGCATCTCTCGTTTAATACGATGCAACTAAACGTTTAATGTTTTATTACGCATGAACATATAAAATAATGGAAATTGCATTAATATACAAAAATGTATATGAACATTTCAATATTGTTGATTCAAACTGAGCACTTTGAGCCAGCGACTTTGCTACTTGATTAAGAAATAGTCAGTTTAGGGAACTGGTTAAAATTATTGTGCAGCAGATGGATTTTTAAAAAAAAAATCCACACTAACAGAAGAAACTTGGCAGAAACAATGTATGAGAAAGTATTCATGATTTGGGGCCTTCCGTTACAAAGAGGGCAAATCATAATGCTTATAATACCATGATATTTTAGACGATAAGCTTCCAAACCGTGCACAAAGTCAGGTCCATACAGATTTTCCCAGTTTGCTGTGGAAGAATTTGACTGGCTCAGCACCTTTGGGATGAACCGGAACACTGACTGTGAGTCAGCCCTTATTGCCCAACACTGGTACCTGACCTGACTGGACTCTCGTGGCTGAATGGGAGCCTAGTTGCAAACTCATGGAAAGACCGAAACCAGAAGAGTGAAATATATTATAACAGCAGATCAATGCCTGTGTTTTTTTTTATTTTATTTTAATATGTTCATGAACATGTTTGTCTGTCTACATATTTTTTTGCCATTTAATGTAGCTCTGCGACTCAAACTTGACACAAAAACCTGAAGGCAACATTCTATTGTATCAATCTTATCCTTGAAAGTTGCCCCGTCAGATTAAAACAATGAACCATTGTTAAGTCGACTTGACTTCATTCTTAACATTGAACGATACAGTTTACAATGAGAGTCCAGGCTTGCCTCAGGCTGCATAATTATGTGCCAGCTTTTGGTGCAAATTAACTTGAATGCAGTCAAGAGAGTTGACCCCAGTCTTATGAGCGTTGCCAAACACTTTTGTTTGTTTCTCCAGTAGCCATGGATATGTCGTGCCAGGCTCGGAAAAAATGCCTGTGAGCAGCACTACAGGCATCAGACCTTACTGACACAGACTGACATACAAACACGACAGAGGGTTCGGAGGGCACTGCTGCCGGAAATGATATTTACAGCTGCTCCTGCTCCAGCATTAATCGTTTATTTTCCACAAGTAGCTTCAACGGGCTGGTTCCTGCAGTACAGATGAATGAGACCAGTCACAAAGCATGCACACAATTAGTTTTGCTGTGATTCAATATCACAAGTAAAACAGAACAAAAAAGCTATTGATAATATCTGGCTTTCATGGAGAGGCACATGTTTGTGATTGCTTTATCCATCCTGCGAAAGAAAACAAACAAATGCACACCGGATTATATTAAATTTTAATGTGCACAGCGTGATATTGAACAGTAAAAGCAAGGCAGGGGAAAAAATATTTTTTTTTATAAAAATATCACCTTTAGAGCTTAAACCACTCAATTCAAAGAACAGGTGCTATGATATTACCATTCCTGTGAGAAAACAGCAGGTAGACTGAAGGTGACGGAGTCAAAGCGAGCTTAATGTCTCAATAAAACATAACCCCCACCCCATTCCGGAAACCCCGCCCAACCCAAACATTTCTCCCTTCACCCATCTTTGGGGTGGGAGGCATCAGTTTGATGCTCTTCAGCATCGTGTCCACAGTCGAGAAGCAGGGCAGCAGAACAAAGCAATTAGGGGAAACAAGACAAAAAGGGGGGAGGGTGCAAAAGTCAAGACCAGGTAACAAATAAAAAATGCATCGAAAATCACACATTCCACCTTACACTGTCCAATTCCAATGCAATAACCTGTGTAAGTACCACAGTGAGTAAGAAAAATCTCCACACAAGCTTTGAACTACACATCCCAAGTGCGGAATGTGCAAAAGTTGACTAACTTTGCAGTATAGAAAGGAGATCTTGATGTGCTATCAATACTTACCCATATATTAGTGCACTGGATTGAGGCCATAGCCTGTAAAGTCTGCTTAAATACCCATACAGTACATATAGGATATTAAAAACGATGGCATTGAAGATACCCCCTCAGTTCTTCATATTCATAGAAAAAAAGGCATTCACTGTGAAACTACGGTGAAGTGAATTTAAATGCATTGAGCTTCACTGAAAAATTAAAAGCGAAATTGCTCAGAAAACCCACGTTGGAGTAAAAAAAAAAAAAGAAAAAAAAGAGCAGTTCCTGCAAAATTCAAACATTCTCTGTCACACACTCATTATGAGGATGATGGTGATGAAGGTGGAGGCGATGTAAGAAGCTGGTGCACAGAGCGAGTGAGCTGAGATCATTCCGTAGAAGGCTGTGAGGCGGACGGCAAGGCGACGCAGGTGCATGCAGGAACGAGGGCAGGTTCAGTGTGTTAGACTGCTGGAAAGCCGGGTGAAGGGGGTGGGGGTGGGTGGGGGGGTAGGTTTTGGTGGGTTGGAGGTCATGAGGGTCAGAGAGAGGGGTGTTGCTGTGCTGTTTGTGCGGCCGTTTTGTTGTTGCTGAGTCAGATAGAATTTGGCAGCGCTCACTCATTCTCTCTGCTTTGACCTTCCCAACCCTCCCCCCCCCACCCTCCCCCCACCAACCATCCTGCCCTGCTCCAAAAACACAAACAAGCGCCAGAGAAGACAGCGATACACCCAGATATCCCCTCTTCACATGAATCAATCAAGGTGATAAACTCTCCACAGAAATGGTAAGAATGGAAGGAATTTACATCATGTGGCAAAACTAACAGAAAACAAATATGGAGCTTGGTTTGCCTGTTAACAGTGAGGGGGAAAAAAAACAACAACAACTAGAGAACAAAAACAAAACAACGACAAAAACCCCAGAGAACGACCCTTTGATTTCCTGTGCCCACCCACAAACACTGGAGGGAAAAAAACAGCCAGTGGAAAAAGGCGGGGTCAGGTGCCATGTGACCGCGCCCTCTTCACTTCAAAACAAGCTCCGCCCATCTCTGGAAAAGTCTCACCTCTCGTTTTCCAGAGGTTTATTTTTTCTTCTTCTCTGCTCTGACTTTTTTTTTTCCTCCATCCGTGTGGCTCTAGCACTCCCAACCTCCCTCCCCTCTTTCCTCCTACACCTCCTTGGCCATGCGGATTCGGATGCTGCTGAAGCACTTGCCCATGGCCTCGAACAGCGGGTCGCAGAATGTGTGCACGCAGATGGAGTAGACACGGCTGACGCAGTGGATCTCGATCAGGTAGCTCTTGATGCACGGCACCACGGCCCAGATGTGTATAAAGGACAGGATGGCGAAGAAGATTCCCCAGATCAGCGCCAGGGGGATGCCGACCAGCGCTGTCAGCAGCCGGTAGCACCAGTACTTGGTAACAGTGAAGGTGGTGAAGCTGGCTTTCCACACACCGTCGAAGCTGTAGGTCCCTGCAGGCTCGGCGATCACGTCCTCAAAGTCTACCTGAAGAGGGAGGACGCAAGAGGAGAGGGAGGAGTAAGAAATGTGAAAACACTTCTGGCAGAAACAGGTCTCCATTTATAATGGATTTAAAAGTAATAAACATAATTATGCAAAACTAAACCTTATATTACCTATCATAAGCATCACAGCAGCATAATTCTTTTTCATTACCAAACAGAAAAGATAAAACCAACCTAAAGGATTCATTACAACCTGGCATCCCAAAGTTGTAATCTGTCCAGTGTTAGTAATTAACCTATTAAGTGTTAATAAAGCCAAAACTTCATTTACTATCATAAATGACAAAGAAAAGCAGCAAATCCTTACATTTAAGAAGCTGGAACCAGCAAATGTTTGACATTTGTGCTTGAAAAATAACTGAAATGATTAACAGATTATCAAAAATAGCAACAATTGTTGCAGCTCCAATCGAGAGTTCAGAGTAACAGTGATAAATGCCAGGTTATAATGGTCGCTCTGTACACCTGCATGCATATGATTGGATGTTTCCAACAGTCGGTAGCCCAGCAGTCACTGATGAGCCACTGATGGTGAAGCATGAGTGACGCAGCTGATGCAAATCAGCTGATGCAAGTCTGCCTGAACTGTCAGTCGAGTCGATCAAATGTAACTTTTCAATGCTTTGAGCAGGAAAACATTCATTTCATTCATTCTCATCATCTTTGGGTGGCAGAAGGAAACTCCTATATATTAAAACATCGTTACATTAAATACATGAGGTAAATAAGAAAAATGTATTTCAAGTACCGAAAGGGAAAACAAAATGCTAACATTCATCACAAAGTGGCTTGTACTGTCCAGTATACAGAGACTCATTAACATTAGACTTATCATCACTGCCAAAAGTGTTTCACAGGAGCCCTGATATGGTGCTAACTATCACACAAACTTCAAACTGCTTCACTCAGTGTTGGATATGTCAGATTCCGAAGATGGAGGGTGGGAATCCTGACAGGTTTACATCTCCCCCTCCTTGCGGTGACTGGTACACAGTCTAACAACTGACAAACTGCCCCGCCCCATCACTGCACACGCTATCTCTGGCATCTGCATTGCTCTCTGCAAACCATCTCAAGAATTACTGTCTCCAGACACTGTTTGAAAACGTCTAACTCCACCAGATAAATGCTGAAGATGTAGCCAAAAAAAATACTGTCAGGAATAAGTCTTCTTGTGACCGGTAGGGGTCACCATGATTGGACAGACAACAGAAAGAGTTGCTACTTGCAGAAACCCAAAGAGGAAGACATCCCTGTGCCGCCCACAGTGTTTGATTGAGGAGATCTGCGGTTCTCTTCTTATTCAGATGAACAAGAACCTTGTGCTTCTTTTTACTGTAAACGCGTCTCTTAAGCCTCTAGATCTAGAGACCATTCCTGCAAGTGTCTGTGATCTGAACTGAGGAACAGAGGGAAAAGTGGCACACTGTAAACACAATGCCGACTCGCCCTCTCTCCAAAGGCTTCAGAGCCAATATTTATTTTACAGTTACTCGGAGACCAGTCTCCTTTCTCACTGTTGTTTCTCACAACAGCCCACTTAAACAAGCTGGCTGTTGGCTCTGAAAAATAACTTTTAACTGACACTCACCTCTGTTTTTAAGATACAGACGTGAACTTAAAGTTGATACCAATAGGAAAATGGAATCAAATTCTATTTTTAATACAATATATCCATGTTTGAATCCAGATATTTATCGTCATCTGAACGGAGAGCGCAGACACCATCCTATTAATGGAATAATAGCAGCAAGATCCAGAGTTAGCTTAGCTTACAGTAGCATATACGAGGTTAAACAGCTTGCTTAGCTCTGTCCGAAGGTAAACAGCTCACTACTTAACATGCTGTATCCAATGTGTTCAAAACTGTCTTATACAGCGGGTTATGTGCAGTTAGCATGCCTGGTCGAGCCAGTTCTGCACGTATCAACCCATAAAACCACAGCGTTGTTTTTTTTTACAGTTCCGTTTGTGTACAGATTAAACAGATTATAAACGAGCAATAAGACAATTCTTGTTCCTTCAGACAGAGCCATGGTCGCCGTTTCCCTGGTTACAGCCAACATGCTAACGTCTCCTGGGTTTAGCTTGATATATAAAGGACAGACCTGAAAGCAATATTGATCTTCTGACCTAACTTGACAGGGAAGTGAATCAGCACATTTCCAAAATAGTAATAATTACTCTACATGAAAAAAAAAAGACCTCTGCAAGTGTAGTAAGAATATTGCAACCTGTTTTAAGAAGAAATGCAACTCACGCATGAACACCACGTCACTTTTACGGATGTTTCGCATGTCATTTCACGCATTTTAAGCTTTTCGCGTGTCATTTAACGAGTTTTTAGACACGCAGGAGACAAAGTCAGGTGACTTTCGTGTGACCTTTGTTGTCTTAGTCACATGACCTCGCAGTTTGGTTAAGTTTAGCCATAAAAATGACTTGGCTAGATTTAGGGGGAAAAAACCCCCATCATGGTTTAGGTTAAAATCAGTTTCGTTATGCTACGTACATCGCGTAACTTGATTTATGAGTTAAGTAACTATGAGTTAAAAATATTCCGTAACTTAACTTACTGACATAAATTAAAATGGGTCAGTGTTAACTTTCAGTTTCACACGAGACGCAAACCCTGGTCTCTTGGGTGAAAGTCCCCAACCTCCTGTGTGGACGTTTTCTCTCTTTGTTATTGTTTTCTCTATGACATTCACGCCTAACATTAAATGAGCAAAGCTTAATGTGGACGGCGTTAAATGACGGCGTATTTGTGAAATTTGACAACACGCAAATGACTGAAGACGCTTGCGTGTTGTTCATTTGGTGAGACCAGGCCGAGAAATCACATTCGGAGACTGCAGTGTAGAATTTACATGAAACTGTACACTTGAAAATCAATTGTATTAATAAATCAAGATAAACAACCCCAAATGCACAAAACAAATAAGTAATATACTGTCATTGTTAAAACAAATGTATCACACCTTTAAAGTCTTAATAAATAGAGAGAGTGCAGACTATTAAACACGTCTTTGGGCTTGATTTCACACTGTTTTTCATCAAGTAAGAATAAATGTCATGTTTTTCCTGAATGTGTTATCTTGAAAGAGAGCTCTTCAAATATGCCAACAGAGTTACATTTTTCTGCCTTCAAACAGCGGCTTGCAAGGCCAATTCTTTTACTCCGAGCAGCAGCATAAAGCCTCTCACAAGTAACCGACTGGCAGAACTCACTGCAGCCTTATAATATAAATCTAGCTGCAGCCACAAAACCAGCGCAGCGTCAATTACATTTTTCCACAGCTACAAATTTTAAAGTGGACCCACTCTGCTCCAGTTTCCAGAACTTTGATTGGGACGAAATGAGGGCCTTCTGCATAGAGGCACAAACACAACCGCAGCAGGACGGTACAGCATTTTGACTTTATACACTGAAGCTGTGTTTTTTCCACAGTTTGGGTTTTTGAAATACTGTTCTGTGTGCAACATGAGGAGGAAAATCATCATCATTACCTGAGGTTTGGGATTTCAATATCTAGTGTGTAAAAAAAAAAAAAAACCTCATCGCCATTAGTTTTCAATAATGTCAGAATTTGTTTTCAGTGGTTTCTACTTTGCTACACTGTTCATTTAGATTTTGGCCAGAAATGGAAGAACGTCGTCCAGAAATTTCCATTCACTCCGGTGGCGTATGAAAAAAAAAAAGGTTTCCCGCAGCAGCCGAAGTTATGCTGGATTAAAGCATGGACCTCTGCGGTTCAATCTGAGGTTTGATATGAAACAATTGAGTCTCGGGGTCAGCATGTGACCAGTCGGCAAGGCAACTCTATTGTGTAAATAAGGCGATGTGCTATTTCCAGAGCTCTATCTTCAGGCTGTCAACTATGCTTGAATAGACAAAGTGAGTCTCTGGAGGAGAAGATCATAGAGTATAGCGCATTAATGGACTCTTTTGTTGGTTTGAGGGCTTTGGTGTTTGGTTTGGTTCAGCAGAGAGATTAGGATGATTGGCAGCGGAGACATACTGTGTGTGACCAACAGACAGCAGCCTCATGTCGCTCATTCAATGAAAGAAAAGAGTTTTACAAAGTTAGAGTTTACTTTCTACTTAGAAATCATCTTCAGAAAATAATGACTTGGCCACAAGTTTAAATAATACCTCATGTTAAAGCTCTGAATGAATTAGTTCATTAGTTCAACCTATCAGCCTGTTAGCTGAATTTTTCATCGAAGATGCTTTTTGCATTGTATTATTTCCCTCATATCACAAATCTCTATAAAAATGCATACTAATTCTGTGTATGTGGGTTAAATTTGTGTATGTATGCATGTATGGATATGATATGTGTATGTTAACAATTATGTGTTGAATTATTTATGAATCAAACCTAAATCTTAGTCATCGCTACCTGTCAAATATCGAATAAATTCTTTTGATTCAATGAAAAAGCTTTCTTGGATGCTCTTTTGTGTATGCAGCCCCTCTTTTGCATAGACTTTTGTGACATGTCCATCATTTTGTTAAATTTGCATGACATTTGGATGAAAACAAATCCCACCGCACTGAGTTTGAAAGAAGCTTCATGTCCACTTTTGAAATAACCACACATAAACACACTTTTTGAAGGTGTTGGTTATGTCCTCCACTATGTGTCCTACTCAGTGGTATGAACCGGTGTAGAGCAGGCACACAGGTTCGTGTCCCCTTTAGGGTGAAAACGAGGGTGAAAATGAGTGATGTTAAAGTAGTGACGGCAATGAATGATAGTAAAAATTATATAAACATGACATAAACGTGACAGGTACTATTCAATAAGCTCGTTTTACATGTCAGGTTCATCAACTTTAATGGACGCAGACTGAAAAGACACTGCCGATAAGTCCTGGGCTGAATTTCTTTTTTGTCTCCCCCTAGATTGTAAGAAGATCTGCACCCCTGACTAGATGCCTCAGTCCACACAGGAGTGAGTAATCGTTCAGTTGTGATAAAAGCACAGGAACTGGAGTTATAAGAGCTTTACACAACGACCACAATACATCTCTAATTGGACAAACATCCCAGACTGAGGCGGTCAAGTATGATCAAGAGTCAGCCAACCACAGGCTCTGCAGTCCCAGAGGGAGCGTTTCGTTCTTTCAGTTTGACTTTGGATCTGCTGTCGAAGTTCAAACTCCCTCTCAAAAACTGTCTCCAGTGGGGGCATTTTTTTCTCCACTGCCCCCCCTCTCTGCTATATAAAGACCTCCAAATTCTCCTGAGGCAAAAACTCTCTTCGGAGGGCAAACTCCACATGCACATCAGTAATGGAACTTACTTGATGTGGCCAGGTGATTGAGGCCAGCTGCAAGCAGCTACAGGAGAACAGTTTGTATACCTTTGATTACAAGAATGCAGTGTGTGTGTGCGTGCACGTGTACGTACAGTATGTCAGCATGCACAGCACACACATTTACGCGTGAGTACTGTGGGGGTGTGCGTGGCCACAGTGGTTTGCAGAATGAGGGTGGCTAGAAGGGATTCCCTGCATGCCTGTGCTTTTCATGGGGGCACAGGCTTCCACTTGGCAGAACTGTTTCATTGACCTCAAAGCACCTCAGAGCCGCTGTATACAGCACACTGTAAAAACTACAGGCTCATCAGAGTTTAGTCTGAAATCCAGAGGGAGGCAGCGAGCACCGTCCTTTAAATAAATGAATGTTTGTTGCCAAAGGAGTTCACACAAAGCTGATTTAGCTGATCACAGCCAGATAAATCTCTCTGTATACCACAGTTTTTAAACCTGTGTTGGTAGCGACTTTCCCGTGCTGGCTCACTGGTAGCGATATGTTTTAGGAAAAATTGGAGGAAGCGACTGTACTGACATTTCAGGCTTCCGTGTGGGCTACAGGCTACTGCAACTAGAGATGTGTCAGAGATTATGGTGTCGTAACCGTGTGACAGTGTTTGTGTAATTACTCTCACTGCCAAAAGAGGGAGACAGAAGTTCCGCACCGCAGGTTTAAGTAAAATTAACAACAGCACACTGTAAAAAAACCAAACCCGTTAAAAGTAAAAGTCCTGCATTCAAAATTTTATGTTAAAGTATTATCACAAAGATGCACTTAAAGTATCAAAAGTAAAAAATGTCATTATGTGAACAGAATGGCCCGTTCCAGTGTTTTATTGTTATTTATGATAAAATTGGGTTATCGTTTGTATGATGCATTACGATCACAGCATTTAAATGGTGCACTTGGCCAAGGTGCAGCGCATTTAAACTTTTTAATACTCTGTTGCATGGTTTAACTTTTAGTATAAGAATGCATTGTATTGTAAAGGCTCTATATTGTATTTTGTAGGCTTTATACTTTTTTTTTTTTTTTAAACCTCTAACTGTTAAAAGCAACTGCCAGGAAAAGTCCTCGGATTGCAGTAGATGTATAAAGTAGCATAACATTGAAATACTTGAGTAAACTTGGTGCGTGAGACTATGTACTTTATGTACAGTATGTCACTGCTTAAAGTCAGACTCTGAACAGTTCCTTAAAGCAGTTTTAATTTTTATAGTGCACACGCATGTGATTTCGGATAATTTCACCAGCGTCTGTGGAGTTGCTCGGAGAGGGGCGGGACAATCATAAAGCTGCATTCTATTCTGAGACTGGAAGGAGACTCTGACTCACTGTTAGAATGGAAGAGAACTAGGAGGGAGAGAAAGCGGAGAGTGGTGGAACAAGTGGAGACAGAGGCAGAAAAAATGGAAAAGTAAAGACTGAAGTTCATGTTTAAATTAAAACTTTGCTCCTATTTAAACTTGATTTGGTGAAAGTGTTCATGTGGCAACTGGAAGAAGGATACCTGGTGGCCACAGGCAAGGCTATATTATGCCCTGACTAAGAAGAAAATGTGGATTTATCACGTGTAACACATTTCTCATATTTATCACATCAGGAGCTACATGTCATATGGAAAGAATTTATATATTGGCACAAGTGGCGCAGAACTATCAGAAGTGATACATTCACATAAGACCCTATGAGTCGCAGATATTTTATGACATGTGGGAAACAGCATTCCACACAAAAACTCAAATTTCACACGTAAAAATAAGAATCTCACATGTGCTTTTCTTCTCATTCTGAAGATTTCTCAGTTTAAGTGTCAACAGCTAGTAGTTTTATTCATTTATGTACATATGTCACTATTTTAATGACTGTTTATGTATTTACTTTGATAACACTTTTGTATAAACTGCCAAATGAATTCATGACACCACCCAACAGTTAGAGGACTTCTGCTACTACTTCTAAGGCAGAAGTCGAAATCAGTAATGTCAAAGTATCAGTTATCATTTGGAACCTGAAGGCAGCCAATAAAAGCAACAAATGGATATTTGCTGATGCCAACTACAGGCATGTAGGGAGGAGGGAAGAGAGGACTAGAATGGGAGGAAAGAAGGGAGGAGAGATGGGGAGTGGTGAGGGATATCCCCTCTGACTCCAAACCAGCTACTTGGGTGTTTCCCTGTTTTAACAAGGCAGCGTTCAGGCATTTCAAAGAGATGACCCCTCTTGTCCCATGCAACGAGCCGTTTGACCCCGCTCTTTGAAAAAAAACTGCCCCAGCTGGAGAGGAGGGGGCCCGGCTCAGACAGCTGCCGCTCCCGCTAACACACAGACGCGTCAGGTGGCTTACAGCGCGCCACTCCTCTGCTGCTACCACCTCTCTCCCTCTGCTAACTCCTTTAAACAAAATAAACGCTCGCTGTTAATGCGGTCAGGCTGCTCTATGGAAAGAATTTTACTTTCCCAACGGCAAGGCGTGTGCAACAAAGACTGTGGGAAATGTGTGTTCCAACAACAGGAAATTCATAATGTTTCCTCTGTGGGAGTGAGGATGTTCAAGTTTTCAAGTCGCCTGTGCGGACGCGCAGGTATCCACACATGTGGACAGCTCGCCACTGTATCGCCTCAATGGGCTTTAATACCTCTGCAAAGCTTCTTCCTAATAGGGGAAAGTCACTGAGGGGGAACACAGCTGGAGCCACAGCGCGCAACAGAACTACCGTGCGCCCCTGGCGCGCACGCAACACCACTTTGACAGCTCCACAGTTTACACACAGTTTATTTCAGTTTACAGAGATTGTCCATCGGTTCCATTGACCGGAAGTAAACCCTAACAGATATTCCAATGAGGTTGAGGTTTCAGGGGCCACGAAAATAGAAAGCTCACAACAGCTGCACATTTGACCCCAAATATGGACTCAAAAGTTAACAGCGCTCCATGGCTGACTCACCTTGACAACGTCGTCGTTTACGCGCTTTGGGTCCCGGTTGACCAGGTCGATCTCTTTGGTGTGGACATCCTCCATCGTCTTCTCGTTCAGACTGTCGTTGTCCATGTCTTTGTTGTTGGGTTTGTATATGTTCCCTTGTTTTCGGATGAACGGCGAATGCAGAAACTCCTGTCAGGATCCGGAGGAGGCAGAGAAAGAAGAGAGTGAAGAGGAGGAGGGATAGTGTGCAGTGCGCTGAGAGGGAGAGGGACTGGAGCTGCGTGTTACCAGCCTGCCCCACAAACAGGGATGGGTTTAAATGAATAGAAAGTGAAGCACCACACCCTCGATCCCGCCGCAAGGGGTCCTCATCACCCGGGCAGAAATCTAATACCCTAATCTGACATACAGTTGATTCAACATGTTTCTGTGAACATGGAAACATTTTTAAAGAAATGCGTAAAAGCGCATATTCCAGCTATTGAATAATTATGTTGGGCTTTTTCTAGATATTCTTGAACAATCAGGGGTTATCGTCTGTACTTGTAATCTGGCTTGTGAGTATATGGACACATTTAATAAAGCATGTAAAAACAAGTTGGGTTTCCGTGACCATCGCTTTAAAATTTGAGTGCGTAAAGATCCCTTCGGTCCCCACAGTCCTACTCTGTCCTTCGTGAGTCTTTAAAGCATAATATCTTTTACACTCACAGCTATATGGCTTCATTCGTTAGTGTGCTTCGTTTATGACTGAAATCTTGTTAGAAAAAAGGTTGTGGGTTTACTCTCCTTTGCGCTTTTACGCACGAAAAATCAAACTTTTGATGCGGTTGTTGTTAATAATTGTTGCTATGTTAATAAAGGTTTTTAGCTGGTGAAATTTCACACCAACACGCTAATGGATACTCAGTGGTCCTTCACATTCCCTCAGCGCGTGTGGGAGAAGCGTTCATGACTAGGTGCCAGAAAAAAAATGATAACGACTGAGACACAGCGCCCAGGAGTTGGAAAAACATCCAAAGTTCCTTCGTGTATGCAAATTGTGAAGAAAGATAATCAGCTCCCGAGAAAAATCTGCTAAAACAACTACAAATGGTGCCAGCTTTACATGAGAGCCATTACTGTACCTCTTCTGTTTCGCCGTCCTTCAGTCCTCCTGTCATGCTGTCCTCAAGTTTCAAGAGACAAGCGCGGTGAGACAGACAAGAAGACAATATGGGAAGCCGGGTGGGAGGCGTGGAGGCAAACTGAGAGGACTGGGGCTCTTCTCAGGGAGCTGTACAGTGGTACAATTCCTGCCCTTTTCGTGAACGTGACTGGAATTTAATGCCAGAGCTGTGAGGGGGGGGGGACCTCCGGTGTTTCCTCGGGTCCCGCAGAGCGCGTCTTCACAGTCCGAGTGTCACCTGCGAGCAGAGACAGTAGAGCCTCCGAGTAGGCTACGGCAGCAGGAGAGACTGGCGTGATCTCAAACCAAAGGGGTGTTGTTTACTGGCATGGAATTACTTTATTTGGGGATTAAGGCAGAGCACAATAACAGTTTTGTTCAGTGAAATGTGGGCGTTAATTGGGAATGGCAAGGTGTGGATATTTGTCATACCTTCGCCTAAGGGAGACCAATTCCAGTGGTTACAGAAGAGAGCAAGAAGAGAAGAGTTACAGACGAGCAAGATAAATATATACGAAATTAAAAAAATATATATAAATGAATGGTTTTCAGAATGTATTCAGCTATTTCAACAAATATAGAACCCTGTCTGTCATCACCTGCTTCGTCTAGCCACAGAAAATAAATGTATGCACAGCTTTCATGAACCTGGATTTGGTGAATTGACACTCCAGCTGTTGTTCTCAGCTTCATGAGGTTGGGAAGCCTTGCTGCCCACTCTGGTTTGTTTACACCCTTTTAACTAATCTTGTCATTACACCTGGCACACTCAGCTGTTTTCAGCCAGTGGATATGATAGGAGTGGTACTGAAATAAACAGATTTTCACATCATTTAGGGGTCAAATGTGCCTTTTTGTTTTGTTTTTAAGAGCAACATGCAGTTTATTTTGTTGAGCATTGCATTTGTTGTCTGAGTAAGTGTGTAAAACCCTCTCTGGAAAGGTGCTATACAAATAATTCTTTACTTAATCAGGTGTGGCCATTCAATTTTACGATTAGACCATCAAAAACATGTGAATTGTCAGCTGATTCAGCCCCGGTGTCGGTTCTCTGTCCGAGGGATGATGCTGGAGAAACTGTGTAAATGTTCAGCATCAGGATGACCTTTCTGGCCTTGACACAGTTGATGTCTGCTCTTTTAAAACAACTGGTAGCTCAAAAGTGACATAAATTCACCTTGAAAGTCATGGCAGCGAGGCTATACAGCATGATTAAGGCTCAGACCGGATTCATTATTAGAAACAAAGTAAGAGCTGATCATTTGCACCCAGTAGAAGGAAGAATCTGATTTCCTGCCAGGTGCATCTTTATCAACACACAGAACATGATGTGACTATCATGGTGCTATTTGGACACGACACTGATCCCTCGCATCCCTGTCTGCCTCAGAGGGAGTGTCTGTTTAAACAGCTGTAAAAGAGCAACAGCGAGTAAAGTATAGTAGTACAGAGTGCCAATCCTGGAGAACTAGTGACAAGGAACAATTGTTTAATAGCAGCAAAATAACTGCAGCAGTAGCCTATTAAAACAGTATAGAGAGTCAAAGTAGTGGTAGCAACAAAATACTTCTAATAGCAGCAACGTAGTTTTAGTAACAGTAGTTGTAAAAGCAGCAGGAATCTCAGCTGTATCAGCAGTAATATTAATCATACAGAAACAGTTGTTGATTTATTAATGGCAGTAATACGTTGTATGACTTTATTATTATATTCTCATTACCATATTACTTCCTTGTGGAAGCCCTGTTTGCTTTTCGGAGCCAGAGGTCAAAGGGCAGGATCAGCTGCTGAAAACTTGAGGGACTATTGTTTCCTGAGTCGGGCATTTCAGCATCGGGAGGGCCGGTAGGTGTATCATCAGTTGTACCATTTGTAGTATTTATCGCAGCATAACACACCAGAAAACAACATCACTGCACAACATATGACAGCGCTTTGTTTCATGGTTGTATTGCTAACAGTGTGTTGTAATTGCAAGCAGCGATGCAGATCAAAGCAACTTGGCGTCACAGAGCAAAGCTGCATGACATTTTTTAATTATTTCAAAGCGTGTCAATGCAAGTCAACACCTTGGCTCGGGGGTTCTGATTTTTAAAAAAAGACAACTTTTGCCCTCACTTCACCCTCTCAGGCAGCGTGTCCTCCAGCTTGTTTGTGGTTGTAAATGGTTACGGTGAGAACGGCGGTTGAGTCTGTTCATTTAAAAAAGATGTGTGCTTGAGATGATGTCGTCAGGGAACAAAACACTCAAGAAACTGAACACCGCCGACGATAATAGCAGGCATTTAGTGCTGAAGGGCATTACAGTTTGGTAATAGTTGAAGTCAATAATAATATCAGTGCAGTATCACAGCGCTGTTACACATGGAGTATGGAGCATCCCAACCTGAAGAAATATACAAAACCCGATTGAACTGCAGGTATAGAAGTGCTGTGCAGGCCTGCAGGTCTCACAGCGAAGCCTCAGGTCTTGTTCCATCGACCCACAGCTCATCTTTGAAATGGTAAGTGTCTTATGCAATCGCAGCAAAGTGATTTATGAGACCTTTCTGGCACTCATATCTCAACCACACTCATCTCATTTGACAGGAAAAGAAACCACAAGCAGAAAAATTAGCTGGAGGAAAGAAATCTCTTTATTTTGGTCGTGAGGTACATATTTGACTTGTTAAAGCAAAAGTTCCAGCATGAGCACAGACAGAAATGACTGAGAAGATGGAATGCAAAAAAAAATAAAAGTAGCGTTTTTACTGACGGGTGCACATGATGATATATTAGCCTAGATAACCTTTGAGAATTAGCTGGGCTGAGCTGAAGTTGTGCGTGGTGCTGCGTCGTGTTGGTGAAGAGGGAAAAAGGTTTAGCCACACACCTGCCTTCCACTGTTGCACAACCCTACTTCTAATTTCCTCTGAGAGTTGAAAAACTAAACACAAGCATATTGGCAGGCGGTCCAACGTCAGCGACAGAATTTTTCTGCGTTCTTTCTGACTCTCTGTGCTCTGGTTTAGAAGTTCAGGTTAGCTTGCTCGCTTGCAGTGCAGTCTCGAGTAACAAGTTGGAAGTGTCAAAAATGCAAATGTATGTTTATTTACAGCTGTAACCACACTTGGTGCGCTCCTTCTTTCTGGATGACCATACAGACTGTGTATTGTATTCAACGGGCTTCTTGGTTCTTATGCCCCCTGTGGGACATTCGGTATTTTGTACCGTGATAATTTCATCTTTACTTCCTGAAATAAAAAGAGTTTGTCCACTTAATGTTTGTATACCACCATCTGGTTTCTGTGGGGGATCACCCAGTTGCCTTTAATACCTCTCAGTAATACTTTGTATCAAATAAATACATATACTGGTGTCACTTGCAGTGATAAGCTATAAAAAGGGTATTATCAGCCAAGTATGCAGCTCTACTGAGCTTTGTAGCCGCTTTTGGTTCATTATTTTGGTTTAACTGCACTTTTGCTGTATGGTTCAGTCTCTGCGACATGTTTCAAGATAGTTTTTAGAGAAAAAAAGCACTGATAAACCCACTGTACACTACATGTCCAGCACCACAACTGCAGACAAAGTTAGCAACTAGCTTCTAATGAAAGTAGCGAAACAGCAAACAGTTTAAAGAAACACTCCATAGAACAGCTAATGTTGCTCTGTATCTACTGGATGTGCATATCGGCAACTGTTTGCTCACATGTTGTATTTGTCTGTTTATCAGAGGTGGGTTTGCACTTGTAATAACATTTAAGTGCACAGTAGAAAAGCTGAAAATCTCACCAGAATGCACAACTTAGTATAAGTATGTACGTGACAGTTCAGGAGCTCCATATCTGGAGCACTGATTCTCTCTAAAAACCAAAAACTTTATCAAATCCACTGTAAAAAAAAAAAAGAAAGAAGAAACTTACTTAAATATGCATGTACCGAAGTCGCAGCTCAACTGTGACTTCAACCAAACCGGAAACATAGTTCGCATTCACCACACTAGAGTTAGTGACGTCCTTCAGATGTGTCTGTCAATCAAGAATTGGTTGTTGCATAAATAATAAAGCAAAAAACAAAAAAAAACAAAAAACATGAGACATTGACATAGTTCAGTAGCAACTCTATTACATATAGCTCAGGTTCATATAAAAGCAAATGCCCTACTATTATTGCCATCGCACTGTGGAATCAACACAGCAGTTAAAAATAAGCCTGAAAATGGGCAACAAGCTGCATCTCATCATTTTAACATTCATATGAAGTTCTCGCAGAGTATCTCCTCGGGTTCAGCTCATTACGTTCAACTTCGAGCTGACTTGTTTGAAATATGTACAATATTTTTTTTTAAAAAAGAAGCAGAGATATTACATCTCTCAGCAAATCAGCAGTCGGCATATCTGAACAACATTATTACACTCCTCTGACTGATTCTCTCAGCTACAAAGTAAAATGGAATGACAAGATTTTTGTTTTGTTTTGGTCACAATCGGCAAAAAACTTGATTTTCGGCGGTACACATGAGCTTTTCATTAAGTATATGAATATAGTGATGTGACTAATAAACCATTAATGGCCATGTGCATGGATTTGTTGATTTGTTAAATAACATAAAGAAATTCAGGATAAAACTGGGGTAAATTTGGTTCAATATTGTTTTAGGTTTCTAGGTAATGTATGACTGTTGTGTTAACAGAATTTAATACATATGCAGTATATCAGGTCCTAACCAAACATTGAAATATATTTGATTTTATGTTCACATTTCCACCAAATTTAGCCCGCAAATGATCAAATTACCAAACCCAATTTTTCTAATTATAGTTGTATGTATTGATAGATATAAGTACATTGTGCAGGACTCTTCGGGGTTTTATATTTTACTTTATAAAGAGCTCATGTATTCCACTACAAGCATCATTCACTCTCTGTTTCTTTGACAGAAGGCCGTCCTACGTTGCTTTCTCCACGGGGACAGAAAGGTGTCCGCATCAGTTGTCAGTGGTCTTCACATGAATGGAAGAGAGGCTCTTTCCCATACTGTGGAAGAGTGGGGTTATGAACACGTCTGTCAGACTCCTCCACACCACCTGCACTGATGGCAAGAGCATCAAGAAGCACTGGATCACCGGCATCACCAACCTGCAAGAACAAGATCAAGTGGTCACGTCAGAGCAGACGCTGAGAAATCATGCTGCCAGAAACTGCAAGAAATGATACGTACATTAGGATATTCATTGAATTTCTTTTGCACAGGTTTTAAAAAAGTGCAATGCAAATGCAGCATTTGTATTGCATTGCATGGCTCTCTTAACATTAGCAACTGCTGGCAGTCAGAATTCAATATATCCTTGTAAAGCCATCAGTTTTATTGGTGGTGGGAACAAATGTCATTCTGAATCCTAATTAAGGAGAACTGAGGCTCAGATTTGCAGGTTTTTATTCAGCACCATCAATGTTCAAGGGGCCAAACGAGCTGATCTACAGGAGGAAATGCAACGAAGGTTTGAGCAAAAGTTAAGATGTAAAGAAGATTACATGCAAGTTTTATCAAATGAATTCTAAAGCTCGCTTCAGGAAACTCAACTTAATATCTCCTGTGTGACTTTCATAAAGACTAATCCTAGAAACTGTTGCCCACCAGGTTCAGTTTTTAGCTCGAGGAAGCTGCTGATGGACTCTTTGCTACAGAAATGCAACATCTTTAAATCCACATGACAGCCTTCTGCCCTGGTGTCCAAACCAACAATGTGAATGTGTGAACGATTAAAAAGTGGTTATTTTCTTTCCTCCATTATCACTCGAGGGGCATGATTGAAATGCTGCAGCATCTATTTTCAAGATGCTGCCATTCTCTCGCCTTGCTTGACCTGTTTTGCGTCTGTGTTGATGCTTATTATAAAGTTATCAATAAAGCCACAATGCAGATTTGAATATTTATCTTTTAGGTGTGTTTGCATCCATTTTAAAAAAAACATTTTCTATTTAGTTAGAAGGTTTTATATAATGTTTTGACCTATTTATCTATCACCATGTTATAAATTAATGTCTGATATTTGTGTTATCTGTTTAAAAAAAAAAGAAAGAAGCTCTATAAAGACCCTCATCCTGTTCCTATAGCTTGTGGCCTTCCCTCCGATGTATTACACAAACTAAAAAGTGTTGTGAAAGCTGTGTTCTCCTTTGAAGCAGCACCCCTCTGTGTGACCTCCCTTCCTGACATTCCACATGTATTGACCAGCTCGGCGTTACCACTCAGTCCTCTATTGATGAATACCTGCAGCGATTTTCTCCTTCATCCACGCAGTCATCCTCACCTAGGTGAAAGGTCATGCGAAAGCTCTCTATCTGCATCTGAAGAAGGTCTCACGCCGGTCTGCAAACAGGCCTGTATTGCTGCTAGAATGCCAGCTATCTGGATGAGGGCAAGGGGCGTTTTTTTTCTTTTTTCCACTACCACTTTAAACATTCCTCTCAACTTTCCATAGAGCGCTCACTTCATGGCATAAACTGTTATTTCATGAAGTGTTAATACATGGACTCTTTGGGTTGTGGTTGGGAAGGTATTGCACGATTCGCTCGAAAGCCCGGAAGCACCTGGTTGGACTTGATGCAGTTTCATATAGCCGACATAAGCACGACATAATTATCCAAATAAAAGTATAAAAACAAAACGCTCCAATGTTAGACTACGTGTGACGTTAACTATAAAAATAACTTGTGTCAATGTTTTCTTAAAGAGCCAGAACAAGCAGGCTGGCAAGAATTAGTGTCCCCGAGGAAAAGCCCCATAAAGTTCCTGTAATGTTCCCACAGCAATTTAAACTGTGTTTTTGGTGCTCAAAGGAAATATTATCATGTTTTAATAGTATATTATTGCAAGTTATAATATGTTTGCAGCACTAAGTATAAGTTTTATGATGATCTTTTGATATTTTTTTAAAATACTTTTTAAAAAATCTTTTGTATTACTAGAACATAAAATGATTAGTGGAACTTTTTATCCCTTCAAAGTTTACTGGTTAGCCTATCTTTTCCAAATTGTACAATATCTCATGACAACTAATATAATGTTAATGTGCTATTTTCTGAAAAAAAATAATAAGAAAAGAAAAAAATATTTCTTGTTTGGGCAGCATTTGGCGCTGTACCAGATAAGAAAAAGCACCAAACAGACACCTGCAGGTTGAGAGGAACTTCTCCCTACCAGATGTGGATGCAGCTGAGCACCCCGAACACCACTCCGAGGATGAAAGCCATGGGCACGGCGAGCAGCGTGGTCAGCAGGCGGTAAATGATGAATTTGACCAGCTCGAACGCGGCGTGGCTTCCTATCCACACCCGGTCGAAGCTGTGCGTGGAGATGGGCTCCGCGACGACGTCTTCAAAACCAACCTGTCAGATCACACAAGTCAACGGCACACAATGAAAAAATAATCAGCGCTGGCAGGAAGCCTTTGGACGTGATGGATCGACGCGCAGGCAGCGACTTCCAGGTATTCACGCTGCAGATGACCGACTTGTTACATGAAAACAAAAAGGTCACATTACGTGGTACGTGTAGATAATTCATGTTGACAACCGCTACCTCGTGTAGGTTCACTTTTAAAGAGCGGCTCCGCACAGTGTTCAGACTTTTACCTTCAAGTGCGCGTTGATATCGTGTGGATCTCGGTCCGGCGCCGCTGTATACACCTTCCCCTTCTTCGACAGAATGGGCTCTATCGATCTGTTGAACTCGTCTTCGTCCATAATTATGCTGGTGTCCGATTTCTCCTTTTCCAGACCCATGTTGTACAGTCAGACGGAGCCGGGAGAGCAGCTGGTGACGGTGCGCACTGCGCTGCGCGCCGGACTGAGCGGCACCCCGCCCCGTATGGAAAGCAGCGCAGCGTGGGGCCGAGGAGACACAACAAGCTCAAAGTCACTTCCCCAGACCATTTCACGAGCTCAGTGATGACTGAAGCTACTGTGCAGTATACTGGCCTCCAGTCATGAGCCATGGAGATAGGGAAGCCCCCAGGGTGGAATGCCAGCTGAATACACCAGCCCTCTTCAGCCATGTGATGAAGCATGATTTGTACATAACCAGAGGTCTTTTGTGTCTGTCCAACAGAAGGACTAAAAAAGTGGTTAGTTAAGTGGAGACTTTTCTTTTTCTAATAAAAACAGTGACGTTTTGGAAAATGTAACCACCCGTACTTTTGAATTATTGGTTTGCCGAACTCACTGCACCTGTTGAGTCAATTTAACACAAAGGTTCTCTTTGGTCTGTGTGTATTTATCACTCTCCAGCCACTTCATGCTCTGAGCACCGCAGCCAACATTGTTAGAATAACCGCAGGTCCTCAGATGTCTAAACATGAGCCACAGCAGGAAGTCATGTTCCTCAGGAGGCCGGTGTTTCACACGGAGACAGAGTTTTGACCTCTCAGCAATATGTGTAGTGTATATGATGTTTGTCAACATTGGAAATTATTATTGCTTTAATTAAGACTGTGTGAGGTTATAGTGTCATGATAGTAAGTATATGTTGTCATATATGCGATTGGAGGTGCTGTTACTCTGAATAAACATGTGATTTAGGGGTCCAGTTGTCTTAAAATCTGTTTTTTTTTTTTTGTGAGGGCTTGTATGTAAGTAAATATATCTGAAAATGAAAGTATATCCATTGTATACACATGTAGATGTTGGCCTCTGTTTGCAGGCATAGTGTGGATATACAGTACTTGAAGCAGATTATACTCTGTAGTTTCTGGGACTCTTACCTCTTGCCTCCAAGATTGCAGATAACAATGTTTCAAAATCAAAATATACTGCAAGAAAAATATGAATTACGATGACATTTTTATTCATTCACATCGATCAACAAGCTGAACCAAAGAAAAAAGCCGGGCTTCTTTGAACTTGGATGGTCAGATGTGCAACCAGGCTAAGCTAACTGGCTTGATGGCATTATTTTAAGAGTTGTTACAGGGAATGGAGAGAAGGCAGACATCTCTGCAGCCGATATCCCCAAAACTCAGCAACTCACACCAACAACAATCGAGATGGATAAATAGAACTACAGGTAACAGGAAAAATATGTAATTTTGGTTTTGAGATGAACTGTCCCTTTAAGGCTGCATTGTGTCAGCTTCTTCCTCTCTGACTCAGTGGTCTTAACTCATATTACGTAACCACACAGTCAGAAAAACTGCCGTTATTTGGTTCAAATTTGAACACAACCACTAAAAGTGTTAACCTCCAGAGCAGATGTGTATGCAAAATGTTTTTCTTACTAAAAAAGTGAACGTGCAGACAGTCCTCTGCACTTTGCATCTCATTTGTTGATGTGGCAGGTGCAGGATCCTGCCTATTGTAGGGCAACCCATAAACAACACCCTCTTTTGTTTAGACACCAGGGCCTGGACGTAACACACAGACACACACACACACAAAAAAGTAGGCCATGGACGTGAGTGACAGCAAAGCAGAAACGCGGCAGAAAGAACAGAGGGGTGCTGGGCATTCAGAGAGATCAGGGCGATCCCTGGCTCAGAGCACGGTGACAACACAACACCACAATACTCCTGGATTAACACACAGAGAACTGTTATGACAGACAAGCATTCAGCGAGGGGAGACCTGACTGGTTGGCCTGAGGGTGAGGTGGGGAGAGAGGACGGTGTTGACATGAGAGCATGAGTGAGAGAGCAGCAGAGGAAGTTATTGCCTTTGGTTTGTGTTACAGTTTGGATGCCAATGGTGTGATGAGATTGTAAAGATTTCTGCCTAGCCAGTGGCAGAGCCAAATAAGGATGCAGATGTTGGCCAGACAGTCTGCCGAAAGATCGTCATGAATTTTGGGGCGGATCTGATATGCAGAGTCCTCGCAAGAGTCAAAGTCAAAATCCCCTTTACTAGCACTTTGGTCCCCAGAGGATGTGTTTATTTTTTGGTGGGTTTCTTTCCTCAGATACCACGCTCACACCGCAATGTCATGAAATATTCGCTATCATTAAAGTGGGAGACAACACAGAGTTTTTAAACATTTGAATTAATATCTCCACGTCTTTTTCGTCTTGTCTTTTTGTGTCAAGACAAGCTTTACACTTTAGTCTCACGACTGGTCAAGTGCGAATAATTGCTAAAATTATCAGCGTGCCGTTTGTTCCACGTGACACCGGCCTTTTGGGGCTCCCTGCCAAGATACAACACGATAACCGCATGTAAAACAATAAGGAAGCAGAAGTACAGCATCAGGAATGACCATATAAAACTGACACCTCTTCTTCTGTCGCAGATTTACCTTGTGACCGTTTGGACGGGTGGAACTAGCTCCACCTTGAACAGCTACAACAGTAAAATGCAACGTACGGATTGATGCGTCAGTATTAACAATCAATATTTGATAAAAACATATGTATAATATCATAATATCACACGCCAATAATAATAATACATAAGTCACAAGGGCCATTTTTGTAGTTCTGATGATTTTGTGCATCTCGCTGATAAGACTTCTACATTTATTTAAGATTGTGAATGCACTTGTAATGTAGTATTTTTACACTGTGGTAATAGAAGTTTTACTGAAGTAAAGAATTTACCACCACTGGTTGCTCTTGAATTTTATCGTACTTTGGTTGTTGCAAAAGTGTCTGGGAGTGCACACGACCATGCAAGAATGCAGAATGACCTCTGCAACCTCTCGGAACTTGAAGATCCACCGTTGTCTGTTTTTAAGGCACACATTGATGGATATGCAGGGGTAGATTGGGCAGTCAGATGGCTGTACCGAGCACTGGAATGTTTGTCTATAAGAAAAGTCAAGTTGAAGTTCATTTGAACTTGATCTTGAAAACTTATGACCAATAAACACAGGCCATGTAGTTGTCAGTTAGCCAATAATCGGTAAAATTAAAGTAAATGGAACATATATTCATAGCTATATTCATTGTTGACAAAGAACAATGAATGTAGCTGGTAAAATCAAGAATGCACATATGTCAAAATGCATAAACATATCCTCATATATAATCAATAGGCTGTTGAAGTGTTGAATGCTCCTGCAGCTCAGTCTGCAGGCGTCACTGACTGACCCTCTTCATCGATCCTGAGGTTAATATTTAATTAATTCACCAAAGCTACATTCCAGGACATCCCGGCTTTGCGTTCCCTCGAGGATCTGCGTCCTGACGCAGAGTGTGTGTACATGTGTGTGTGTGGAACATTTCCTCTGATTTCATGGGGAACAAATGCATATTTGTCCAGGAGTTTCCAGGGGGAACAATGATATCAGTGCACCCGCAGCACACAGGGATTTCCTGTTCCACCCAAGGGACCCTCATCTCTGTGGCGTGAAACGCAGATCACCTTAAGGACAGAGAGGGGAAGGGTGTGTTTGTGCCTTTACTACATGCAAATGAATGTAAGTGAATACTACATGTGCTCGTGCGTGTTTTCCCTCAAGCGTGGATACGTAAATATATGTATGTGCGCAGGTGTGCGCGCCGTATGTGAGTTCAACGAAAACGCCCAAACTTTCCTTCACTCTCCTTCACAGGGCGCCTTTTTGCATTCCAGCACTCACATTTATTAAACGTGTTGTGACTTAATCTCAGATTTCATCACACAATAGTTTCACATGAATAAAAAACAAACAAAAAATAGAACAGACAAGTACAGCAGAAACCACACAAAACTGAATAGAAGGCAAGTGCAAATCGCAAAAAACAGATCACATCTACAAAATGTGCAAACCTATAAAAACTTAAACACTATAAAATGTGTAAAAAAAACATACAGCACATTTTTAATATATCATTTATTCCCCAGATAAGGAAGGAAATCCCTTTTTTATTTATCGTAGAGACTCAACTTAAATCACTAAGATATGCGCATCATGGTAATTTTATTGGCAATAAATCATGGATTTGGCTCAGATTTGATCCAAACCACATGAAAAGCACATGAAAAATGACACCCGGACCACCGTGCATATAAACCCCAAATTTCCACCACTGTGAAAAATGAATATACACTTTGTCAGTTCACATTTATATAGCAAGCTTTTATTTGATGGAGCGGGTTTGTCACACAGAGCCGGTTGCAAATACAGATAAAAACACATAAAAGCAGAGCCGATGGTCTGTGTATGAGTACGTGTGTGTGTGTGTGTGTGTGTGTGTTTAAAAAAAAGAAGTATATTTAGCTTTATCCACGTAGTGTTTGTATGAGGTTGTCTGTTTAATGTCAATTCTGCCACAATTCTGTTTGTGAATGCCTGCAGAGCAGTATGCATGTGTTCTGTGTGTATTTATTCCTTTCAGTTGAGGCTTGTGCTGGCTCCACTGGCCTGTTTTGGAGAGCCAGAGCTCGCTGACTGTCCTGTAGCCTGAGGCTCACAGGTTTGATCCCACCTGGAGAGATAATTTGCAGTGCTTTCATTTTAGATCCCTCTTTGAAATGTTTTTGAATTTCAGGCAGAGGAGGCGGGGTGAACCTGCCTGGCGACTGGCATGCCCAGCGGCCGTTTTCTCTCTGATGCTGCCATGTCCGCGAGTGACTCATTCAAAATTCTTTCCAGTAATAATGAATTTTGCTTTCTGGCACAGAGCAGCTGGTAAAGAATTGGGTCTGTTGAAAAAAGAAAATGACCCCAGCTCAATGAAACCAAGGCCATGTATGCGTCAGTCTGCCACAGAGAGAAGTAAATAAGGTAAGTAGAGGAATTAAGGACTCTTGATGTAAATCTAAATGCAGAAGAAACATTACAGCCGTGGTAAAACGAAGGAAATAAAAGCAACTTTTGCAAAAGATACTGGAATAACACGAACAGGCACAGAATATGAGGTCAGTTTCTTACTATAAGTAATCGCCTTCACTCGACTTGCGTCTCCAGTTTTCCCTGGCAAGTCAAGAAGCAGTAACTTAAATCGTAAACCTGTCTATTCGATTCTCTACACTTTGGCCCAAATTGTTTTCCTCGCCCTCACAGTTCACAGTTGGAAACACATCGAGACCATGCCCCTCGTCACCCGGGGCAAGGTTACCTGAGAAAAGAGGACGCTGATCTTTCTCGGAGCGGATAAATGCTGAATGTGCAAGGAAACAAAACAAAACACAGGGGGTTGAAAGAGGCACTCTTTGTGCATTTAAATATTTTCATTGCTGATATATTGTCATATTTTAATACACAAAACCGCAGTGTCATAATAGGAGATGAGTGGATTATTGATGAGTCCCTCAGCTACTTCTGCAACCCCAGTGTTTCAGTGAGCATAATGTCACATAACATTAATGTTACCGACTGTTGAGCCAGGAATGTTTCTTCCTGGCTCAAATCAATGTGCCCCAAATTTTGAGTTGATTTGTCTGAATTAATTTACACCTTTTCCTGTTGTGTTGTGTAACACTATCAAACGGTAGCTAGGAAGCGGTTGAATGGTAAGGTTAGCTTCTGTCTTACTAATTGGTTGTAAAACATGTTTTGCCCTGAAGTATGACCCAAATGTCAGATTCTGATCAATCGAGAAGCGATGAAATGATAACAAGTTGTCAGATTCCCTCCATTTTAAATGACTTGCGGCTAGAAACACAGCAGCAGGACATTATCCCAGCAGCTTTGAGCTTGAATATGGTTTATATACAGAGAGATTATACAAGTTCATTTTGCTGATTATACATTCGTACTTAAGTAAAGTTAAGAATGCAGTACTTTTACTCGTAGTGGGATGTTTTCACAGTGCAGCATTGGTACTTTTACTTTCTGTCAAAGCACACATAATCGACATGATTCAGTGGCAGAAGCACACACAGAGCTCCCCAGATTCAGTCTCGAAAATAGAAGTACATGTAGTATTTATACCGTTGTCACTGCACCTCTCTTCCTGCTCAGCCTTCAGATGTGGTGGATGGATAGAGAGATGAGAGGGGGAGAGAAGATGGATGTCGGTTTTGGGGGGAGGAATGTCCTGACAGGCCCCGGCATACTGAGGCATTGACTGTCACATTTGTTCTAGGCAGTGGAAAAATTTCACAACAAGTTTGAAAGCCCCTCAAACCATTTTCCAAAATAGCCCAGATCTGTTTCTGAATATGTTGGACACCATCTGGAAATGTTGCCAGTGTCACCTGTCCCTCTGCTCTCGATCGGGCGGCTGTAAATGTCCCTCCGTGAGTCGCAGGACGTCTAAACATGAAGCGTTGTTTGCTTCGAAGAGTCTAAAGTGTCCAAAATATAGAAGCTGCCTCCACACAGGTTGCGTTGGTGCCCATCAGTTCTCAAGGCTACGTCACTTCCTGTTATTTTGTATGACGCGAGCAGGCACCATCTGCTGTCCTGACAAAACATAAGTAACCCCTTGACAACAAAGGGTTGAAAATAAATTATTCTAATGTTACTGCACAGCAGAGAGGGATCGGCCACTCAGAGAGGATAGTTTGGATAAGACCCTCCTCCAGCTGAACTTGATTGGCAGATCAAGACGAGCCTGTGTGATCGCGTTGGAGTTTGAGGAACAGAGAAGACGGCGACCGGAGCGAAGAAACAAGCTTTAAAGAAGTTGAGTCAGTACAACTTAATGTAGCTACAAGCTAACTAAACAACACCAAAGATAACCAAAGAAGACACAAACAAGGACTTGGAAAGGCCCATTACCCCTCCCCCCCATCCAGTTGTGAATGTGGTGCTATGTTGCCTGCATGTTGAAGGAACTTTGTGGCCCAGTGCTGTAGTTATTGATTGCTGACAACGGGTTAAGGCATTAAGGTGTTGATTAGAAACACTAACGCTATTGAAATTGAAATTGAAAAAAACAATTCAGCAGATGTACGACTTATTCTCTATATTTACTTTAAAGGGCCCTTTTTTTTAAATTCAGTGACTTTTGAGTTATCACCTGCAAATTTAAAATACTAAATGTTTCATTTTGCAACTTACCTTATTGCATAACCATCAGTATGCCACGTACAGACAGGTCATTGACCTTAGGTCTCGATTATGTGTCTCTGAAAGTGTTCAAATGTATTTTGGTTGCAATGGTTTAAAGCAGAGGCATTTTCTCTGAAGCCTTCTCTTCAGACATTTCACAATTGGCCTGATTCAAGTTTTTTTTTCCACCATGAGAGTTTGGTCTGTTTGTTGAAGCTGTTGGGGATCTCAGGTGCAGCCCAGAAAAAAGCCTCGCCTCTGGTCCAACAGTTTGGGGTTTACTTCCAGTGAGTTGAGGCCTCCATACTTATTAAATATTAATCTTAATATATTAATATCATCTATCATTGTGTACATAATGAATACGGCATGTAACCCTGATTCCAAAAAAGGCAGCAGGCTAAGGGATTCCTGACGCCCCTATATAAAATTCCTCCAGCGGGTTCTGGGTCTACTGTGGGGTCCCCTTCCAGTTGGACGTGCCCGGAAGACCTCCAAAGGGAGGCGTCCAGGAAGCATCCTAATCAGATGCCCGAACCACCTCAGCTGGCTCCTTTCGACATGAAGGAGCAGCAGCTCTACTCCGAGCTCCCTCTGGATGTTCGAGCTCCTTACCCAATCTCAAAGGCTGAGCCCAGCCACCCCACGGAGGTAACTCATTTCGGCTGCTTTCATCCGCAGCCTCATTCTTTCAGTCGTAGTGACAAAGCTGAGGACCTGGTTCTTTTCAGCAACTTTGAGCCACAGGAATGTTCCAACAAACTTTCCAGTTTCCAGAATAAAATGTTGCCTCTGTACGTTTCTGCAAACCATGGATATGTTCGTTTTGTACCTGTATATGTATCGCATCAACATTTGTACAATACAGGCCATATCATGTTCAGATTACATGTACACTATTTAAGCTGACTTTCTTGGGACTTTCTTAGCAGTGGCATGACACCTGAACGCGACAGCTGCCAAGCAAGAGACCACTGTTCCACTGAGTCCACTTCAATCATCCAACAAACCAGTTCATCTTGGTGACTGTTGGGACATTTTGTAGCTGTTTTGTGGCAGCAAAAGTGGATATTTCAAATCACATGTCAGGATTTTCCAGCCGTGTTTGTGGAAACTAAAGCAAATATTTTGGATGAGACATCAGGAGCGTTTCCAACCATGTTTGTAGTGACCAAATCAGGTATTTTAAGGCAAACCCTCATCATGTGGCTAAACCTGACCAGAACCTAAAGCAGTGTTGTCAAAACATAGAATTAAAAATTGAAATGTAAAGAAACATAAAGTTTCCACTAGGGATGCACAATATTTACGGGACTGGTAAATTATACCCCATAATTTTGTATTATGGGTTATCAGCTGATAATGAAATTGTTAAATAGATAAATAGAGATAATACGAAGCCGAATCAGATACCAGATATGAATCTACACACTTCAATAAAGTAGCTGGCAGTATGCATCTTTTAGGATGGTTTGCGATTGGCCAATAAACATAGAGAAGTAGCGCTCATGACATCATCCGCTGCACCTGGACAGAGACTACAGAGCCAAACATGTTGTTGCCTGTGTGTGTACAGTTCCAGCGGAAGACACCGTGATTGTAATTTGCAATACATGTTCCACAAGGGTTCAGAGAGGAGGGAAAAAGTCCACAAATTTTAACACAGCAAATGGTATTAAAGCTATAGAATATTAAATCGTCCATATCTGCTCACCATACATCGTAGCCTTTCTTAGTCTCAGGTGTGCATAAGCTACAGGTAATGAAGTTCTTTTTAAAATACAAAAAATGTGAAATGATCAGTTATCTAATTGGTATCCACCATGAGAAGCAGGTGATTATCTGATGCAAAAGATACATATTGTGCATTCTAGTGTCAATACGTCAAACGTAAACGTACGGTGCCAACATTTATTCTGGCAATTGGGTTGCAAACTTTGCACATCATACCAATTTGGGATTATTAGTCACTCTGAAGTGGGCTTCATCAAGCATTTATTTAATGCCTGACCAAGCAGAGTTTTTCAATGTTATCTGCAGAGGCAGACATAATTAATGCATGCAACCTCTGCAGTTGTAGATTTGTGATCCAACATGTGTGATAATTAAGGGTTAACAGAACTCTCTAAAGTCAGCCGTGCTGACAACATATTGTACATTGGGAGTATTGTGCGGAGCTATGAATGAAACCATCTACCAAACCGCACTATAGAAAAGTCAGCGCTGTAGCTTTGATCACATGGAAACTATTGTTGCCAGGAAAAACATTTGAATAGCTCGTTTTATTCACCTTTCACTATGCCACCATTTTGCTGGGAGCATAACCCATAAAACTGCCTTCTGTGTCATCGCCCTAAAGGGTTCCTACCACTAAAATGGAAAATATTACCTCGCGCAGAGCAGGAGAACTGTGTGCACCTGTCGCTGCTTTCTCTTCTTCGCTGAAATCTTAACACCCAGAAGTGCAGAGAGAATGATCACCCATGTCTTTGGTTGTATGGGTAATTATGCTCGTATTTAGTGAAACTTCAATGGCACTAACGCAGCCCCTAAGAAAATAGCAACATAATTTGCCTTGAATTCCCTCTAGTACTTTGGTAACACCCTGTAATCCAAGGAAGAGATTTCACGCCTTGTGCCAAAGGGATGTAATTTCTTCTCATGGATGGAAGACAAAGAATTACTCTCTTAAGTGCTGAGTGTTGGCTCCAACCAGGTGGAAGACACTGATATTTTTTTCTCCCTCCTTGAAAGTGATCATGTGAACGTGAAGGATGACAGCATTGGAAGGTATGCAGAGCAGCTGTTGGATCACGCACAGTACCACACTGGTACGATTCTTCTCGTGTTGAGTCAGCCATACAGACACACTGAAAAACTTTGCTGTCTTGGAGAAAAGCAACCGGGCATGAAAACAAAGCTAGATTCAGGCTAGTGTCCACTTTCATTCCAGTAAACTTGAGATATTGAACATTTGGCTTTTATCAGATAACCAAGATATGTCTGCTGTAGCTATCTTGGCCTGTAATCATCATTGGTTGTAGCTATAGCAACCGTTAGCTCAGTTAGGAGAAGAGCTAGCAGCCCTACAGACTGACGTCTGCATAGATCGCGACCTTGGATCAAAGGGGGGGTCACAACCTTGTCAGACACAGTCAAACCTTCGTGCAAATGGAGTCATAGGTGAGACTGTTTGTGAAATCACTCTATGATGCACAGCTGCAGATTTTCACAATACCAGGGAATTAAATGGTGCCAAGTTTGTTTGTCTTTTACACTTTTTCCTAATCATTTGTTATAAACTCCACTGTTGCCAAAAGATACACTGCAAAAGCTCTACTGCCCCTAGTCTGTCCTTGTGTGGATAGATAGATCTTCTTAGTAGGCGTTACATAACAATACAACTAAGCTATTTGGTGGGCATGTAAATTCAAGACACTACATCGCCTCAGGATGAGAAATAAGTTGATCCAAAACTAACATTGACACTTGTGTTTTCTTCTTCTACATTCCCAGTTACTCAGTTAACACTTAAAAGTAGCACTTAATAAAAGTTAAACACCTTCATTAACTTTGTGTCTTTCATTATTTGGCTTATTTGGTATTTGTTCAGGTTTTCTTTCTCCTGGAAAATAATGTCAGATAAAGATGTCTACACTACACTTACAACAGAGCTAGGTTTTGTTTAGCGTTTGTCCACTGCCGGAAGAGGATTGATGCAACAGAATATTGATATTGAAATAAAGTAATTAAGTACGAGAGGTAATCAGGTTATCATCACGCGCTTGATCTGCTGCGTTCCAGAGCTCCCTAAAGACTAGGTAACTAAGATGAGTGAAAAAACACAAATGTTGCGGGAGGGGGTCTTTGGTTGTGGAAAGGGGGTAAATAAAGGTCTATTTGTGTGATAATATCCAAATGAGTCAAACCTTTACCTTTACCTGGGAATTTATGACCTATATTTTAGCCACATTTGGAAAATGTCGAAAATACAGAGGCCATGCTCTTTTTTTTTCATGCTGTTTCATCAGTGTTTTCTTGTTGATTTGACTTGCCAGGATAATAATCAATCATATTTAGTTTTCATATATGTATTCTGGCTGTGGTGTCAGCACTGTGGCATTACAAGGGGATTGTGCCCACAGTAAGTTGTACAGCGCCCAGTATTATATTAAATCTGTCAAAAACGTAGCCCAATTTAGTAAGACAGCTATCATCGTATTATTTTGGATTGGATGACAGAATCTAGTGACCTCATTGCACCTCCTGAAATGTGCCAAATTGGTTATATTTGGTCAACGTGTTTATAGCCAGCTTAATTAGCTAGTAGACTAAGCTAGCATTTGCTCATTTTTCGGCAGAGCTGTGCCTAGAGGTTGCAGTGCCTACATGAATGACCAATGGGTTTCCATGTTTGTTGACCAGACAATTAAAGTCCACACTGAGTGTAGGTCCTTGTCTCGTGCAAAACAACGCAGACGGGCGTATTAAAGTGGTTACACTGTGATATTCTTGGCTGAACATGTCAGGGTTGGGAGATTAGCACAAAAATTAAAATAAATATTGAAGCAGAGGTGCACTTGGAGAGCATTAGAGCCACTGAACTGTCCATCCCATGTAATACCAGAAGTGACATGATGCATGAAACACAGAAATATCCAATTTAAATAAAAAAGGGTGAAAAAATAAATAAATAAAAATACAGCAATATTAAAATCTCCAAGATTTAAAATACACAATAATGTGTCACATTCTAAATTTTCCAGGAATAAGGGATATATGAGCTTCATCTCTCAGGAGGTTTTCCGCTTCTTCCAACCATTGAGCCTTACTCATGCTTCCAACCTTGACACAAATATGGGCTGGGTATGACACACCCAGCTCCTCCATGAGAATCAGCCCATCCTCTGCAAGATGCACACACACACACACACACACACACACACACACAAACACACATCTGCACCAGCCCACACATCCCAAACCACAGCAGCTCTGAGTGGAAGGTCTGAATAACTCTTTAAAGATGTCTGCTTTTTTTCTGTCTGTCTTTCTTTTCTTTTTTCTTTTTTCGCCCCGTGTGCTCCATCACCCTCCATCAGGCAGAGGAATGCGAGGGCTTGGCTTTCACTTTGATAAAAACAAGAAACTATGCAACTGATGAATATATATCTTTATATATCTTTTTCCTTCACCGAGGTCCTGTCAATCTGCTCATCTATGCATGACGTGCGTTTATTTACTTCAGATGCCGTAAGCAGACAAGAAGAGCAAAGAATAGAATTACTTTCCATACAACTGAACACAATATCCCTCCACTGATGCTGATCCTCCTCAGAGTCACAGGAGGCTGGAGCTTATTGGAGCATGCATTGGAGATGGAAAACCTCCTGGTCAGTTGCATCACATAATAGACAGACAGAGTCATTCACACCTATGGGGAATTTGGAGTTTCCTTTCACTTGTCCTGTGGGTGTTTTGACTCTGGGAGGAAAAAAAGCACCTAGAGGAAAACCAGAAAAAAAACAGACAGTAAGGAGTTATAAAGTGGTTACTCCACCTAAATTCAAAAAGAAAAACAAACAAACATGGAACATCTTTCTCACTTTCATTTACTTGTATCTAATCATGCAGATAGATAGACAATGGTTTTATTTACCGTCTCTGCTGCACACTGATGAATGGGCATATTAGACAGGTGTGAGTCATAGCTAGATTGTTAATATTGACGAGTTGCAGTTTGCCCAACCCTGTCGCCTGACAAAAACATCAATATTGGACGATTCTTTAAAACCTCAGAATACTATTAAGTGGAAATAGACAACTTTCCTCCCCCCGGCATTTACAAGAGGCATTATTGTTGGTGCTGCGGTCGCTAGCATCTTGCAACAGTGCCTCGGCTGAGGCGCCACCTTGCTGGTGTAAATCAAGGCTTAATTTTTCTGCAAAAATTTTTGATCCGATTAATAGCATAGTGAAAGCAATGCTTACAGAAATATTCTAAATATGCATGGTGTCATTTTTCTTAAGCCATTGCACTGTGTAAAATTTACTCCACGGAAGGTTAAAGAGAAAAAGTTGTTGCCTGTTTAATGTTCTTGCTAATATTACTAATATTTTGCAAATATCAACGTTTTGAAAATACTCACTTTTTACTACGTCTGTGCATGACAACTGATTTATGGTCAAAGTTAGGGGCACAATGAACTATGGTTACATGCTACCTGCTGCCACCACCGTACCATCTATGCCTTACCTTTCAACATCGCTACACATGGGCCACACCATTTCCCCCATTGTCACTTAATGTTTGCATTGAATGTAACTCGTGAGGTGAACTTTTGTCTTTTATGCACATGAAATAAAGATCCCATTTTTATTCTTCAACTTGGCAGCTGTGCTAGAACCAATTTCTCTAAAGTGGAGAAAAATAAAAATGCCGGGAAAAATAGTTGCAGGCCAGATTTAAGAATGACTTGTAAAGATGAAGTGGAGTCCATATGAATTTGTCTTCAGAGCGAGCACTTTGCCTCCGGTGCAGTATTTCGAGAGGGCTGGATGATAAAGCTGCAGATAAAGATTAAAAAAAGACTGAACAAGGCTCTCTGTTGCCGCAGTGAGCAACATCCCCCTATTGAGTTACTGTTTTCTCTGTTGCCATTGTGACAGATTTTGGCTGCTATGGTGACAATAAACAGATCAGAGTGCCTCACTGGGTCAATAAATGTCCAGATAAACCTTTAGAAATGCTGACTGTCGTCTATTCTCTGTTGCCTTTGTAACTAAAAGGGGAATTAAACTACACCAAAGCTTCTGATAACAAATAAACAAATGGAGTCTTACGGGGTCAACAGTGGTGGAGATAAATGCATTCTTTCTGGACTGTGTAAGGTTCCCTGCTCTCAGTGTGCTGAGGTATTCTCATTCCAGAGGTACTTCCACACCTGACACACACATGGAGGGTGTGGTGCACTGAGGAGCCATGAGCCAATAGACACACTGGCTCACTGACACACACACACACAGTGCCTCTCCGGTAGTTTTCCACAGAAATCTAAGAGCAGGACGTGAATGATGCTTTCACACAAAATAGCCACCACTGGACGGTTTTCAAAACGGCACAAAGGTTGCTTTTAACTCCGCGGGGGAACTCTCCGGTTCTAATGATCCTGTTTTGTGGCGAGGTTTCCCCCTCTAGACAGAGCATGTGACCCAGTCCACTCTCTTAAATACAGCTCTGCATTGTCTCTATAGATGTCTGCACGCACTTAGCCTCTGTATTTCACTTTTTTAAAGACAGATACATTTTGAGATGTCAGTCCGTGTGCAGGAATTTGTCTTGGTGGCATTGATCCAAAGATACATTTCACAGAGCTATACATTCATGGCATGGGCACAGTTCCTACAGAGCTAACACTTTGGCACTTTTGACAGTTTGTGGATGTGGCGGAAAAATGAGGCCGTAAAAGTCATTACTCTGTCATTTCTTTTTTTTTTAAATGTTCTGTTTTTAACCTGTTGTAAAACGTATTGATTTTTATGAATCGATTTGATTTTTGCTGCCTTTGTAAAGCACTTTGATTTCAAAAATTGCTGTATAAAAAAAAAGATTTTTTTTTTTTTAAAACTTAAGCACTGAGATTTTCTTCAATACGCCTCACTCATGACTTCCCTTCATCCGAATAGCAACACTTCACATCCTGAGAAAAACATTCCGACAGAGCCTCGAGGTGATATAGCAGCAATTTAGCAATAAAGGAAAGGATTCAGTAGGATTGAATGAGTAAAACATGATATGTCTTTTTCAAAAATGTACTTTTAAGGAAATCCCTGTAGTATGAGAGGTCTGTGCAGGTTACACTGCTTGTAATCTGAGGTTCTACATATCTTTCATGTTTGTGCTGTGGATTCAGGATCAGGTCTTAAAAGTGAAAGCGAGTGAATGGCCTTCAAAATGGATTCAGTGCCTCTCTGTACTGTTCTTCATGCTGATATCAACACTCCACATCCTGAGGAAAAAAATGTGATGAGCTGGTAAAACAGAAATGTGAAGTACAAAAGTAAAGGATTCATACAGAATTCATAAAAACAGTGCAACAGGACTGTTCAGGTTATACTTTGATTACTATTGTCTGTACATCTTTTACGTTTTGTATAATTGCATTTCCTGGGAAGCCCAGTCGGACTTGATAAGGACAAGTATCTGGTTCCCACTTAACCAAAACAGTGCTGAAGTGGAAGGAGTGGATATGTGTGCTGTGAACAGGCGGTTGCCATGTTGGGAAGCAACCGCAGGGCCCAGTCAAACAAACATCGCTTCTCTGAGTCACAGGCAGCCTCCCACCTCCCTCCTCTCACCAGTCCACGGAGTTCCCTCGCTTAAATTGTCCCGACCTGCCGTTAGTCTGTAATTATGCCTGATTTCTCACTCGCTCACTTTCGGTTCCTCTCTTATCCTTCTCTCTCTAATTTCCTCTCACTCTCTCTCCTCAACCACGCCATCTAAGCCCAGACACTGACCACTCTGTTTCTCTCTCTCTCCCTCTCCCTCTCTCTCTCACACTTGCACACTGATTTGACAAAACAGCTCCTGGACGATATTTTTAGGGGGTCTCCCCCTCCCATTTTCTTTCCACCTTGTTCCACAAACAAGCACTCCACTCCACTTCTGGAGGAGGAAAGCTCAATTCGCTCACTCATTATGGCCTCATCTGACATGCATGGTTCATACCCCTGACCAAGTGCAGATGTTGAATGATGAAGACCGGATCAGAACAGTGTGACGCCATCTTTCAAGAGAATCTGCCGCCATTTGGACTGAATTTGCAGCTTACCTGTAGGATAACTCCTCCTAAGAGTGACTTGTAGAATGGGATAAAGCACAAATGTATGCAACAAGAAATGAAGGGTGAAAATGTCAACCTGCGATGCCTTGATCTAAGATTGTATTACAATGGACAATAGAAAAACAGTACAGTCGCACATACGCAAATGCAGGCAAATATGTAGGCAGTACAGGATTCGACACTCGTGAAAATCAGGCACAGACTCAGATGTAACCCAAAGGTCCTTGAAAACATTAAAACAGCCAGATGCACGCAGACACAGGCAAAATGTAGCCAACCGAATTAATAAACCCATGCAACCACAAAATGAGGATAACTGACTTCATCATTCATCAAATCATATGTATAGTAAGTTAAAGTTGTTAAAGTTCATGATATTTACAAGGCTTTTCAACACTGCTGCGAGGGCCTTTTAATTGTGCGAAAGTTAACTGGCTGTACATCCGGTTTTAACCCCAGTCAAAGGTCAAGGGTTAAAGTTTTCGGCACACAGCCAGTGTTCCGCCTCGCTGTCATCCAACCTTTGTGTTGGAGGGTGTGGGTCTGGCCTTTTAGGTCTCAGTGTCACATGCACGTAGCCAAGAAAGATTCTTGGAAAAATAGGAGTGTAAGAGCAACACATATCGGGCCGCACATTCCCTGTGTTTAGGAATGTAACCTGCAGTGTTGGTGGAAGGACAGGCTCGGCTCAGAGTTCAAAGGCCACACCCGGTGATTCCACACGGGAGGAAAATAAGGAGGAGGAGAGCGAGCCAGTGTTGTGGATGAGCAGGCAGTCGGGGGTGTGCAAGGTGTCTGGAGACAGAAGCTGGAGATAAGAAAAACACTTAGTCTTACAAAGTATGGAAGTCATTCATGCCAGGAAAAGAACAAAATGGTGAAAATGTGAGGAATGGCAAGACTAACAGTAAGTCAAAATGATAACATACATGCCAAAATATGACTTATCTCATAAATTTGACTTTGCATTGCCTCATAATTTTAATATTGTTATTTTTTCCATTAACTTTCCAACGTTTTCTTTTTTTTTTTTCTTTTCCTGTCAGAAATGGGCTTCTACAATAAAGTGATTTCAAGCACCGGATCAGTTAAAACGATTGAATCATAGTTTAGAAGCTCTGGTTGGATGTTAACGCTTAATTCTCACAAAGTTTTTGGTCTTGAACTCATCGCACAGTAATTAAAATATTGAATAAATCAGAATAATCTCTGTGTATTTTACATTGCTGGCACTGAGTGTGACAAAAGAACAAGCTCCAATTTCCCAAATTATCAATATTGCAACCACTCCAAAGTAGCCTCTCCTGGTATATTCATGGAGGAGAAGCAAATGGTGGAGAGAAGAAAGGACAAAGGAGAAAGAGATGTTTGCTGTTTTCCTGCTCCACAAAAGCCTGCCCGCAAGCTGTGGTGTACGGCTTCGTTGTGTTGGAACGTTTCATAGGTTTTGAATGAAGGGATGACACAGTGGCTGAGCCTTATAAGTGGAGAAATCATTGCTTCAGGACATCGGCAATTTGGCAGAACTGTGCTGACACGCTGTCAGAGAAGTGCTGACAAACAGAATGAAAAACGAAGGGGGGGGGGGGGGGAATTTGGGAGTGGCAGGCAGGGTGGGGTCATTTACACAGAGGATTTTCAAAGAGCACAACTACAGGCCGATATTTATAGTAGATGCTTGTGAAATGAACGTGCAGATAACTATTAACATGCCACACAATGGCAAACAGCCATTAGTTATGTCATTTAGAAAAAGTATGTTTTATATGCTCATTAAAAATACCTTGTTAGGTTTTTATCAATAATCGGCTCTAATGTGATCAACCACAAATAAACAAATGATAAAATGTTATTTTGCACAATTAACAAATTAAAAATAGTTTTAAAAATGTAATTCTGACTTTGTATTGACAGTTACCTGTTGATGATGATGATGATGCTTTTGATGTGTTTATGGCTCCCAGATTTGAACAATCATGCATCATAACAGATGCTCTGTATTGTAAATCCCCCCCCTCCCCCAAAGATCACTTGACCAAATCTCATACTACCCTTGTGTGATATAAACGATAGATTTGGACTGACATCATTGTGGTCTACCATGGAAACTGTGTGGGCATGCTCTGCATGAATGGAAGAAAACCACCTTTGCACCACACACATCTGGAAAGAAAAACTAAAATCTCTATGAAAGGAATAACAAGTGCATAATATGCTGGTTACCAGGTAAATCTGCTGGAGGAGGGGGAAACAAATGCTGCAGATTGTGATGTGAAATGATATCTCATCCTCCGAGTTCATCAGCAGCTGTTTGTATACGGTGTAAACAGTGCCTCTACTGGAGAGAGAGAGAGAGAGAGAGAGAGAGAGAGCTGTAACCTGTGTGGAATGAAAATGTTTGTTACGTCCGAAGCCTCTGAGCAGAGTTTATCCTTGCGTATGTGTGTGCCTTTGTGAGGACTGATTTGAGTTTTAGTCCTGAAGAGTGAGTTTAGAATTACGTTTAGGTAAAGGTAAAGGTCAGGATCTGGATTGAAGTTAGGTTTAGGGTTAAATTAAGGGTTAGTTGTGACAGTTAAAGGATAAGGATGTTTTTTTTTGGTCTTGATTCTTAGTGTGTCCCCTCTCCCTCCTTGCCCCCTGCAAGTGTCTTCTGCCACTTGCCCAGGCCGTCATTGTAAATAAGAAATTCTTCTTAATGTCTTGCCTGGTAAAAATAATAAAGGATAAATAACATTTTATAAAACAAAATAAAATGCGTACAACAGAATACCAATTGGATATACAAAGGCAATCCTAAAGTATAGATTATTTAACACACAATCCACACAATTACACAAAATAAATACATAAACAGCTTTGGGCACTGAGGTGGGTGCAGCAGGCTTCCATGAATGAACCAATTAGCTGCAGACTTCTCATACAGGCAAAAGCAGAATAAAGCATCAGGCAGTCAACACGTAGATAATAATACATTTACGAGACAAGATAAACACCACAGCAGCTGCAGTCCACAAACACACACATTAAAAGACAAATTCGGGACAGTGAGCTGTAATCTTTCAGTGAGTTTGATGTTCTACAAGGAACGTGCGTTTCTACTGTGGGGTTTTGCTTTGATACAGCACCTTGCATGTCATTGTGATGCAAATCAAATTTTCCCCCAGACTTGAAAGAGACCTCTGCTCATCACAGCAGCCAGGCTCTGTTTGACTGACAGCCTTTCCTCACATGGGTCGTCCACGTCGGTTATCTTTGGACCGTGCTCCAGTGTTTACTGGAGCCGTGCAGCGCTGCCTCTGACTGTCCAACGTCGCTGACGCCTGGAAACTGTCAAACTGATTAGATGCAGCCATTCGTCCTGACACGAGTAGCACCTTGTACATGCAAGTGTTTGTGCACGTTGACATTTTGTGTGTTTGAATGTGTGTGTTTGTGTGCATCAAAGCTAGAAGCCAGTTTGCCCCGGTCAGCTTTTATTAAAGCATTCATCCTCTCAGGTTCGTCTTGAAAGTTTGAAACGTTTTGCTCCACTCAGTGCTTTTGTTTGGTGAGGGGATTATTGCATTGTAACAAGCAGCAAACTTTCAGCTCCTTTTATAGAAGACATACTTTATGCCTTTGTCATGCATGAGAAATAATGGCAGCAGACACGTAACACATGGGCCGTGCCATTTTACTTCAAATTGTGCGTGAGAAAAAAATGTATTTTGAGTGGCAGCTATTTTTAGAGCAAATGTCTACGCTAGTCTCAAATTAAGTTTCACGTTTAGCCCAAAAGGTCAAATCTGGGCTTCTCATGGGACTGGGGGAAGAAACACAATCTGTCATTTTCTGGGCAGATGAGACAAAAGCACGCTGGTTCACATCCAAAGACTTCTATTACATTTAGAAGGCCGTCCAAACCGAATTCTTCATGTAAATAAACTATTTACATCCACATTTCATGCATTTACGACCAAATGAATAACCACCTCTGGGACAGTCTTAACGTTTGAAGCTTTTCATCAGTTGTTGTCATGACTGGACATGCAACATTGTTCATGAAAACATAGCTTGCACATCATACATCATTCTGCCAGAATGTGATGTGCTCTCCTACTGCAGTTTCAACTTTAATACCAGGTTTTATGAAGGCCTGCCAACATCAATCCTAAAACGTTTGGCTTAATCTCTCAGAATACACAGATTATAAAGGCCAATTTATGAAATCACAAGCAGAACTATTTGTAATCGTTATACATTTTATTTACAGGAAAGACTCAAGGCCGCCCCGTTGCCCTCTTGAGCATAGCCAGTTTCGTGCCAGTTTCAAACTGCAAGTAGGGACAGCAACTGTGAGGCTAAGCTAAGGAGCTGCTCAGTGAGAAGAATTAAAGGCTCTGTCCAAGTAAAGGTATAGGAGGAGGAAAGAGAGGACTATTAACATTAGACAAGACAAAGGACAAAACCACACAAAAGATAAGAAGATGTAAAGATCTCACAGGTAAGAGTGTGAGAAGAAACGGCATTATCACTGCTGTATGGTGAAGCAAAGCTATTCTCTATTCTTGCAGGCCACGTTTGTTCAAGATTTGAGAGCAACCAGGGAAAATTTACATTTATGTGAGTGATGCAACCCAGTTTTAAAACTAAAAATTAAAGGCTCATAATTCAGCCTCGTGAAATGTACTCTTTCACGTTTAGCAAGGTGGTTGTGGTTTTTGAGATACCCCAAACCAAGGTAAATACAAGATTTCATCAGTATGTTTGTCCATCTTTGAAATGTACACACTTACACAAAAGCGGAAACTGAATTGGAAATTAAAAAGCCAAAATGTATGTATGTGTATGTCTGTCTTTAAATTAATGAGGCCAATCACCAAAAAGTGTCATTTATATGTACCAAAGACCATAAAAGTAGGTTATTTAACTACTCTTCACTTAAACCCGTGATGTCACCAGCTCCTAACATGTAATGACTCATATGGAGGAATTGGAATTTCTTTCCCTCCCATAGGTCATCTTGACTGTCATGTTAAACCTATTCCAGTTTGTAGCTCAGTGACAGCTGTAATCAGCATCACCACTGTACACAGTAAATAGCACAAAGTTCGTTTAGCTACAGTTCAGTTAGGTAGTTAAAACACTCTCAGCCGTGGATGAGCTCACTCTTCAGGAATCTCACCTCTTCGGTCTGTCTCGCTCTCAAACACACACACACACACACACACACACACACACACACACACACACACACACACACACACACACACACACACACAGCATCTCGCTGTGCCAGGGATGTCAACATCGTGCCAGAGCGAGACAAGCCTTCCTCAACATTCCACTCAGGAAGCGGTGTAAGGCAGATAACGAGCAAATGGGAAGGGCGAGCAGTGTGTAGTTCAGTGTGCACGCATTTGTATCTGTGCGCACATCAGCCATAAAATCTTGGATAAGAAACACAAGTGGCCATGAAGACTAATTAGAGTAATAACCACCAGGAAGTGCGAGATTTGTTTTCTTTGTGCATCTGAACATGAAATTAGTGGCGTTATCTCGGCCCCTCAGGTCTCCGGTCGCCATTCCTTTAATTGATCCCTGTAGAAAAACTTAGGTCAGAGGTCTGGCTCAACAGGTCAACAGCTGTGGGGCTGGTAGTGGAAGCTCCATTTTTAATGGTCAAAGCTAACATGAACTGTCTAATGAGTCGCCACCCACATCTCTAATTTGTCCAGCATTTCAAATAGTTCTGACCAATTATAACTTTGTAGGCAGGAGAACGGGGATGTCATCTTCTGACCAAGCTAACGAGCTAGCTGGCCACATCCATGGAAAATTCCACCAGAAAATGGCCACAAAAATGCTGAGAAGCACGGAAGAGTTTGGAGGTTGGTTGTTGGTTTTTTTGAGTTTTTGGAGGTCAATTTAAAGAAATAACAATGTCGCAGCCCAAATTCTTAAAATAAATCAGACAAAGTTAATGACTGGCTGCTTAAGAAAGTGGAACAACAAACAACTAACGAGTCAGATATTTCCCTTTGGAGTTGATGGAGACCAAATAAGAGCTAAAAAAAAGGAAATGCCCAGGTTTTTTAAAAATATTTTTCTGCCCCCTAGTGGCCATAAATGCATGTTTGATATATTAATATATTGTTGCATGAATAAACATTCCATACATAGTCATCTATTTAAGAAAAAACAAGCTGTCTCATCGAATTAATGTCTTTCTGTCGATAAAACATAAGTATACGTTTTCACCACCAGAGCACAGTGGGTGGTGGGGGTTCAGGTGGTCTCCTTCACCCATGGGTGGCTGAGGGACACTAATCGCCCTCCATGTTTCTCTTTGTGCAGCCTGTCAGTCTGTGCTTCATTAACTGTCAATCTGTTTCTGCAGATGTTTTGTTCTTCTGTCATTTTTAAGCGTCATTGCTCTGCACTTCCCTCTGTCACCTCTCCATTTCTGTCTCCCGTCGCCCTTTCACACCATCTCTCATTCCGTCTTTACACGCCCTGTAAGCACTAACATCAGCGGACTGAGGTGTCGCTGCATTGAAGTGTCTGTATAAAACCTCACCCATCCCTCCTTCCCACAATCCCCTCTGCCTCTCAGCCTAACCGACCGACGCAGAGTTTCCTGGCCTCGGTTCAGGAAATTGCCACTCCAAAGAAGGAGGAGGAGGAGAAGGAGGAGGAGGATGGAAACTTAGAGACGGCTGCTTTGCCTTGGATACAATAATAAAACACACACACACACACACACACACACACACACACACACACACACACACACACACACACACACACACAC
>JBBPCS010000917.1:13909962-13924655 GCA_037974645.1 Hollardia meadi | reverse complement strand
ACACACACACACACACACACACACACACACACACACACACACACACACACACACACACACACACACACACACTGCCTGCCTTTGTAATCAGGCGAACTGTCTGGATGTCTCTGTTATCAGGACATAGTGTGGGAAAATCTAGACAAACAAATGGACAAGGGAAGAAGAGGCATCATTTTGTTGGTGTTTCTCTCTTATTCTTGCTCTCCTTTCTTCTCCGAAGCCCCTTTCAGACATGAATTCCGTAACATTGCTGGCTCCAGCTATCTGTTGAAGTAAATGGTTTTTGGCATCACAACGCAGGTCTTCCTCTCCGGATATTTACGAAAATAGAATACAACATTTGGTACCAGGAGCAGTGGCATTGTGGGAGAACAGCGGTGCGTTGCAAAGTAAAAAATATCAAGAATTAGGAACGCAGCCGTCTCACAGGACAGGCGTTAACGAGCAGGGGTCGTGTTCAATTCTGATACGTATTGACCTACAATTTGACAGTGAAGAAAAGTTAAAAATGAAAATAAAAATGAGATGTTTTGTCAAGCATGTGACCAACATGGTAACCTGCCTTCACATTAAATGACACCCACCCCTCTCTCCTTGCTTCTGGTAATGTTTTAATCGCCTGTTTCACACATCTCTTCGCCTGTCATGTTATTTTCCTTTCCTGTTTCTCTTCATTCCCACTGTCTCTCCTCTCCTTCACTTCTCGGGATCATGTGGTCCTCAGCAGTGAAAGAAGACTTGCGTCTTTTTTCCTCTCTGGTGTTCCTCCGTACTGGTGACTCAGTCTTGCCTTTGAATAACAGAGTTCCCTTCTTCCTCTCTGTAAAAGCAGCCAACACAGTGCGTGTTTTCTCAGTGTGTGCACAAACTAACTCCTGATCCCTTCAACAAAGAGAGAAACAGAAAGGGCAGTGTGTGGCAGAGGCTTTCATTACGCTCTGAAGAATACAGATGTATAAAGATTTAATGTGTGTCTTACTGTAATGTTACTCATGAGTAGTCTCCTTAAGCTGGCTTGAACATTTCATCAGACAACCTTGATTCATCTCAATGCTCAACTTTGCACGACTGATTTGATCTCGGAAAGTTTAATCATCATCCCAACTCCAAGTCAGTAAAGAAAGATGCAAAAATACTGTATCTGAATGGGTATGCTAGGAGCTAGTAAACGATTTAATTAGTTATGTCACACAGAATCTCCTTTTTGAAGTGCTGTTTAAGACCAAAACTGCATCTACAAGAGTTTGAGACACAAAATAACTTTTTATATTATGAACAGGGAGGAATTTGGTGATGCTGGTTACTGGAAGTGCGCTCCAATCTGGCATCCAGCAGCAGCCATATTTGGCTCATCTGTTGCCTCTCTGGTGCCAACTGGGCTTCCCCATTCTCTATGTGATGAAAAACACAAGACCTTGGTTCATACTTGGCTTCTAAAAACTAGTAACACACATGCAGACAACCAAAGGAGAACCAATGAGTAACAAGTCTGTTTGAATATGCATGTATGCGTATATCATCTCTGATATACACGCAAAACTATAGCGAAAAACACAAAAAAGGGACACACACACACACACAAACAAAAAGTTAACTAATCCACTCAGAAAAAAACTAAATCACTCAATAAGCAACTTGCAGACATACACACACATACACACACTCACAAGCTCACGTAGACACACTGACACAATGACTGTGAAACCACAGAAAGCCAGAATACCCTGCAGATGACGAACATCCTCCCCTGCCATGAATACCCCTCTGAGCTCCATTTCTGTCAACACTGGTGTCTCCCCTTTTTTTCCCTCTAGTTGTAACCTGTTGGCAGCAGGTCGCTATGACAACACACGGTTGCCGTGACAATAGTGGTAAGGAGATTACATAACGTAAACTGTGGGTTTGGAGGCAGGATGGGTTTGGACACCGTACTGGGCTCTGGGACAACATGGCCGATTCACGCCAAGAGCTCTGATCCAAAATGAAACAGCAGAGGAAAAAAAGTTCCACAGAGAGAAAATGAGAAGCTGCTTTACGGTTTACGGGCATTATTAAAACTGCAGGGCCTGAATGTTATTTTTAACAGAGGTTGATTGTGAAATGAGAAATATGTTGGAAAATTGGTGTGAATATATGAATTTTAACAAAACTCACTGACTCATCACTCTAAAACTATCTAGAAGCAGACAAGAATAAAGTACAAAGTAGCAAGCAACCTGTCACATATTTCACCTCATGTACTTTATGCCGAAAAATGATTTTTGTGAATGGCAACAGTTGTCAGTGTGTCTAGAACAGCAACTATTCCAAGTTGAAAACCTCAAAACCAAAGTGCCGCTCAGTGAGTAACACGCACATCAAGAGCTTCGTCATAAGAACACTTAATTTTGATGTTTTAGCTTTCGTGTCATCAGTCAGTTGGTTAAAGAATGATGCAACTAAAAATGACTTTTGCGTGCAGCTTATTTGCCTTAAAGTACCTGTTGAAGTACACTAGACCATGATGGGTGAAGCAAAATTTGTTGATTAGGTTACTTTTGAGCACAGATGTTTTGTGCTATTAGGTTGTAGCACAATGAAAAATTGCTTTACTGCAACAAAGCGATGGCACTGTCCTTCCAACGTGATGTCATGGGATGGCTTATGAATAACACGTCACTTTTAAGGTCATTTCACGTGTCATTTCAGGTGTTTTAAGCTTTTCGCATGTCATCGCGTTTTTGGCGTTTTAGACATGCAGGAAACGGCGACTTTCGTCATGACTTTTGTTGTCTTAAGTCACATGACCTACGGTTAGGTTTAGGGGGAAAAAATGGGTGAAAATTTCACATATCTTATGTTACTCATGTGAAATAAGTTGAAACATTATGTAACTTAACTTACGGACAAGTACGGACAGGATGCGAACTCCGGGCTCCTGGGTCAAGGTCCACTGCTCGCTCGACCCATCCACCACCCCAACCTCTTCCAACTGCGGACTTTCTGGCTCGTCATACTACGTCATCTTACATAGTTTTCTCTCTCACATTCACACCTAAAAAGTAATGAAGAAAGCCTAATGCGGGCGCCGTTAAATGGCAAGCGAAAAGAAAAAAAAGAAGCATTTTTATAACACGCGAAATGACCTAAGACACTGCCGTATTATTCAGATTCCAAGCTGGTTCTTACAGCACAAAGTGAGGTGCATTAGGAAACAAGACAAAAGGAAACATGAGCAATAAACTGCCTCAAACATGTAAAGCAAGTTTACTCAAGCAGTCTTGGTAAATTAAAGATTATAAATTGCCATCAATCTTGGTGGTTTTAATGATTAGACCAACAATTTAGACCTCTGAACAAAGTTCAAATGAGTGTGACTTGAGAATATTTGTCATTTAGTTCTCATTTTCAAAAATGTTTTATTCAAGAGGAGTCAGTCAATTTCTCTGAAGAACACTTAAGGAAAGAATTTAGTATGTTTGCATATCAGGAGCTTGACAGGGGGAAAAAAGGCATGAGGAGTGATGTCGTCTGCCGCATGTGAGGGAATTCCGTAGGATGTAGGAGAATTTGTCAAAAGCCTGACAGGGAAACCCTATCATCCCATGAAATTCCTTCCACAGCCTCTTACCATACACACACACACACACACACGCACGTACGCACACACGGTGAAATGTACAAACATATGCATTCAGGAGGGCTCACACACGCATAACCACACACACTGACACGTACACACAAATGAATCCAAGTGGACCACACGACAGTGGATATATAGAGGAAAAACCTATGGAAAAAAAAGAAGCAGCCGATTAGCGAATGGGAACTTCAACACGCCCGCATGTCTGAGGACACCCCTATGGCCACGTGGTGCAGCCCAGAAGGGCGAGTGAGCCGTGTGATTTGTGTGGCTGAACACGCACGGGACGGGAGCAGGGGGAGCAGGGGTTTCCTCAGCCTGTCGGTGGAATGCCGCTGTGCTAATGGGGCTTCAGATGATGTGTGTAAATCTGTTCACGAGCCCGGCCATGCAGGCACACACCCTCATCCTCTGGCTCACACTGTCCCATGTCAGAGTATTGTATGATGCCTGGTGGCGGCGAGGATATGACGGCATGTTTTGGAGCTCTGGATGTGAAAACGATACCCCAGAGAGTGTTCTCGTTACCCAAATAGGCCTCAGCTGGCTGCTTCCGTGTATTGTCACCACAGGGGTGGGGAGGAGGGGAGGGGGGTACTGTAGAGAGGTTTGGCAAGGACTCCCCCAATGGATTCTCTTCAACTACTTGATCAGGAGGAAAAATATCAAACCACGGTGGGGAAAATGATCCCAGATGGCGTGAACTACAGTGTGTACTTTTTCCTTTGAGCTGACATGGGAAGTTGTGTCATGCATTGCTACGAAAGGTTTTTCCTTGAGCCTAAAAACAGTCATCGCAGAACAATCTGTGTCCTAATCACATAGCTGAAGCCTTGCAGGGTTTCCTCTGAAGGGTTCTGTGTAGACTCAGTGCTTAAATGAACATTTTGGTTTTTACACCATACCTGCAAGTCTGTTTGGTTTATTCTTTGTAAGAAAGACTCATCATTTTCAGTTTTTTTTCCAGAAAAAAGCCAGAGGGCACATGGTTTAAAATTCTAATTCCTTAGGTTGAAAATGGAAGCGTAAAGGCATTGGGATCAAAAAGAGCTTCATACAGTTCAACTATGTTGGAAGGCAAAAGTGTTTATAGCTGTAGTCAGACTCAAAGGACGGGTGAAAAGGAGTTTCATACAGAGGGGTGAGACGCAATAATTAAAGTCATTAAAGTTGGGCACACACTTTATGAGCCTAACCTGCAAGATATTCATAGTGTTGCACTCGATGCACACAATGCAAATGTCTCCAAACCCTTCTTATTTTCTCACCTCCATACACCTGACCAATGGCTGGGGGAAGTGGGCATGCTTGTGGGTTTCAGAAAGGCCGCTCAATTCCAACATTAGAAAGGTAGACTATACCAACACCTTAAAGTTCCTCCGACACTCATTCGCTGCCATCAAGGGGCTTTTGAGCGAGACACTTAACCTCTTAACCAATCAAGTGCAGCAGAAAGTGCACCTGAAATATTGGTTGCTAGTTGCATGGGAAAACAGTTTGCTGGCACAGTACAGTTTCTGAAAAACAGGGATTAGTTGAAATTTTGCATTTGATGTGTTGAAAGTTTACATCTCTTTAAGCTTCAATTTTCAATTTTATGTTGTGACAACACTGTGGTTAAGGTCTGGTTAGCTTTAGGCATAAACCCCCCCACTTGGTTGGGGTTAAAAGATCATGTTTTGCCTTGAAATTCCTGGTTTTGAAACTCTCCCAATGTGTCATTCAAAATATCCGCTTTAGTCACCACAAACGTGGCTAGAAATTACTGACGCGTCATTCAAAGTATACGCTTTTGGTGCCACTAAGACAGCTACACAATGTCCCCATCGCCCTGTTTGTTGGTTGAAGTGGTCCCGAACGGTCTTGCTTGGCAGCCATCTTGCTCAGGCGTCACGCCACCACCAACCCTGCGCCTACTGATGAGAAAATCAGCTCAGCTTTAATCTGGACGTAATATGACACAGATTGTTCAAATGTTGATGTGATACGTATGAAACCTACAAAACTAACATATCTGTGGTCTGTAGAGGCAACATTTTATTCTGGTAACTGGGCTGCTGCACAACTACATTAGGTATAGTAGGTGAAAGTTGAACTGGGAGGTCAGCCTGAAACCAAAAAATCTAATGGACAATAAAATACAGCAAAGGTTTATATTGTTTGTCATTCTTTACTCCTAAAAATATGTGTACAAGCGGTCTGCTTGTTTGGCTGCTCATGTTTCTTCTCACCATTTTCCAGATCTCAGTCATGAAGTTTTTGAGTAAAATGTTATCATAATTGAGAGGAATAACCCAAACTATTCGCACATTTTGCCAGTATTAAGCTATAAATGCAAAAGCATTAAGTACTCAGTGAAATTTCCCTGGATTAACAAAGTTTAAAAAGAAGAGTTGGGAGACAATCTGTGATATGGCAGCATCAGATGTGGGTGTGCCCACATGTGGTCTAGGTCTTTTCTCTCTCTTTCTTGTTAGTGGGGTAGCTGGCCTCAGGCCCAGAACCGTCTTGGTTTCTAATTAATTCACTTACTGGGTTAATCTTGTTCTGCTTCAGTGTGGCCTACTGTCCTCAGTTGACCCGCTCATTCATCAAATGTTCCTCCACAGCTAACGATCAAACTTCTGGAGTTAATTTGGAGGTTTCCATTGCTGGGTAGTGTTTTTTTTTTTTTTTCTTGCTTAAGTGCAGGGTATAGCAAATGAAAAGCCTCGCCTTCGTGCTACCATAAGTTCAACCATAACTTAAAATGTATATTTTCTAGTCCAGAAATATATCCATACCATGGCATATGGAACTGTTATTCACAATTTTGGCTAAACAGCACCTGTAAATAATTTAGTCAGGGAGTTGGAGTTACCAAATCCATAGAATTTAGGGTTTATATTTAATACTGGCAGTGAGTGAGCAGGTAAGTTTGCTTATTGATATGGTGTTGAGGGATGCTGTTACTTGTTTTGGTGACAGGATACCCTTTAATAACACTGTGGAACTCTCATTGTACTTCAGCCCTCACACAGTCCTTGTCCAGTTGCAATGTGACTTGTAAATTAGCTTGTAGGATGAAAAATTTGGCGCTTACCAGAATCATAAAACTAAACTAAAATAGTTGAGAATAGCTATGTTTCTAACATAACACTTAACATTTACTTCCATGGTTATACCTCAGTCAGTGCATCCGCTGCTGTGAGCTAAATGCGAACCTCAGCATGCTAACGTGACAATGCTAACATGCTGATGTTTAGCAGGTATAGGCCGAACGTTTGCCATGTTCACCAGCTTAGTTACGTGTATCAGCTAACATTTAGTTAACATTAGGGCTGTCACTATATCATGGTTTTATTATTGGGTTATTTTTGATAACGATCTCATCATGATATCGATAGAGAATTTGTTGATCCTGCAGACTGGACTCTTGTTGTCACTGCATGTTCTCACAATGTTTGACTATGCACCTCCTAATTTTCGTGACTATGCACCACTTTTGTGTTGGGGGGGCTTTTTATTTCAAGATGGACGAGTCTAAAGGTTTTGGTTTGTTGGTTTTTCTCATTTAATTAAATACAAAAGTGCAAAAAGGTATCTGGGCGTGACTTACAATTACAATACAACTGAGAACGTGATAACATGACAATACAGATTAAAGCAAATAAAGAAGTAACAAATTTAGCAATAAATATGTCTCAAGGATTTTAAAAAGACAGCCAATTTGTTTTTAAATGCTTTTAAAAGGCAAATTGTATAAGGGCAATAAAGTATATCCGTAGAATAGATATGAGGTTACAATTATTAACAATTCTTCTTCAACATTGAGGAGCTGTATAGCAGAGTGCGCAGCCATGTTTGATCCATGGCGTTTTCTGGTAACACTCATTGACTTCTTGCTTCCTCACAGAATTCTTTTTTGTACGCCCCCTGGCGTTTTGTAGAGATCTGTGGCATGAACGTGTCTCTGTGTGCTTGTCTGTGGAGGCCGGCGTCACAGTGTCTCGCACGCGAATAAACAAAGCTGTACTATTCAGCCGGAAAGGGACCAAATTTCATGCATAATAGTTGTGGAGACGTTTTTCTCAAAACTACAAATGTCAACGCTTTGTGCAGTGCGCTCTCAGAATACAGGGCTCCTGTCTGTCCCGAGAGCCTTTTCCTATTATTCCGTCTTTCTCTGGAATAACCTCCTTCCTGACGTCAGACAATCTGACACCATTAAGGCCTTTGAATCTAATTTAAATCTAATTTCTGGCCTTAAATTAGTGCTACTTTCTTTAATTACCTTTTTGTTGGGATCTCAATCTCAATAATCCTCTTAAACCTTATAGTTCATGTTTGTCCTGCCTACCATAAAACTGCAATCATCTGATAAAGACAGCATTTCACTAACTCCTGTTGTTTTTTGTTTGTTTCCCTCAAGCTGCAAACTCTGTGTTTCCATCTCTCCTTTTTCCCTCTCTTCCTCTCTCTTTTTGTTCAGGCTCCTGTTTGTTGGACCGTCGGTCACCCGGGAACCCCTCCCTCTCTCCTGGCCGTCACTGCCTCACACAGATGTTGGATCTTGATCAGCGCCCTCTTGGGGCTCCGTTATGGATCACTTATGTTTTATAATTAACACATATCTGTATTTATGTCATTAAAATTTAAATATGTACATATTCCGATGCTCTTTTGCGGGCTGTCCTCTACCAGGTCGCCATGGTGGAAAGGAGGTCGTGCGGCACAGGTGCCACTCGGCAACACCTCAAGCTGCTCTATCGGCCTCCTGAAACCACATTCTTTACATACAGTATGTTTTATAATCTACATGTATTGGACATTTTGTCACTGTAATTCATATATTCTGTGATTTTCATGGTCTATTCTGTACACACAACATCTATTGCATGTCTGTTCGTCTTGGAGGGATTCCACCTATGAGCCTTATGAGGGTTCTTCCATTTTTTTCCTGTTAAAAAGGAGTTTTTTGGGGGGAGTTTTCCCTTATGAATCAGGGGTCCAATTACAGAGGTTGTCATACACTTTATACACATACAGTAGAAAACTGTCAAACCCAAATTAAAACTATGTAATCTGAGTAAAAGTGAAAATCAATGACTATCCAACATAAAGTAAGACAGTAAAAAAAAACAAAAAAACAACAACCCTGTAATCAGTAATATCCGTCCAGTGACTGATCTTTGTCATGCATCTATGATGTGTTTTGACAGTATTATACACATGTAAAGAGTACCCTGTGGGTTAATTGGTGGGGGGGCAGTGGAGCAGCTGTCAGACAGTGTAAACTTTCCATGTTGGATGAGCAAACGTGCCTGACATGAACTTCATGCGGTGGAATGCAGAGAATGCTGATGAAACAGCTAAAACAACAGAGTGGAGATAGCATAATGGAAGACACGTTTACCAGCTTCAGTTCAGGTTCATCTGAAAAGGTCTGCGTGGCACCCCCACACACACACAAACACACACAATAGCTGTAAAGCACTTACACACACAAGCGACAACAAAGACACACACTACACTCCAGTGACAGATTGTTCACAGTCTTTGCACCCTGAGCACCCCAGTCAGAAGCACACATGGCCTCAGTGACCGCAGGAAGAGCTACGAGCGTTAATTCCTACCACGGCTCCATGGTGCTGCACATTGTAAGCGGATACGATTTATTGCAGCGAGGGGGGCCGAGCGTATTCTCCTAAAGCCACACAGAAACAGTGGGGCTCCTGTTTATGTGTCCTGTTAGAAGAGAAATGGCAGGGGCTTTACAGTGGAGCTAATAACAATTCCATCTCCCACACACACAGAATACAGCGTGGGAAAAACGCAGGCTGAGGGACCATAACACAAAGAGTGGCAGCTATTTAGGTGCATTTTTCCATTATGGATCCTCCAGTGTTGCTAATAAGCAGCTAATTATTTATTTATCTATCAAGGTTAACATTATTAATAGCATTTATCATGTCAAATTTCCCCACTAAATAAATATGTAATAAAAAAAAGTCAAGATCCAAGAGAATATATCCAAATTTTGCTACAGGGTGATGTTTGTGTATGTATATGATGCGCTATATAGCCTGTTTGGCCCAATACAACAGAATCTGATCAAGGTGACAAGTCAGTTGATAGCACACTGGAAGGTCCTGCTAAATTTATCCAACTGTTGTTTCTGATATTTCTCAAATTGTTGAGTGGATCTTATGCTATTCTGCATGTGTTGAAGTTACCCACAGAATAACTGAGTTTTGCTCTGCACTTGCCCGAGCTAATCTGTCAGTCAAGCAGTGAGTCCAATCAGTCAAACATCACCTTTGGTCTGCAGTTGTCAGACAGAGTTTTTTTGCAGGTGGTGCTAATCGGACAAAGTGGCAACCATTATGGATGACTGGACTAAAAATGCACAGCCAGTATGAACACCATACTTCACTTCTAATGTGTGGTTATTTTGACAGCACCTCTTATCAGGACTATGTGGACATACAGGTTGTGCTTGATTGACATGTCCTTCACTCTCCTGTTGTTGTTGTTTTGTTGCACCCGAGTGCATCCTGATCTTGAACTTTAGCCAAAGTCTAATTAAGTAGAATAGATGAAAACACCTGTGTGCATGCTCGCTCTTACTCTGCTGCTCTCAGGTGTTCCAATAAGCATCAAGTGCCGGTGGCGTGTTTGAGTATCTTAAGAGGGGGTTCGGACTGAAAATGAAGACGAGTTTAGAGGACAAGATACTTTTAACTACTTTCTAGCTTACATTTACTTTTTTAGACTTTGGCCTTGCCTGGTCTGCCAGTCTCAACCATTATTTTATTGTATTTTATTTGTATTTCTTTTAGCTCATGTGTCCTATTTTTATTGGTCAACTTAATTTTTAGTTTTTTATTCTTTATGTTTTTGTTACGTTTGCCAAAAACCAGTGAACCCAGTTGCAGACACGGTTCAGGAGAGAGTAAGCAGTCAAAGGGTTTATTGAAGGTTCTGGTTTGGTGGTGAGAGGATGTTGAAACTGGCAACTGGAGGTCGGGGATGAGATTCAGGCTGGCAGGGAAAATCTGTGGGGGCCACCGAGGGAATGGAGATCCAAGGCGGCAGGGACAGGTTATTGCAGGTAATTTGTTCCGGTGTGGTGGTGGAGGCTGGGGCCGAAGTCAGGACTGGGCAGAGCAGAGAACTGGATCAGAACTGGGAAAAGGTCTCAGAATTTGCAAAAAGTAATAGCTAAAGACTGGAACGTAGCAGGCGGAGACTACGATCTGGCAGTGTGGAGATGGCAGAGCTGAGTGTTTGAGGAGATCTTGATTAGCAGAGATGAGATGCAGCTGGTGGCTCTGCCCTGACTCCGGCACACCTGCAGACAATCGCACACCCACACACACAGAAAGAGGGGGAGATGGGGGAGGGGGAGAGAGGGAGCTCATGTGTATGACTTATGTTTTGCAGGGTTTGATCTGGGGAATACCTTTTCTAAAAAGTCAGAAGGAATTACTGAGGAATCTGCCAGTGACCTATACGTGTTGAATTAATCCAGCATGGTCCAGCACGAAACACTAGTTATCTCTGAATGACCAGTTGCCAGATCAATGTGTGCGTTGTACGATCGCAGGAAGAGAGAAACATATTTTCCAAACAATTTCTCTTGGGGATGGAGCCAAAGTACAGCAGCAATTCACCATACATACTGCAAAAGGTGGGAATTCTACAATGGCTGCATTTGTGTTGTGTTTGTGCTTGTGTGTGTAATGGCTCAACATATACACACATTGTACTACCATAGGTGTACATGTGTGATTTCCGTGCCCCTGGAGCTGTGCTTTCACGCCTCAGTGGCTTTAATTGAGTCCAATCATGGAGGGAGAGCCCCACTTTGACTCAAATTAGTCCATGACATTGTGGAAAGTGTGTTGGTTGGTTCAATAGACGCCTGTTTTCAGGAACGCCGGGGGGGTTGCAACAGGGCTCAGGGCACTGTCTGTCCGTCTGGAGGGGAAACACATGACCCTGCCAGCGCAGGAGTCTGCCCTGGTCGCCTAACGTTGATCTGTGCTCCAGATCAACATGTGATGCTATTTGTCAAGTTGAGTGAGATCTATTTAGAAAGAGGAAACATTTTTTTTGCAAAGTGCTTTAGCAATCAAGGACGTAAGTACAAAGGAGTCCAAACACATTATTAAGGAAAATTCTGTTTTTTTTTAAAGGGAATATGTTAGGGAGTATGAGAGTACACAGCAGTTACAGTTATTCATATGGTCTAAAAACAAATCTTATAATAAGAGTTTAAGTTATTTAGATTAAATATTCAGGCCTGCCCAGTCTACATATTTAAGTTTTCCCAGCATAGAGACATTTTTGGCGCACCGCAAAATGATAATTAAGAATGGAGACATCATTTCAACTGTTGCACAAGCAGAAAATTAAACCTTTTCTCATGATAATTTTCCCACCTAGCCTTTAATGCCCGGCCCAAAACGATCATTGTTGTACGTAGTCGCCCCCCCAAAGGCCCATTCTGAGTGAGGAAAAACCTGACAGCCTGTCTGGCTGCTCTAGTTGCTTTCCTTTGTGTTGAGTAGATATATTAGTATCCTATATTTTCAAAATGAACCTTGTGAGTAACATTTTATCATAACTGACTGTAATAACGGGCAAAACTACAAGCCCCAAGTAGTAAAAAATAGCAGAATTTTCCTTTAATTAATTTCTTTAAGAATAAAATAAAGTGTTTTTGTAGCAATACATATTCTCATTTATCAAGAGAAACATACTTGGAACCTATAGACCTTATCTAATACACAATTATCTGCTTATGTGCTTGGGGATTTCAGCGAAAAAGGCTGAAGTCTGTGCAGTACTCTTGATGCCTTGAGGAAGTTATGCAGCAGCGAACACTGAAAACAAGAGACAAGCGCAGTTCTGCCCATGAAGCCTGAATGTGTGCTTATGATTACCTAACTCGCAAGGAAAGAGACGTACGGTAAAAAAAAATTTGCTGCCAAGAGAAAGCTTTTCAAACGTCTCACCTTTATCAGAAAAATAACACTCTCACGATACTGAAAAGATCAAAGCTGGCCAAGTATCAGCAGAGCCTCGAGGATTAACCTTCTGTTTTCTCAGAGATTTGACCCAACTTTCATACCCTGAGATCGGTGTTTTATTTTCCGATGTAGTAAACCTAAAATATACTTCCCCGATGCGACTTGGCTCTTTGCGGGAAGGTCAGAGGTTCAATTCAGCTTGACATCAGCACTCCTATCCACTGCAAAACCCTGTTTTCGCCCCAGAAAAATGAACTTCCTTCACCTCTTGAGTATGAACGCTATGCAAGAGGAAGCCAACGTTTGGTATTACAGCACTGACAGATGATGCAGAGCAGGTCGGTCCAGATGTACAGACAGACACATCATCGGGGACTCATCGCATGGATATGTTGGACACCTTGTAAACAAGAGAGGCATGCTAAGAATGGGAGCCGAGAAAAACAAGTGCTGCACATTCAGTTATATTTACATCATTGGGTGGGTGGGTGTATGGGCGCGAACTGGAGACCGCGCTGCCCGGTTGCTACTGGCTACCGACTCTGACTCCAAATGACGTCACCAGTGTAAGATGGGAGCGCTCTTATCTGGGATATTTTGGCTTCACTTTTGTACAATGGGAGGACACATCTTCCATCTTTATTGATGTCAGTGGTCTGGACGAACAGAGCCTGATGATGACGAATGATGACCCAGACACTCATGTTCACTTCCTGATTGGGTCTCATCAGCCACTACAAGTCGTTCTCTGATTTGTCACATCCCTAACATGTTACCCTTGTTTTTTGAAAGACATCATCCTTGACTACCAGTGGATAATTCAACATTGATAAAGAATTACTAGCGTTGCTGATGTTCTTGTCTATGCTAGCAGCTGTAAATTCTGCATTTTTAATGTCCAGATGATTGGCCTGGATCAACGTCAGCGAAAGACTAACTTACATTCACATGTGGAAGGAACAAAAACAAAGATGTTTATGCATGTTGTATTAATGTCTTGAGTGAAATTACTTGCTCAAACTACCCACAAATCGTACATCCTTTGGCCGATTCACATCAGCATTAGTTTTAGGAGCATTAGTTTGAAATCCCACAGGTCCACTGTCTTGAACTCTCATGACACACACAGCCAAGAGCATTAATCTAAAAGCCACACAAACTTTTAGTCTTGTCAAGAAAAGATGACCTATAACATCCACCTCTACAATACTTATTGAGGGACCTTGAGGACCCTCTTAATTTATGTTTTGCTTCGGGTTCTTTGTTTTCTGGATATTGTCTTTGAAAGGAAAGGCCAAAGTGTGCAATAACAACATTCTCATGAACACATTCTTTCAACAAGTATCGACCGGCACACCAAAGAACACACAGAACACATCAGACTTAGACGCCGGTGTTTGCAGGAAGCCATGAAGATAAGCGGTGTTGAATAAAGTCAATCATTTTGATGAGATAATGTCTGAGGATTACATTTGCGAGATGTTCAGTGAGTAGCAATGTAATTGTTAAAAATTAATCACACGGACTTTAATTTAGACCTTTTACTCGCGCCAGGAAAGTGAGCCGGCCCACAGGGATTAAGTAATTACAGCTAACAGTTTCCCTCAAGGCTTGACTAAGATAAGATTTCAATCTGTCTTCTTCTTTGTGTCTATTCCTGTGGAAATATTCCCTCACTCAAACAGGACTAAGTGTGGATTTTGGCACTCTCCAGCAGCTAGGAGGGTGGGCGTGGTCAAAGGTCAAAGGTCTCAAGGTGAGAGCTGGGCCAGGGCTGACACCAAACCTTGCTGTTCACTCATGGAATTTGTGAGAAAGTGAGGAAGGATGAAAGACAGCTTGTTAGGGGCTAGGGAATGAATGTAGTGCCCATAAGGACAGTGAGAGAGGGCGGGAGGAAAGAGGAAGAGAGAAAGCAGAGAAGTAGGAGAGTTACAGAGAAATGATCTTAGACAGATCTGTAAACATCACACCCTCCTTACCACACACACACACACACACACACACACACACACACACACACACACACACACACACACACACACACACAC
>JBBPCS010000917.1:13883260-13905843 GCA_037974645.1 Hollardia meadi | reverse complement strand
GTAGGGTTCTCCTTTGATCTGAAATATTTGAGGTTTTTGTCTGAGATCACAGAATTCTTTGAATGACACATTTTACTGCAGAAAATTCCATAAGTTCCCCATTATAAAAACAGACGCATGGCCACTGTGACCTGACCCTGGTGTTTAAGATGCGGTAACTGTTGGTGGAGCTAAGGTCAAAGTATGGTAAATACAAAGCTGCTGAGATACTTGAGAGAAGAGTGTTCTTGTGTGTTGTGTGGGTCCTATGAGGAATTAAGACTGAGGATAAAGTTCATAGAGTGACAAACAGAATATAAGATCGGAAGATGAAAAAGACAAGGGGTTTGTAACAGAAGAGAAAGAAGATAGAAAATAAGAAAAATAAAAGGCCCTCACTTCAACACTTACTCTTTCAGAACCACGACTGCTTTTTGTTTAAATATCAAAATCCTTCTTCAGACATGAGTCACAGTGGAACTAAAAGCAGGAATAAATCACAAGACTCCACGCAGCAAGAATTAACTGACTGCACATGGTTATGACTGGATGAATAACTCCAGCTGTAACTCATGACTCGCTGAATTATAATTAAATCACTCTCCATTATCCCGAAGGGGGAAGGCTGAATGGGAGTTGGTCTTATGGCTCCACCTAGTGTCCTGTCTCGGAGTAACACGGTGTTTCTTTTTATATAATTATTACTGACATTAATGCCCTGTGGAAATAAAACAGGGTAAATCTACTTAATTACAGTAAGTTACCCATCAGGTTGTACAAACGTCAAATACACATTAATTTGACCTGAACTGTGGACTCACTAGCACTTACATTATCAGCTGCTAAAATCTCTGATGAGGGGTCACAAGTAGATCCTGCTTAATTTTAAGAAACTAAGGGTATATAACACAGTATAATTATGTTGATATACATTTTATCGATGAGGTGGTAGGTTTTCCTCTCTTTGGTCACTAGATATCTAAAACCATTTGCAATAGACTCTTCAGTTTATTAACTGCACTTGCAACTAGCCTTTGTTTCATTAAGCAGCAATTAAACGTTTTCCAATTAATGCATCTCAACAGGCTGCAATTTAAAATTAAGAACTAATGAAGTTTATGACACAGACATTTATGGACTTAATGAATCAACTAATTAATGAATTATCATTATCAACAGCATGCTTTTTACAGAACAGCCATCTCTAAGATGCATTGCAATCACACTAACAGACCTATGTCATATGAGGATAATGTACACTATGCCTCAGTCTCACACTGTAATTTTACAGTTTAAAATCCTCCTACAACACTTATTTAATTTTTGCCATTGATTGAATATCAGAAAATTATTTGTGATAATAATTTCAAGCAACAGACAAGAACAGGACAAATAGATAAATAAAGATTGACTGCTTACAAAGGTTTGCTGCGGTAGTCCAGCTTGCTGAGCTCCAGGGATGCTCATGGCTCCAGCAGTGGCAGTAGTACCCATGGCTCCTCCAGCTGGCCCAAAGCCAGCAGATGGTCCAACCCCTGGACCTGAAAGTGGTCCAGCACCACCAACTCCTGCTCTAAAACCAGCACCAGCACCAGCACCTCCAACACCCCCAGCTCCTCCTCCAAAACCAGCACCAAGAGGTCCAGTCCCAGCTGTAGCTACAGGTGCACCCGCCCCAGGTACAAACTCTGCCCCTATACCACCAGGTGCACCTCCAGCCCCAACACCAGTTCCACCCTTCCCTCCTGCCTGAACCAGAGCCATGTCTTCAGGCAGCATAACATCTCCGACCCCCAGGGCCTCATCCTTGTACTTGCGGACGTACTGCTGCATTTGTTTAACCTCGGCGGGGCTCAGCTCATGGCACTTGGACGGATCCTGGTCATGCTCGGGCAGCTGGTGGGCCATCTGCTGCCGACGGTAAACAGCTCCCTCTGTACCGGCCACCGGACGTTTCTCTGGTGGGAGCAACTCAATGTAACGCACCGCCTGGGAGTCCGAGGAAAAAATACAAGAAACCGTTTAGCTCAAATGGGATAAAGAAAGATTGTGTGAAGGACAAAGATGAGAAGAGTGCACAGAGAGAAACTGAGAACCAATCAGAAAGAGTGTAAGGGTAAATATTGAAAAAAAGCTTTTGAAACAGAGACTTGTGGTGAGAAAGGCATTCAAAATAAGGGTCCTCAGATACAATAGTAGCCTAAACAAACAAATACAAGGCGTATTACCAGAGTAAATACTGAAGTCAGTCATTTTTAATGTCCTATACTAAGGCAGTTATCATCAGTCGGTAAAATCAAGTTCAAAGTCATAACATTTTAAGGAGTTTTCAGTGCTTTTTATAGTTATTTTGCCAACATTTCTAGATTCTAAGATATCAGTATAATGTGTCTCAAACCTGAATACTGTATATTAAATTTACAATCATATGAAACAGACAAAAAGCAGCATATCATCATTCAAAGCTTCAACCTCAAAATGTTTCTTATGTGTGCTAGATAAATTACTAAAATAATCAATAGATTATCAAAACATACTTTGTTAATCGTTTTAGCACTAGTTTGAACTCTTACCAGATACTTATTGGCTACTGGTGGTGCCCATTCGTAGGTGACAGACTTCATTGGCACATCTTTGGGGACTGGTACCACATTTGCGGACGTGGTGCTGAGAGAAAGCGGCACTCTGTTAGCCTTGACAGGTGTGACACTGGCTGGTACAGCCTGAGCCGGAGCCGGAGCCGGAGCCGGAGCCTGAGCCGGAGCACTGCTGGGTGCTGAACCTGCAGCAGCTCCAGCAGGCTGTACAGAACCAGCTGTAGCAGAAGGGGGCACCACAGTGGAAGAAGCACTCGGCGGTACAACGTAGGCAGTGGCAGGGCTGGGCAGAGTGATGGTCATCATGTTGCCCTTGTAGCTGGGGATGCCGTCCTTCTTCAGCTTGGCGATGAGGCCGGTGTATTTGGTGTCCTCAAACAGCTTGCCTACCTTCTTGTTCTCCTCCGAGTTCATGTGCACGTTGTGCTCTGTGAGGCCACATTTGCAGTTTCGGCAGATTTTTCTACAGAGGAGAAGGAAAGGAAAATATTTAGGACTTGAGTTTTTCAAAGACTGTTTTGCTCTGATTTTGCATGCATGTGTTGTAGATGTACATTATTTTCTTGAGCTTTATTATGTAAATTCCTAAAAAGTGATTTATAAAATGTATTTATGATTTCATGTGGAATATTCTACATGTTACATAAACACACGTTTTATTAAGCTATTGTGGAAATGTGTTGAATAAGCCTCTAATCTTATACTCTCTTAACTGCATTGTATTTAATCCATTTAAACAAATATGCTTTTCTTTCAAAATGTTTTGATTAAAACAACCACAATCTGCTGGAACTTCGCTACAACACTAAGCTAACACAACAAGCTCAGTGTTCACATATCTGCATTTTTCACATGCCTCAACACAACCTGCTTCATATTTGCAGAAACTATGACATAATTTATGACTGCTCAGCACGCTCCAGCATGGCCAGGCCCACAGATTTCTCTCAGCAGTGTCAAACTGTTTAAACCAAGTTTGAGTCTTGTAGATGAGAACAAACAAACTTTTCTCTTTAAAGGGTGATTAAAAAACATGGCGACATAAATTGTTTGTTAGATATTGTTGAAGAATAAAGTTGAAGTAAAACGATCATTCTCTACGAGATATTTTTAACCCATAAAGACTAATTCTTATTAAAATCCTTACCTTTCACTCTGGTGATATTAAAGGGGCCCTGTGTAGTTTTCTTGTAAACAAACCAAAGGTATGTACATACCTTTGGTTTTAAGCATAACTTATACATTCAGTGTTACTCATCAAATCTCATTATGCATCTTTGAGGTTTAACAAATGTGTTGGTTACATTTCCTTCCTAATAAAACATTTGCAAAGCCAATTTCTTTTTATTTTAAATGCAGAATTGTTTACATCTATAAGAAGAAGAAGAAGAAGAAGAAGAAGAAGAAGCAGCTTTATCAGTCACATACAATCATATGAAGTACAATGTATTGACCCATCCTTGAGGAGCAGTGGGCAGCCACTGTACAGCACCCGGGGACTTGGGGGAACTCCAGAGCTAAGCCAGTGTCTTGCTCAAGGGCACTGACCAGAGTCTAACATACATGTTTGGATGATAGCTTGCAGTCTTCTTCTTCTCTGTTTTCGCTGGCACACTGCCGCATATATTGGCATCTTGTGTTACCACTACCTGATGAATGCATCAGTGTGACACCATTGGTAGGACTGTATGATACATCACCTGTGTGTGCATGTGCATGCATGAGACAAACCAGTTGGGCACCCTCTTATAACAAGCGCAAAAAACAACAACAAAAAAACAACAATAGCTGCGACCACGTACGTACATGCAACCACGTTTCAGTTGCTATAGCATGGGAGCAACTCTGTCGACCAATAAGCTAATGGACCCACAGAACGAGATACAGAGCTGCTGGTCGCAGCTCAAAAGTGTTACTTTCCCCTGATGTTCCTTTTTGTTATCAGGCTCTCCCATGTCATCACTCCCTTTTCGCCAATTGGTATGAATACAAACACACACCTTAACAGACACACACTTGACCTCCATGCCAAATTTCAGCCTCCGAGGGCGAAAATTGGAGCAAGTTTTGGAGTTGAGAAAAGCCTTAAACTAGGTGGAAAAAAAGAAAACCATTACATGCACACAGCATTCAAACAAGGTCTATATATGTAGTATACAGTATATACCCTATAATAAAATACTGTAGATCCCTACAGATTTAACATGGTTTGGTAAGTAAGGCCACTGTCTGACTGTAACAGTACAACATTCCTGGCTGTATGTCAGACACATTAAACACACCACCACTGACCCGTGGTGTGGGCCTTTGTGCTGGTGCTGTGGTGGGCATCAGAGCACCTGGTGCTGTCTTTAGGAAAAACTAGCCAAGTGTGGATGATTGTCCAGACAGAACAGTACGTCATGAGCCACTGGTCCAAATAAATGCACATGTTGTGACAGAGGCAGAGAACCCTGGGTAGCCAGGCTGCCCTTACGCTGTCCCAGTCCCATGTTTGTTTGTTTTTAAAAACAACATCGTTTACACTAGATGTCGGAATCTGTAACTGTACATCCAATTTAAAGGAAATAACAAATCTGGAATGGATCGAACTAACTATAAAAAGTTAGTAATTCCAGTTGCTCATCTTTGAGCATCTTCGGAGAGACGTGGCTTGGAGGACATTTAGTGGATTCAGAACGTGAAGCACCCATGAAGGCTCCACCCTCCCATTCCCAGCACTAATCAGCCCTAAAGTAATTTACTCCAGACTTGCACTGGCCTGATATTAACCTGATGGGACGTGGGACTTGAAAATAAACATGAAGAGCGGCTGCGCTCAGAAACAGCTTGTTCCTTTTAGGCCTTGACTCCCGCTGCTATCAGCGTATTTTTTATGAAGCAAAGACGAAAGTGATGTCATTGACCAGTCTGCCGCATGAATGGAGGTTTTATTTCATCATCTTGTATTATTCCATGAACAATGTGCTGGATAACCATGTTTTTCTTTAATGCCCTGCTTCACTATCATATTCAATCTTACCTGGCAGCTGCCCAATAAAACCAGTTTTATACCAGTCAGCTGCATTTGAGGGTTCAGGGCTTTGCCCAGCAGGCTCCCTTTGACCGTGGTTGCTGCTCATTTACTTTAAATATCCAAATGTCTTTTGTCTAGACACAGGAAGTCAAGGGAATGATACTGACTTGTAGCTGTCAAACTTGTCTCTGTGGAGGTTCTGTGTTGCTTGACAGGAGCTGTACAAACCTCCAGAAATGCAGCTCGAAGCCTTCACACTTGTCCTTGCATTTCAAGCAGGCCGCTCCGGCGCCAAACTCGTGCCCGAGGGTCATCTGAAAACAGAGCACACGAGGGGGATTACAAATGCAATCACAGTTTTGTTCTGAGTGCTCAGCCACTCAAAGCAAATGCAGAACGTCCTCAGGGCAGGGCATGTCAGATTTCAAGAGGCTGTTATTTGCCCTGAGAGGAATTACAAAATAATTAATTAACAAGGTGTTCTGGTGCTGCAGACAATGGACCCAACATCACTCTTCAGGATATATAAAAGAAATAATTTTTGACAATATAACTTTAGTTTAAGGGTATTTAGAGTCACCGTAAGATGATTTGTGACTCAAAGTAAATACTTTCCTTTTTGCCTATGGAAATATTTCAGCGACATTTCTCTTAAAGGGAACAGTTCAACCCAAAAATTCAAATTCAATCATTATCTACCCACCTTGATACTGATGGAAAGGCAGGTATAGTTTCTTTGTCCACAAAACATTTCTGGAGCTTCACAGCAAAACAGTGTTGCAGCGTTCGCCTGAAGAAGCCGCAGACTTGTTTTACAACGCTGACGCTCTATACAGCTGATCTGGCATAATCCCAAGTCCCCTGAAGCCCCGAGACCCCAAATTGATTTGAAAAGACGTTATTTACACCCGTTTTTAAGCCGATAGCTTCACGGTACCCACTAAGATGAAAGCATCAGCACAAACCCCCACTGTGAGGATTTCGGCTTATAAAAGGGTGTAAATAAAGTCTTTTCAAATCAATATGGGATCTCTGGGCTTCCAAAGACTTGGATTATGGCAGATGAGCCGTACGGAGACATTTTTTCTTTACTTTTTAAAACAAGTCCCCAGCTTCTTTAGTTTTAGAGAATGCTGCAATGCTGTTTTGCTGTGAACGAAGAAACTTCATCTGACTTCCCATCACGACTAAATTTTCATTTTTTCCCCCTCCATTCTGTTCCTTTAAATTCCCATAAATGCATTCAGGAATTTTATCGTTTCCAGTTTTGTAGCTGGTGTCTCTGTGCTGCTCTTCTCTCCTTATACATCTGCATCCTCCTGCACGACTTCAGTGTCACACAATGCTCATGTCCACCTTAAGCCATCACTGCTGCTTATGACCATATATGGTCAACTATTCAATGTTGTTGAAAGCCTCGTGGGATCCCAGCAGACACCCCCTTTGTCAGAGAGATGTTTTTGACCCACAAGACACTCAATACTGAGGAATGCAGATGGTGACGCCCAGCAGAGCTGTGATGCTAATATTACTGTAACAATAACTGGTGAGACTTTCCTCCCCTGGGAGCTGTCGAGAAGCAGAAGAATGTAGTGAAGTAGCATGATTTGATATTAGAGCTGATATTATTAGTCAATTAATTAAGTTGTCATCCATTAAATGAATCACTAATTTGATTTTGATTTCAGCTACTCACATGACAGTAAACTGAATATCTTTGTTGAGGAACATCATCCTGCAGTCCTGTTTGTTATGATATAAAGTGGCGAACACAGTAAATCAATCAAGCAGCATAGATAGAATTTTTGAAGTAATTGTTCAGCTCAGTTTATTGTGGTCGTGCAGTGAAAGACTGAAAGTTAAAATCCAAGTTAAAGACCTTTCATCTCCTCTGACTTCGAACCTTAATCACACATCAATACACTTTCATTCTAAGTTCTATCTACTTCATTTCTTTAAAATGGATTATCCCATTTTTTTATCCTTTATGCTGTATTTTTGTTTGTATTTTGATGCATTATGTAAAGCACTAAAATATTGAATATGGTTTATGAATGAATTTGCACGACAGTGTTTTGAAACCATTTAAAAACATTCCTTTTTTGATGGAATTAGTTTGGGTTTATGATAAAAGTGAAGCAGCTGATCGGTGGAAATATCAAGTCTTCTTTTTCCCTGAAAAAAAAAAGCCTCAGGCACAATAAATAGGATAATTTCATTTCTTTCTTTCTTTTTTTTTCCAATGACAACCTACTGGACTGGTACAGAAAAAGCCCCTGGACACATATCAACACGTTTGTAATAATGTTAAGATCTGTGCAGCCTTGAGTTGAAAATCTGATTGTAGGTCTGAATACGTCAAATACTATCAAATGCAGATATCGAATAATTTTAAGCATGCGGTATTGAAAAAGTATCCAAGTGTCGAAACTTTTGACAACCTCAATCTTGCTTATAAATTTTGTGATCTGTCAATTTGCATAAAAGGATCCAAACCCCACAAATGCAAAAGCAAGTGTTTGGATTCGAAGTGAACCGGTGTTCACTACTTGTTGAAATCTAAATATCTGTCGCAGGCACAGTGAGGACGGTTAGCCATTTTTGGCTGAGGTCATTCAGAGAGTGTGACTTCTCTTTTGAGCCCCAGTTTCACAAACTGCATTAGTGGCTGATTTGTGACTAAGCCTGCTGCTGGTGATTAATTCTGGTGACAACGCTCTGCAAAGAGTTTGTTCAGACACAAAGTATACAGTTCAGGTCTGATGAGTCAGAATTATGAGTCATTTGGCTGCAGCAGACCTGAGCTGCAGCTGTAATGACTGGCTATGGAGCAATTTAAATTTCAGCAGGCCACCAGCTCTCAGACCACGATATCTTGTTTCTGCAACATCAATATCCAAAACATCTTAAACTGTCAAACTTAAGTGTAATTTTAGTTGTCTTCACATCTAATGCAGTGCAAAGTGCCTGCAGCTGACAAGAGAACAAAACTATGTGCATGAAGAATGTCATACATTACGACTTCACACTAGCAGCTGTTTAAGTTTTGTTTCATTTCACAGTACATCATGTAAAATAGCAACACACGCTCCTCTGACCAAAACTTCCTTCCTTTGAGTTTCTGATGAATATATTCAGCTATGCAACATCATCAAATATATTGGTAATCTATTAGTCATTCGAGTCATTTTTCAAGCTAAAATGTCAAACATTTGCTGGTTCCAGCTTCTTACATGGAAGGATTTGCCGCATTTCTTGGTAATTTATGATAGAAAATGATATGATATGATGATGATGTGATATGAAGATGTCACTTTGGGCTCTGATGAGCATTTTTCACAATTGTTTGACATTTTATAGACTAAAAAATAAATCCATTAATTGTGAATATAACCAGCAGATTAAACGAATATTGAAATTAATCGTTAGTTGCAGCCCTACTTGTGTGAACTGCTTGCTCGTCCGTGACAGAGAAAGCTCAAATGTATTTGAGCAAAGAGAGGATTCTGTCATTCCTCATCCTGTTTCCTCAGTCCTTGCTTATGGCAACGTCAACAACCGTTTAGATGTTTACAGAAGAATGTGACTCAAGATGAGGTCAGCACTCAGTCACAACTCATTACCTCAGCACTCTTTCCGCAAGACTGAATGAGCTTAATTGAGCATAACATTACACAAACACACAGGTTACTTTTCTTGAAATGAGCTGTTACAGTTCGACAGTAATTACGACAGCCTCTCACTGACTGAGGCGCTCCCAGTGACCTGCAGCCGCGTCTCCACCAGGAGTTAAAAGCAGATTACAGACGGGGTCTGTCTGGGTCATCCAGCTGCTCAGACCCACTTTCCAGCAGCAGTTTCCTGTATGTACAGTATAAACAAGTTTCCTGTGCTCTAATGGAGGAGACTTTAAGCGTCACAGATCAGCAACTAGCAATCAGAAGAACAAACGTAGGCTCTATTACTGGCTGGTAAATGCCGAAAAAAAAAGGATAAAATAATATCTTGTAGAAAGATCCTGGATAGTACACAATGTGGGTAGCAAACTAGTTTCATGACACACAAGGAATATGGGCATCATCGTGTGCTTCACCTAATTATAATTGTGAGTTTGCCTCTGCATGCAAAGCAAGAATTACCAGAAATAAGCTGGAAACATTTGTGTTTGGTACGCATAGACAATGCGATGCAGACAAGATTTTAACTGAGAGTTTCATGCACAGCTGACTGAAGCCAAAGTGATGACAAATTAAAGTTGCAGCTTATTGAGTGACGGATGCAGCAATCTACACTGTCCTCCCACTGCTGCCAGCTATCTGCAGGTCTGTGCAAGGGAACAGGCAAACGCAGAGGACATGGATCAGTTGTGTTACAGCGCGGATCACCATCAAGACCTGCAGGGAACATGACCCCAAGAGGGCCACCAAAAGAGATAATTTGCAGTGTCACTCCAATCTACTTTATTATAGGTTCTGGATTGAGCTGTGCATGATTATAGACTAAATTGAAGAATTCCAACATGTAAATTTCATTACACTGTGATTATCCATGGGCCATAAATGGACATAGCAGAAGGAATCCAATGTGTTCAAGAAATCCAATGAATGCAACGTGTGCCCAGCATTGATGTGCATGTGAATTAAACCCTCTGATCTCGAAATGAATGAATATGAATTGGACTGACAGTGTAGTCTAATCTAAATGTAGGCTAATCCCTGTCTGGGACAGCAACACCCACACTTTCAGAGACCCAGCTTAACTTTAAATCACATAGCAGACTACATAACTTTTCCTTCTCGCTTGTATGACCGAATACAAACCCTCTTAATTTAATATCTTCTTGATTAAATGCAGCTGTGCAAGTTAATTCAATCAACATATTACTCTTTGGTATTTTAGCATAAGGAACTGGCTTGTATTTTACTGCCATGGTTAATTTTCTGTTCCGTGCACAATATTAATGCCAAACTTTACAATGTCTCCTATTGTTTTGGTAAGAAAATAAAGAAAAGTAACTTTGTTAAGAAAGGGTTAGGGTTGTGAGCCAGTCGACAATGTGCTTGTTAACATCAACCAGCTATTGTTGTTACGTTAGCTAGTTATTTATATACTTTACATCGAAACATCCTCGAAATGAAAGCCGAAAAGCGTACAGCCATGTCTGCCTCTGATACCGTAACTTTTCTCGCCACCTGCCCAGTGTTCGGCACACCTTTTCAGGGCGTTCCCCGTCCAGTCCGAGGGTACTGGGAGGGTGGGGGGGAGCTTACCTTCTTTACTTCCTTCTCTATCTCCATTTTGGCGTCTGTCAGCGAAGAAGTTTACTCGGTCCAGACGAGGCGAACAGAGGAGCCGGAACCCAAAACAGCTGCCCAAAACCAAAAACTGGTAGAAAACGGAACAGGGAAAAAATAAAACAACCCGGTCTCAATCTCCGCCCGGAAAAAAAAGTGGTTTCCGGTCAGAGATTTCAAAATAAGACCTTTATTCGCAACGGCAACAAGCAAGGTATGAATATTGAAAAATGAAAATGATTGTATGTGAGACAAAAGTAGAATGAATAGGAGACAAACTGTGTATGTGTAGACTTAAGAATATAATATAAAACTATAAAAACTTGAAGTTTTGAGAGGTGCAAAATGTGCACATATTCATTGTAACTTGTAAACTGCTAAAAATATTTTAATTTAGATGGGTGTGAATGCTATAATACATAATTTTTTTAACGTGCCTATTTAGGACCAGTAGCCTAAAGACCAGAAAATCAAGTCACTGCAGGATTTCACGTAATCCATGTTTTTAACGCTCCTTTGGTGGTCTAATAGCTTTACATTATAAGTTTGATCGCCAGAAAAACTGACCAAAGTATCAAAGTAGCTTTGTTAAATCTAAATTTGAAGAAGCTTTTACTAAACATCTGCTACACCATAATAGAAATCACACTGCTCCAGAAATGTTCAGCAGGTTAAAAAAAAAAGAAGCTAATTAAATGTGAAACAGTCTGCACCATATCACGCTTATTATCCAAAATGCCTTATAATTTTTCCTCTCGTTCATCTATTTACATCATAGATTTACACAGAGAGAGATGGGAGTGAGCTACCATGCAAAGTTCAGTTTTTGCCTTTTATTTTGAAGAGAAAGTGCTTACTTCCTGGAAAATATTTACGTCCTCTCTCGAGCTTGACGCGGTTTTCACTCTAGAGGTCCCGTTCACTTTTCATTGATTTTCAAGGCGGCACTTGCGCTATGATGGATCTTCATATTGATCAATCGGAACAGAGAACGCGGGCAGTAGAGCGCAGGAGGACCAATCAGAGAGCAGAAGGGGCGTATTCCTGTCATAACAAAGGATATGAAATAATTTTTGACGGATTCAACCTGCTGTAGTTCTGGTTCTAAATTAATTTTTTTCTTCCCAAGAGTTTTCTTTTTATTGTATAGATATGTTGTGAGTTTTTTTTTTTTAAAGGAATGTTATTTTAAAAAAAAGAGAGAGATTTAAATAAATGTGGTGAAATTTGTCTTTGTTTTAAAAACAGTTTGTGTCTAAATGCAGTTGCACACACACACACACACACACACACACAGGCACAAACCACACACACCACAGCCAGTTTGTTTTTGTGAGCTGATGTTTTGTATGGAGACACATGTCAAACAGATGCTGTGTTGCCTCAGTGGCAGGAAACAATGTGGTTAGCAACTTCCTCTGTGAACTCCTGCTGACCAGTTCAAATGAAACAACAGCGTCACACCCTGACAGCTCAGATGGTGGTTTCTGTTAAGGATCCAGGTCGAATGGGTGTGGATGCTGTTTGTCAGCAACACTCTGCTTCACTGGGATGCCTGATCTATGCTGTATCTGTAATACAACATCTAGTGTAGTGTTTTAGCATCTATAAACTTTCAGACATCTGTTTTCCTTATCAACAAACCTTATCAGCTTGAACCACAAAGTGCGAGTATGAGGAACACACTGCGGGTGGATATGGATTTTTAGTCTGTGGAGCCTGGAGGTATTGTCAACAAATTAAAAATGTAAAGTCCCTACTTTTAAAATAAATACACATAATATTTCTTCTATCCGTATGGTGGAGGTATAACAAGAAAAACAAGTGCCAGAGCTCGTCTCCATGTGTTGATTTGGCAATGTTTATTAGGTTTGTTATTTCAAACAGTATTCAGTGTTGACTCTAGATTGCACCCTAGGCCAGATCTGATGATCTCCTATCATCATATTTCCTTTTGAACCATTACCAACAATATTAAAGCAGTAAAGAAGCAGTGCTGGTGGTTTTTGACCTTCATATGGAGGCAGCAGAACAAAACACTCTAACCAGTCAGCTTGGAGCTCAGTGTGGTGGCTCTGGCCGTCGCCATCTTGGCAGTGCCTGACTAACTCCTGGCTAACCCAAAAATGGGCTAAGAGGTTGAGCGTGGGTGGAGCTGAGGGGGCCCAAAGAAGCCTGGTTGCTGACAGCTAATGGCTATCTGCCACTTAAAGCGACCATGCCTTTAATTATAAATTACTTTAAGTACTCGTATAATTTAAATGAGTGAGTTGTATAAAAATTCACCACCCCTAACTTTTATCTTGGCAGGTGAGAGTTTTGCTTTTAAAAAGTCCTATGAGGTCAGGTCACATCGGGTCAGAGTGTTTGTGATCTCATTATAATAGTCATCATTCATACATCTCTGACTTCATCACTTTAGTAAATAATACGACCTTGTTTAAATTCTTTCACACATTTTCACCAACAACAATGCAATCAAAGACTTACCAAATAGTCATTAGATTCTCCATCAGTTTTGATAGAGTAAAAATTATGGACTGCAGCTTTAAAGCATAATTTACTTTCAAGCTGGACAATATTTTCCAGTACACTACATAGACATCATTCATTCAATTGCTCTTTTGTGGAAACAAAACAAAAATACCTCCGATACATCTATTAACTGCTAAATTGATAATAAAATATTTTCCTGTGTTTCCGTAAAAGTCATTTTTAATCATATCATTTTTACATCCTGCTTTCAAAAGGTGTCACAATTCAACATGACATAATTTGTATTCTGGGAAGCGTACCCCTCAACATGCAACAAATATTTCTTGACCACATTTTTCACCAGAAAAGAATACATAAAAATAAGGAAGTTATATATTCTCAAAATGCTGATTCATTATCCTGAAAACAGAATTTAGACGACACGTCTGTGGCTGATGCGTTCGGTCTGAACAGGTAGGAGCTCAGTGTCTTGCTCAGAGACACTTCAGAACACCTGGATGTGGACAAACATGTCTGCTTTATTGTAAGTTTCTGTGAACCAGAAGCCCTCCAGCAGGTGTTTTCCACATCTGACTCCGTCCCAGCTTCTGTCTCTTTACTTTTCCTCTGCTTTGTCCTTATCAGCTGGGTTGCATAACACAAACTTGCAGATTCTGGGACAGTGGAGAGAAGTCGAATTAGTGAGTAATATCACGAATCTTTACTTTCCTAACTGGCTTTAAATCATCACATGCTCAAAGGGTTGGTACATATTTTGTGATAAGGACATAAGAAGGTATCCATATGAGGAAAGAAATGGATTTTCGAGTAATTCAAGAATTCTGAAAATGTTATCTCATGTAAGTTGCCCAATATTTAAACATTTCCGGATGACTATACCCACTAAAATGTGACTGTTTTAGAAGTAGAAGGCAAAAGCTGGTTATTAACTTTAATAGTGAGTGTTTTATTTGGTGGATATCTTATTTTGCAATGAAACCGTGTGAAAGCAAGTGAATTTTTGCACTCTTACATCCCAAGTTATCTCATGTCTGGGAGTGTTTCCAGCAACATTTAGCCCATTTAAGCTGTTTGCTAAGTGCAGGCTTGCCCCACCAGTAACAAAGAGGAAGCTGAAACACGCAGTGGACGGCCGTGGCTTCCTGTTGAGCAGTGAGATTCCATCTTGAGCTGTGGACAGAATTTAGAGCAGCACAACAGGAAAAAGTGACAAGGACACAGTGGCAAAATATGGCGGCAAGATAAAGACAAAGACTATATTGAATGAAATGAATGTAAAAGCCGACAACAAAATTATAAGCCACACTTATTAATTAGGCAATTTCTATAAAAATGATTACAATTAATTATTACAGCAAGAAAAATGTGTTTTTATTGGTCAAATATAATGAGCAGAACCACTTTTTGGTGCTATAAAGACACAACAATCTTCCAGGATGGCATTATTTTTTACATGCACTGGAAAGGTTATTAAATTAAGGGATGGGTTGTGAAATTAAAATATAATACCAGTATCCTGACTGACGACTATATTTAGTATATTAAAAGTCCCACGTATTTTTTTTTTTTCTATCAGAGGTAGAAGCAGAAAATTTTGCTGTGGAAACTGTCAAGACGTGGCTACACATGACAAAAAAAACCCCGAGATTTTAAAATTGATTTTCTTTTAAAAATAAAAAAAAGAAAATGAACGTGAAAAAAAAATGTTAAGAAAAGTTTCCACTGTTGACATTAATGGGTTAAATAGATAAAATATATGAAATGTTATCTCCTTCCATAAATCTTCTCAAATGTGACATTTTGCTACTTTTCCCTGTTTCATACCATCATAAACTGAATACATTTTGAGTTTTGGATAAAGCGAGCGCTATGACAGGCATCTTTTACTGACTAAAACTGACTAAATGTGTATAACATGTATAAGTAATTAAACTAAAGCAGACCTTGAACAACCTTTCCTTTTCTTTTAAACGGAACACAACTCCAGATGTGTCAAAAACATATAGGTGCATGTTGCTACTTTTGGTCTGCTATCTCCAGAGTGGCGTGAGACAGAGACCAGCTGCTGACACACCTCCGTCACCTTAAGCAACGTTGTGGTTTGGACATGTGACCTGGCACACTCAGCCATAAAAGCCTGTGTCCGGCCCTGCCAGTTTCACACTATTGGTCATGATGAGGGGGCTGCTCGCACTCACGGCGCTGTTTGTGGCCGTTCTCGGCAAGGAGACATTTGAGGGGTAAGTGGGCCTGACAGAGCCTTTCATTGCTGCGTATGGTGAAAGTCACCTGTATATATGTGTGCATAAATGTGAAATAATAATCAATCAATACTGTGTGTATTGTCTATAATAACACGTCAACACACAAGTTGACGTCCAATGTAAAGTGGTTCAGATACCTCGTGAGTCGTGACACAATATTTCCCTTTTCACAATTAAAGCGATGACTTTTATTTGCTCTGAGGGAGTTCACGATGCCAGCCCGTATGCAGCACATGCATGATGCACAGTGTGACTTATGTTTTTGCCTCCATCTCATAGATCTCATTTGATTGTGACGCTCACAGGTTTGAAAAATACACTGAAAACATCCAAAAAATTCCATTCAATCAAAAAAAAAAAAAAATCTAAGAGAAAAAAAATCCCTGGTTTTAACAATCAACAATCAGCGATCCTCAGACTCATTATCGTGCTACAGTCTTTCCCTCTCACCCACCTCCCCACTCTCTTCTTCTACTGCTGCTTATGCTTGTTAAAAAATGTGCAAAAGGCTCAAAGTAGGTTTGTTATAACTAATTCATATTTTGTGTCATGCATTTTTATTGATGGGAAATTTGCCCGAAAACAAATAACAGATCGAGAGGAAGATGATCTCACTCATGGTCATTAAACCTGTTGCATATTTCTAATAATCTACAGCCCCATCAGATATTTGGAAACTTTGGTTCATTTAGACATAGCTTATCTGGATAATTAATCATTTTGTATGTATGATTATTAATATAAAGCCCTTGACTGCTTCACTGAGAGTCAAGCCTTAAACCCTGGGAAGTGCTTTGCTCTGCCAATCAAGAAATCAGCACTCGGTTCTCACTGCACAGTGTCTGCAATGCAGAACCAGCCAGCCTTGAGAGGTCTTACTTCACCCCATGTGTGCCAACTTGTCTTGGATCTTGAGTAAAAAGATGTAAAACATTGTGGTTCTCTTCTTGCAGGGAGCAGGTGCTTCGCATTGTTGCAAAGGATGAGGTCCAGCTGTCCCTTATCAAGGACCTGGAGGACATGGTTGAATTCGAGGTCATTTATTTAATTTCACATAAATTCTAAAATAATGAAATGGAATGACGATAAAACAATGAAACAGTAAAACTTCAATAAATGGCACGCTTTTCTTTATTAGCTTGATCTCTTTTTTAAAAATGTTTTATAACAAACCTTTTGGGGTCCAAGCACGTCCAAGTGCAAAAAGTGAAATTGGATAAGACTTGATTTTTTGTGTGATCTGTTTTCTTTCAGCTGGACTTCTGGAGGGGGGTGACTGATGTGGCCACTCCTGTGGATATCAGAGTTCCCTTCCACAGCCTGCAGTCTGTCAAAATCTACCTGGAGAGTCAGAACATTGAGTACTCCATCATGATCGAAGACCTGCAGGTGTGACACCTGCAAACAGCCTGGATCCTCAAGTCCAGGCTTGAATCGGAGCAAATCTGTATTTACTGCACTTGGTTTTGAGTTTTTCAGATGTTTGAGCTCATTTGGAGCCATAGCTCAATGGTAATGATGAGATCTCCCTGCAGGTGTTGCTGGACGAGGAGCAGGAGGAGATGGAGTCTGCTGCCCGTTTCGCTGAGCCCAGAAACACTGACAGCTTCGACTACTCCAATTACCACACTATTAGCGAGGTTAGTACACGCACTCACTCTGGCAAGTAAAAGCATCATTACCACGGCCAGCTTTTAAAAAGTTCAGAATCAGAATATTATTTGTTGCATTCTTAGTAGATACTAATAATTTGCTATATTGTCTGATATAAACAATTACACTGGTTGTACTGGTTGGACATAATCTGTATGGATGTTTTATATACGTTTGATTTTTGAAAAAATGAGGACCTATTTAAGGCCCTGTTTCATAAGAGGGACTTTGTTTAAGGTTCTCTGCATGCTTACTGACTTATGTCAAGTCAAATCAATTTTATTTATATAGCGCTAATTCACAACAAACGTTATCTCATGACACTACATATAGGGCAGTTCTAGACCTAATCTTTAATTATACCTTTAATTACATCTTTAATTGTATCCCTCAAGTGTGGTAATTTACCTGCAAATCATGTGATTTCACCAAAAAAGTCACTTATATTCAGTACATTTTTAAAAACAAATACATATAAAATTTAAAAGTCCATGCATCCATCCATCCTGGGGTATCCTGAGGCATTCCCAAGGCAGATACGGTATACATGTATAATCTATCCATTCTTTTCTGGGTCTGCCCGGGGGTCTCCTATCAGTTAGATGTGCCCAGAAAATCTCCAAATGTAAATCTGGGATCTGATGCGTTCAGTCACTACTCAAAGCTCGTGACCATGGGTGAGGGTTGAAACGTAGATGAGCTGGTAAATCGAAAATTGGCTCAGTCAGACTGCTGACACTGAATCAGTCCACCAGTCAATCTCAAGCTTCGTTTCATCCTTATAAGACCCCAAGATACTTAAACTCTGTCACTTGTGGCAGCAACTCCGTCCGCACCCAGAGGAATCAATCTAACATTTTACAGCTGTGGCCACAGATTTGGAAGTGCTGATTCTCATCCCAATCACTTGACATTTGACTACAAACCACCCCAGTGCATTTTGAAGGTCACCGTCTGATGAAGCCAAGAGAGTCACATCTGCAAAGAGCAAAGACGTAATTCTGAGCTTCCCAAACAAGACTCTCTCCTCCCCCTTGGCTGCGTCTCGAGATTCTATCCATAGGAATCACAACCAGAATCGGTACAACCCTGGCCAAGCCAACACCCACTGAAAATGTGTTTGACTTCCTGTTGTGAACAAAAAAGACACACACTCTCACTCACTGCTGAGCCAAGCTATATTTTCTCTTTCTAAGTTGTCTGATAGTTTGCAAGAACCTCCTTGAAGCCAAGGGGATGTTCCTCTCCAAAGCCTCCCAGAACCCCTTCTACATCCAGGCGCTACAGGCCTTGCGATACATGTCAGCTACTTCAGGAAAACACTGGGCCGAAATGCCTCCTTCTTCAGCTTCAGCTCCAAAACGTGGACCTGATGATCAACATCAGTAGAGCACTTCCAACTAGATTATTATGTGTTGCAACCCAAAATGATAGCACTATAACAGATTTGAAGTCACTCAAGAGCAGACGGTGCTACACAGAACCACTGTATGTTATATTCAACTAATGCACACAAAATTAAAGACCAGGATTTTGTCTTTGGTTTAGATCTACAGGTTCCAGGACACGCTGGTGGCTGAGAACCCCAGCATGGTCAGCAAGATAGTGATTGGTCAGAGCTACGAGGGCCGTCCCCTGAATGTGCTGAAGGTAAAAACAAATGAAGATTCTATAACAATAACATAAAAAATGACACCTCATTCTAGGTATGTTTATTATTTTTTTTGCATGGAATTTTGTTTGACTCTTCCTTTCCTTTCCTGTCCTTTGTCTTAGTTCAGCACTGGTGGCACCAACCGTCCCGCCATCTGGATCGACACTGGAATCCATTCCAGGGAGTGGGTCACTCAGGCCAGTGGCACCTGGTTCGCCAAAAAGGTGCTTTGATAATTCTCACACTGTTTTTGGATTTTTCTTCGCTGTCTCTGCAGCTTCTGACCATAAACCTGCTGCACTGAATGTTATGTCCTTTGCAATTGCTTTGAGTAGATTGTGACTGATTATGGACGTGACCCCGCTCTTACCGCCATCCTCGACAAGATGGACATCTTCCTGGAGATTGTGACCAACCCTGACGGCTTCTATTACAGCCACACCAGTGTGAGTGTGTCATAGCTTTTTTAAATTATTTATCACATTCCCATTTTTGATTGAAGATATTCATTCATTGTACATTTTAAAAGGCTTCTACAGGGTATTTCAACCTTGTTTAGGTTCAAATTTGTCATAACTGGCAACGGGTGTCTATCATGTGAATTCGAGCATGGCAAATATTTTCTAATCCATTTTTAAGGACATGAGTCAGAGACTTGTAATCCTGTCTTCCTCTACACAATTACTGTATACAGTCATATTTTTTTAAACATTGATAAGTTCATGAGTTGTAGAGTAATCTGTCAGTTTTATATGTAATGTCTGCTCAACATACATAAAGACAGGAACTGGTGCTGCAAATTAGCAGGATGATAGAACATATCTGGTAATTGTCTAACAATCTGTTGTTATTGTGTGTTTGAGTCCGTTGCAAATAAATCAATCAAGAGTTACATAAAAAGAACGCAAGGTATGAACCCATAAAATATAAAAGACAAGTTGTGATGAGATACTGTGATGTCTCCAGAACCGTATGTGGCGTAAGACCAGGAAGCCCAACCCTGGCTCTAGCTGTGTGGGAGTCGATCCCAACAGGAACTGGGATGCTGGTTTTGGAGGTAATGTCTTTTCCTTATAGTTGAATTGTAGCCTAGCAAGGAACTCCAAGTCAGTCTCGAGACTTTTTAAACCGCAAGCCTACAATCTAAAATAATTTATGAATTTTTTAAAAATGTGATTGTTTAAAAATCATCAATGATTGTGTTATAGATTATTACTCATCTTTTTTTTTTTTTTTAAACCTGTATTTAAAACTACTAGAATATTAGTGACGTTCATTACTGTCTGCCAGTGTGATGCTCAATATTATCACCAGATGGTGCCAAAGTGCCATTTTTTTAATACCTACATACAGTGGCTTTAAACAGGATGGTCGATAGGATGTTTATTAATCAAGAGAGCTCTGGCCAGCAGCACAGATTTGCCACAAATTGCTTGTGCAGAGGAGACAATACAAACTAAATTAAATAACAGACATATTGTGGTGATTGCGGCATACTATGGTCACTAGATGACATGTTCTGTCCCTTTGCACTTTACAGAGACTTGCAGTTGTGCCTCGAGTATCTAAGAAGCCAAGTGTTCATTCGGTGTTTATAGACAGATGACAGCCTCCATTTTATCGCAGTTTTTTTTTTGACTATGCTGTCATTCACTGTGTAGGAGCTGGTGCCAGCGGCAGCCCCTGCTCAGAGACCTACCGTGGACCCAGGGCCAACTCTGAGTCTGAAGTCAAGTCCATTGTGGACTTTGTGAAGTCCCACGGTAACATCAAGGCCTTCATCTCCATCCATTCCTACTCCCAGATGCTCCTGTACCCCTACGGCTACACCAGGACTCCAGTGAAGGACCAGACCGAGCTGGTAAAAATCACACTCTTTGCCTTTTGTGACTTCTTTACACAGAACTTATTATTTTTTATGATAAAGCTGGGAAAACTGATTGCACATCTCTTCTCTGGGCTCATCAGTTTTGCATTGTGAATGTTCGCCTCTAATGTTAGGAATGTTAGAATATGCAACAGCAATATGAGAAACTATTTAGAGAAGTCCAGATGTGATAATGGTACTCTCTTCCCACAGCACAATCTGGCCAAGAAGGCCATCTCTGACCTGGCCTCCCTGTACGGTACTCGCTACAGATACGGCAGCATCATCAACACCATCTGTAAGTTTCAGCAAGACTGCTTATAATATAGATTTTACTTTATCCCACTTACAGTAAGACTAATTAGCAGAAAATATTTTTTTTTCTTTTTTCCTACAGTACTTTTTATTTCATTATTATTGTAAGAAGTAGAGGTTGTACATAAATTCCTTATTTAACAGGATAACTACTAATTTTTAAATCTAAATCTAAACAAACAAGAAGGCTCACAAACACATTGGAACCACATTCAAATAAAATCCAGCTACTCTACATGTCTATACGTTATATTGCCCCATTCATTTTATTAGAAACCTCCAAAGGAGGAAAAATCAGATGTCATCAAATCAATAAAAAAAAAAGAGTTTGCATCTTAGCAGGGGGAATACTTTCCAGCACAGGGTGGTGTTCTTTCTCAGTGCTGAGGTGCCCTTGAGCAACACACAGATTGCTTACCCACTCATTATACAGCGTTTGAAGTTTTGTAATTGTGCCACGAGTATGTCCCCATACACCAGTAACACATTAGCAGATGGACAGTGCCGTTTGAAAAATTTAACATCTAACCGACAGACATTTTTTATGTTTCTATATGTGGACAGAAACATCAGTATAAGTACAAACTCACTTAAGGATTTGATTAAAATTCTTATTTCAGTCCTTCTAGCTTGGAAAGAAATGTTCTAAACAAAGATTACTGGATTAAGGATTTGGTAGTAAACTCACTAACAAGCTGGATAATTTTGAAAAGCAAGTCTTCTTTCATCCTGCCAGTGGGAGGACACCAAAGTCAGAAATATTTAAATTCTACTGTATAATAAACCTTCCCTACTGGGAACCAATTTCCATTAAAACAACCTAGTTGTACAACAAGAAATCAGATGTTCACAACTAATGCTGCCCCAGAGCTGACAGCCTCTGTTTCATTTATAGACCAAGCTAGCGGTGGCACCATTGACTGGACCTACAACCAGGGCATCAAGTACTCCTACACCTTCGAGCTGAGGGACACCGGCCGTTACGGCTTCATCCTGCCAGCCAATCAGATCATCCCCACCGCCAGGGAGACTTGGCTGGCTCTGATGGCCATCATGAATCACACCTTCAAGAACCCCTACTAATGTGTATGTGTGTGTACAAGTGGAAATCTCTGTAGAAATGATATTGTTGGCAAATGTCACCTTTAAAATGCCATCTTTAAGACTAATATCACCATCATCACCATCATCATACTTCATGACTCTTTTGACCTTTATACATGTTAAAAACCACAAACAGACAAATAAATGAGTACAATGGAAAACTGCCGTTTCAATGTCTTTATGATTATAAAGCCTTTTAAACTGGCTGCATTTTGGACGCACATTAATGCTCGTACACTCTAAAAGACAATATAGTGGATCAACTTTAAAAAATTAAGGTAACAATTTGCATGGATCTTTTTAAGTAATTTCAACTCAGCCATTATTGAGTAAATCCCACAAGA